>OX328124.1:63268859-63448859 GCA_946811695.1 Gonocerus acuteangulatus
AGTTACTACAAAAATTAAACTATGGGATCAAAAATTTGACGCCATAAGTGGATTTCCTCCCTATGGAGGGTGAGAGGAAACATTAAAAGAGATAAATTTCAGTAAAAACAAGAATCCGTACAAATGACTATACTTTTTAAGCCAATATTGAACAAAAGATAATACGAAAAATTATGTTGATTTATTTGAAACCCTCCATGCGCTCTTTTAATGAGTATTTGATATTGTCTTAAATACAACAATGATGGAGTGAATTGTTTTATGTTGTTTCTTTCAGTTTTATTTGGACACGAAACAAGAATAAAGGTTGTTAGACTTTGGAGCTGATAAACTTGTTTATAATTTAATATAGAGAAATATTACTAGTTACTTAGTAATAATTGTCACATGTTAAATACTTTGAATGCCACATTATTTTTCAGAATTTTAATTTTGAGTGAGTGGTGGGTCTGGCTAGAGAAATGATTGAAAAGTCAGAACTAGTTGAAGGTGATCACTTAGAATTTGAGTGTGAAAAGCAGTGCCCCCATCTCCCTGGAGGCCTATATGCGGGCGGGAAAAGCAGTGCCCCAACCAGAGATTTTTAGTTTAAAAAATAAATACAAAGAGTTTTTCACAATAGGTCAGTGGGCAATTGTATGGAAGTATACATTCCTGGGATTCTTTAATTCATAATACAAATTTTGCAGTTATACTAATCATAAATATATAATATATATATAAGCTTTGTTTTAAATTTCTTCCCTGGGAATTAAATGTGTTGGTCATAAGGCATCTTTCTCCAGTGGTCTTACTCCTCCATTCTTTGCAATATTTTGCTGGATTCCTCTCCGACTTCTGATAACATATCCTTAAGGATGAGTGACTGCCAGAAGAAGCCAAAGAGGAATCCGGCGAAATATTGCGAAGAAATGAGGAGTAAGACCGCTGGAGAAAGATGCCCTATGACCAACATATATATATTGTAATGATATATTACATTCACAAAAACCTTTTTGAATTCAAAATAGCCATTGAAAGCTTGAAAAGCCTGTGCAAACTATAAATCCTAATTTACGATAACACCGCATTATATATGATATAAATTTATAATATTTCTGGATCATACTGACATACAATAGCTGTAAATTAAATGTACATTCAGGCAAACAATAAATTAATAAATTGAAATTACAAGATAATAACTATTATCTAAATAAAATGTAAACCGACAAAATGCAGAATGTGGTGGGAGAAAGCGTCGGCTTCTTTCCGCTAAAAACCCTCAGTCCACTCCTTTCTACAACAGCGTACCGAGTATATTTTCTAGATACAGCAGCTTACGAAGTACGAACTCTCTCATACGGCGACTTCCCGAATACGTCGAACAGTGACTAATGGCGTGTCTTGTTTATGTGAGTTTATAGTCTGGTTTAAACTAGAGTATTGATAGTGAAGAGGTGTCTTGCTGAAGAAGCAATTATTGGAGAAATTACTGAAGTGAAGAATAATTTTAATCTTTTTTGAAGCCTGTACTTAATAAAAGGTAAAAGTTATTTCTTGTGGATTTTTTATTTATTTATTTATTATTTGTTTGATGAGACATTTGGATTGATACTTGTATGTCAGGACTGTTTGGGAATACATAATTGTTTCTTTTTATTCACTCGGAACTGTTCATACTCTGAGATTAAGTTCTCATTATAATATAATTATAATAACATTAATGGCGACCCAACGTGGCGCGTTCTTAAATAAAAATTATTTTAATTCGATTTCTCATTTTATATATTTTATCTTAGCAATATATATATATATATATATATATATATATATATATATATATATATATATATATATATATACACACACATATTGTAATGATAAATTACATTCACGAGAACCTTTATAAATTCAAAATAGCCATTCAGAGCTTGAAAAGCCCGCGCAAACTATAATCCCCAATTTCCGATAACATCGCATTATATACGATCTAAATTTGTAATATTTCTGGACCGTACTGACATACAATAGCTGTAAATTAAATGTACATTCAAGCAACAATAAATTAATAAATTTTATTATAGGATAATAACAATTACTACCACCACCTACCAACCAGCACCAAGTCTTGGGAAATACTCGAAAAGCAAGAAGAATATTAAGAATAGTCAAAGACATGACCTTAGGATTGGGACGAGTAATGTCCAGAGTATATTGCAACCAGGTGGTAGTAGAGCTCTGGAGTTGGCGCTAGAGCAATATAATGTAGATGTGGTGGCTCTGCATGAAATTCGATGGGGGGATATTGATATGGTGTCACTTAATAAGTATTTGCTCATAAATAGTGGATCTCAGGGAAATCAAAGAGGCACCGGGTTTATGATTAAGAAAAATATCCAGCAAGCACTGCTGGGATATAACTGTGTTGATGACAGGATCTGCAGAATCAGATTGAAGGGAAGATTCTGCAATATATCATTGATCAGTGTCCATGCACCTTGTGAAGACGCAGAGGAACAAGATAAAGAATCTTTTTATGCCCGCCTTTCCATGGTGTACGATGAGATACCACAGTATGATACCAAGATTGTACTGGGTGATTTCAATGCACAGATCGGCAAGGAAGAAATATATAGACCCACTGTTGGGCAGTATAGCAGGCACGAGGCGACAAATGATAATGGTATGAAGGTGATGACCACTATGTTTCAACACAAAGAGGCCCATAAAGAAACATGGATAAGCCCAGGTGACCGAACTAGAAGCCAGATAGACCACATTTTAATAAATGAGCGACATTTCTCCCACATTTCGGATGCACGAAGCTACAGAGGAGCGGATTGTAGCTCAGACCACTTGTTGGTGCTAGCAAAATATTAGCAGCATCTGGCATTGAGAAAGAGAAAGGTGGAGGAAAAAACATCTAGGTTGGACACAGAGGTGCTTGTGAAGGAGGAAGCCACAAGACAAAGGTACAGAGAGAGACTCCAACTCCAGTGCCAGAAATGGGCTAGGCAAGAGGCGCGTGCTGGCGAAAGGTGGGAGAGATTAAAAGCTTCGATCAGGAATGTGGCACAGGATGTCTTGGAGCAAAAAAAGACAGTAAAAAGGAACCCTTGGCACAAAGAGTGTGAGAAGGCCTTGCAGGAAAGGAATGAAGCTCGAATTAAGATGATCCAAAGCAAAACGCACAGCTCATATAATGCATATTCCGAAAAGAGAAAAGCGGCTAAAAGAATAATGCTAGATAAGAAAAGGGCTCATGAAATGAAAAAAACTCAAGGAGATGCAAGAGAATTTTCAGGCAAGAGTGAGCCGAAAATTCTATAAAGGAGCTAAGTGGCTAAAGCAGGGCTTTAGTCAACAACCAGAATTCTGTATGGATCATCGAGGAAATCTTCTAACTCAAAATGAGCAAATCAAAGGGCGGTGGGCTTAGTATTTTAATGAGATACTGAATACCGGGACAGGTCACATGCTAACACCCCAGACGTACCAAGCGCACAATGATGAGGACATTGATGAGGATGCTCCCCCGGACAGAGACGAAGTTATCGAAATAATCTTGTCTCTAAAAAATAATAAGTCGCCAAGGGCCTGATGAAATGCCGGTAGAATTATTTAAATACGCCGGGGCAGACATCTAGGAGGAATTATTTCAGGTGATATGGGAAATATAGACAGAAGAAAAAATGCCAGCTGAGTGGGGAGAGGCTATTATTGTCCCTATACACAAAAAAAGAAATTAGCTTAAATGTGAAAATTATAGGGGCATAGCACTTCTCCCAACGATCTACAAAATCCTGTCGGTGGCAATATGTCGGAGTTTAATGGAGAGGAGTGAACGACTACTGGGAGAATATCAGAGTGGATTTCGCCCGGGAAGGTCGACTATAGATCATTTGTTTTCCATTAGACAGATTTTAGAGAAAACGTATGAGTATAACACTGCACCACCTCTTCATTGACTTCCGACAGGCCTATGACAGTGTTGATAGAGGAAAGTTGCTGCAGGCATTACAGTCACTGGGAATACCTAGGAAGCTAATAAGATTGACGAGGATGACTCTGGAAGGAACAAGATGTAAGGTCAAAACCAGAGTAGGCGTCTCTGATAGCTTCGAGGTAAACAGTGGCTTGATAAAGGGGACCCATTATCACCTGTATTATTCAATCTCGCCCTTGAAGTTGCCATCCGAAAGATAAGGACAAACCCAGGGGGCACCATTTACAATAGGCTCACTCAGCACATGGCGTATGCTGATGATGTGGTAATTACAGGGAGGACCACAGCGGTGCTGTAACGGAATTCGCTCGTGCAGCGCAAGACTTAGGACTCACTATAAATAAAGGAAAGACCGAATATATGAAGACCTTGAGACAGACCAGATAACAAGGAGGGACTGTGGATTTGGGCGAGGACACGTACCGTAGCTGTAGCACATTTAAATACCTGGGGGGAGTAGTAACGGAGAACAGTAACCTGGAAGTGGAGGTTAAGGGCCGAATGGTGGCAGGAAACAGATGTTTCTATGCCTTACAAAAAGCTCTCCGATACAAAAGTCTCTCCAGAAAAGCAAAGATATTATATAAAACTGTGATTAGACCAGTTGTTCTGTACGGCTGCGAAACGTGGACTCTGACCAAAGAAATGAGGAGAGGTCTGTTGATCTGGGAAAGAAGAGTCCTGAGGAAGATTTTTGGAGCCGTAAGAGAGCAGCGCAGGTGGAGGGTAAGAAGCAATGCCGAACTTACCAAAATATATGGCGAACCTGACATCCTCTATGTCATCAAGAAAGGTAGACTACGGTGGTTAGGGCATGAGGAGAGAATGGAACCTAGTAGGCTACCTAAATTGGTGCTGAATGGTGCACCTGGGGGGAAAAGAAAGAGAGGCAGACCAAGACAGAGGTGGATTGATGACCTGGAGGAGGACTTTCAGACGCTAGGGATCCGAAATTGGAGGAACCTAGCAGCAAACCGCGTCGAATGGAGCAGGATGATGGCAGAGGCCCAGGTCCTACAAGGACTGTAGCGCCCAATAGTGAGTGAGTGAGTGGGTGAATATATCTTTATAATATATATGTATATATATATATTTGTATCCATGTGTATTCTTGCTACTAAAGTGCAACATTTTCAGGTCTATTTGTAATGATTCTTCATTTATTTAATATACATTAAATAGTTGAGTTTTATATAGCATTTAATTTACTCCTAAATTTAAAAAGTCTGTCACACAGGAGCTGCATATCTAAGCACTTTCCTCAGAATTGGGTAGGGTCGAGTGCATTGATGAATAATTTGCTTAAAATAACCTATATAAATAAAATTCTGCTCTTTTGCTTTTATTAACAGCCGTTTTAATTATTAATTTTGTAATTTATTTCCTTCCAGAGTTTTGTGTATGCGTGATACTACACTACGTAATAAATACAAAAAGCTTCACAAATACACCTCTTGATCTTGATAAGTTTTGCGAACCTACGTTACCAGAATTCTCCTGGTTTGGCGGGAGAATTCAATTCAAACATAGTACAAAGTAACCCCCCCCCTTCCAATAGACCAATTTAAGCCATTTTCACAACAATTCTTTCTTATTAGATAGCCAGGACGAATACATGGTTTCGTAACAATATAACAGAAATTACGACCGGTATAAGGAAATTAGTAATTTCTGTCTGGAGTAAACCCCCCCTTCTAGTCAACCGATTTAGTTTATTTTTACAACAAATTTTTCTCTTCAGGTGACCACAACAAAAACCGAGTTTCGTTGAAATATAACAAAAATTATGGCTGGTATTGACAAATAACTACTTTGGCTCCGGAGTAAACCCCCCCTCCGGATGGATCGATTTTGTTGGTTAACGAACTTCGGAGGAAAGTGATAAACAATATTATCCTCCAAGGTTCCGGTAAATTAAATCCCATATTCAGTAATACTTTATTAAGAATTTTATTCATTATTTTACATAGTAAAATTTGTCTTATTTTTTTTAAATAATCCTTTTTTCCCCCCAAAAAAGGAAGGAATTCTGAGGTCAGTCTAATTTAAAAGCACAATAGGTTTGATCCATTCCTCAGACCTTAATAAGTCCTTTATTTACATAATCATTTTACAACGTTTCGGCCTTCAGGCCATTTTCAATATCTAATTTCTAGCAGCCTCTTTTTTAAAACTTTTAAGTTCAGGCCTTGTCATCCTGGCAATTATTCTCATAAAAAATCAAATTTTATAGGTATATTCCAAATCTTAATCCTTAATGATTAAGCTATTGAGTAATATAAATATTTAAATACTTCAAGATTCAGGATGGGAAACTAGTCTTGCAGAATTTGAATAAATGATAAGATTAAGCAAAATATAACACCCTCATATGATCTCTAAAATGTAGCTTATAAAACTAACAAATTTAATTAATTGTATCTTTGAAGTTTTTTTTTTAACTTTGCCTATTTGCAATACTTACGGAAAAGCCGCCATTGTTGCAAGCTTATGGAAAACTTCTTTGGTACCATTATCTGAGCATGTATGTCGATGAGGAGGTGCCAGGTGGTGAGCGTCACAAAACGCAGTAGGAGAAACTAAATAATCTTGCTTTACTTCTGGAGTCAACTCACACTTATTGCAAACAAATAGTACTGGTATTTTACCGTCATCAAAGTATTTCTGAAATATTTCTCTTCATTAATGGAATTTTTTAATGGAGTATATTTCATAATTCATACTTGAATTTAATTACCAAATATATCCGAGCAACATATTCGAATGACTTGGGGTTCACTGTATCATAAACTAGACATGCGACATCACATTTTAAATCAGCTGGCTCAAGAGGGTCCATGACATTACCTACTTCAATGTCCTTCATAATAAGATATTTTTCTTGACCATAGACTGCAACCATGTTAATAGTCTTCTGTGGAACTCCTAAAGTGTCTCCTTTTGTTCTCTGAAAATAAGAGAGAGAGAAATAAAGCACAACAACAGTGAAAGGTACATTATGATGGGTTAAGGAAAATCTCTAGTTTGATAGACTTCTTTGAGCTGGTCATGTCGCTCGCATGGATGATTTTGAGACCCCACAACAAGTCTTGACTGAGGAACAGTACACACAAGAAGAGTGGGGAGGCTCAGGACAAGATGGCCTCTGGATAATGTGAAAGCAGAAACAAGGGTCTGCAGGACACCCTTAATCCTTTAGCAGACAATCACCGAATGAGCAGTTAATAGTTTGGAAGTTTTCAATTTAACGCCAGAGTTGCTGAAATAGTTTTAAACATTCCCGCTAGATGCCAGGAGGACGTAAAAAAATAGACTAGGGCATCTGGAGCTCTTTTTTGTCTGGAAAACCAAATACGTCATCGCTAGAGCGGTCTATGTTATGTTGTGATAAGGGCCTGTCTGATCCCCAGTCTTCATGCGTTACCTTGCTTAGAGACTGATCTTCAAGACTTTCACTGCTAAGAAGATATGTTTCTAATTCTTTATGTATTACAAAAGATATGTTGAGTGGCTCGTTACTTATAGGACATATCGCATACTTGTTATTACCCTATTTCTCATAAATTTTGTCAGAAATAACTTACGTCTTTCATTATCAGTGCTTTATTGGTGGATAATTCTTATCTTTTTATAGGTTTGCTTCATTAACAGTTGAATTCCATAAATACTTGAATTATTTAATTTTAATTGAATTAGTTTTAATTTAACCACAAAAAAATACTATAAAGACTATTCTTGCCAATGTGATTCTCTTAGATAAACAAACATAAATGTTTCAAAAGAAAATGTATTTTTAATAAATTTTGTACTTCACAACTTTTATTTTGGTACTTCTTCTCAAAAGAAAACATAGAATAACACTCTTGTCTTCTAAAAACATGAACAGTAAGACAAAAACCAATGAAAAATGCCAACAAATGTTGGCACTTTGAAAAAGGTTACAGGTAGAGAAAATCAGTATATCATGATCTTGGATGGCAAAGAGCGAATCCCGAAATCCGGATGTTGGGAAATGGAAGTCAAAGTCTGAAAGTGCTTCAGGATAGCAAGGGCAAAAGTTTACTCTATAAAATGCTGATTCAAAAAGTATGCAATTGAAATTCAATGTTTTAATTTTAATTTATACGAGTGAACAAAATGCTAGAAGGGGAATTTCAGAATTGGAATTTCTGCCCTTGCTCCTCAAGGAAAATCGGACGTTGAATTTTTTACAGATGGTGGTGCTATTCACTTTAACATGAAACAGTGAGAGAACTAAAGGCAAACCAGGGAAACAAGGTGAAGCGTCATGTTACCAACATCTTTCTAATACAGAAAAAAAAAAATAAAAATTGATTTTTCAGATTCGTTCTTTCCCCTCCTAGGTACTAATATGATCTGGCCTGATCCAACCCACCGCACATAAATGTAGAGTAGGGAACCCGCAACACATGTAAACGTGTTGTGAGTTGCCTATTTCTACATAACCCTCAATGAACATTCACTGTTATAACGATAAACCATGAAAACCAAAAGTACGATTTCTTTACAGTTCAAACACTCTTATTTATTTAAATAGGCCTCCAATTGTAAGAAATCAGGCAATATACACATTTTAGAACCAACAGGGAATTTGGTCTGTTAAAGGATTAACTTGACTCCTGCAGCACAAGACAGAGCCAACTGAGCTGTTACAGGAAACCCAGAATCGTTAAGCGGGTTGTTGTATTGTGCTGCTGTTTTCATACTATTTTATTTAATAGGCCCGACATGCTTCGTGCATATTTTTTCGCACCTCTTCAGGGGCCATTCTTGCTAGGAAGTAACATGGTGACAAAAGGACTTCCTAGCAAGAAGTGCCCCTGAAGAGGAGCGAAAATATGCATGAAACATGTCGGGCCTATTAAATAAAGTAGTATGAAGACAGGATGACTGCTTTAACGACTCCAAACCTCCTAACATCAAAAATAATTTATATATATATATATATATATATATATATATATATATATATATATATATATATAATGGAATATCTGTTTTTGGTGTTTTAAGTTTTTTACTAAATTAAAAATAGTAAATATAAAATATAATTATATTCAAAATAAATATGTTTAACAAAAACATAATATACCTCAAAAGAGTGATCAATAAGTTTTCTGCATAAGGTAGATTTTCCAACTCCCTTCATTCCTATCACATGGCACTCATAGACATTCCTCGTGGATTGCTTCTTTAAGAGGTCCAATTTCTTTTCTCTAGTAACTGCAAAAAGTCACAGAATTTTTATTATTCTTATTCCACCATGGAAATCAGAGACTTTGACTGTATCTACCCCTCAGTATGTCCTGGGCCAATTTAAGAAAATGTAAGAACTTTAATTTTACCTATACTGAATAATTTAACATTTTGTAAAGTATAAGCGCTTGAATACAATGGACACGCATGTGTTTTTGAACATACGTACGTGGGTACGTGTTTTGATTTTTAAACATGCTTAATTTTTCATTATTCATATTTCATATTTTTAGTAATTCATAGTCTTTTTTTTATTTTGTATAGTTTTTTATTCATACAATTAAGCAATATAGAATAACACAAATCACAGGACATTACGACTAGAACTCCGAATTATTTAGTCCTAATGCTCTGTATTTTTTTCATTTTATTTTATTTTATTTTTTTTTTACAGCGTTTCTGCATCTAGGCCATTAGCAACGGGCTATCTACGGTTTCCACCCTTTGTAAACATCCATAGTGGAGGTGGCAATTCCTTCAATAGCCCTGATATGAAGAAACTCAACCTGCTCCAAACGGTACTCGACCCGCATGAGAATCCAAGGCGTTAGCCACAGGACGACAGGGAGACCCAATGCTATATAGTAGTATATATTATATCGACACTTATTTTAAAGTTGTAAGTAGCAGTCATGAGTACTTGCCTTGTCTAGAAAACACTAGAAGAATGGAACATTAGTTTACAAAGTTGGCGTCTGTGCTAAATAAAGAAAATATTGCAGAGGAACGGCTTTTTTTATTAACCATTACCTCCGATCATATAATTTTTACCACTGGGTGGTGTGATCAAAACGGAGTTGATGCTACCACTTCAACATTTTGGAGTTATAACTCCAGTTAGTATGATTAAAGAGGAGCTTCAACTACCCCGTGTAGATATATCTATTTTCCCAGAGAGGTATTTTGTAATATCACTATCACTAGTTTATTATAGAGTAAATCGCAAAACTCAATAAATAAATAATTTATTTTATGGAAGGAAAAAGGATTCTAAAGGAAATCATAAGGTTGCAAAAGCACAACAATCCCCAGTTTGTCTGTCGACTTCTCCACAAATGTATTTTAATTTTCTTTGCATTACACCAATAAAACAAGGTTTTCTGCCACCAAACTCCCAAACTAATCTCTGTCAAAAAATGTATTCTCCTCTATCCTTTTATCATCAGATGATGACATACTGCTCACCATACTTCCAAAGTTGATATGTGCATAGCAGCAACTGTCAAGGAAGAGTTCAAACAAAAACAGGAAATAAAAGCTGTAGGGGTAGGAAAGGGTTGACACGTTCGAACATCAAAGGTAGCCACTACTACAGGGTAGTTGTATCTACCCATAGTTACAGCTTCCGTTTTTCCAGCTGACACTCCATTCAGGGTAGTTGTAACTTCAGTGAAGTAGCCTTTATCACATGGATCTGAGCTGAAGCTAACATTACACCTACTACCAGGTAGTCACTTCGTTCCACCATGTATGGTTTAAAAGAATAAGTAAAATAGAAAAACGACTTACTTTGAATTGCTGATAGTTGGTTTTCACACTCATTAATTGGATAACCAAAATATGCAAGGTATTCAAAGGTAGTTTGTAAATCAGTAACTGTAGTTAACGACCAGAAACAAAGAAATCCTTGAAGTGTAATCCATTCCTAAAAAAAATTAAAAATGTATAGAAAAAAAGAGACTCGCTCAGAGAGGTAAACTTAACTCTCAAATGACTTATTTTCTGATTTCCACCATCTGAAATTCCCATCTAACATCATGGTACCCAAATGGAGCTTTTATTGAATCAGTTGTAACATCAGTTTATTCAAAAGTTCTGTAACAATGGACTAATACACATTTAAAACAAATGTTTAGTGCTTAATTCTCCAACCATTAATTTTTACTTAATTCAACCACTTCCATGCAAATAAAGAACATTTAAAAAAATCTGACTTGCAGGACAGCGTCATCTAATTGCATTTTAATTAAATTTATATCCTTTGTCATTTGGAAGGCTTTGATTAGAAACAGTTAATATTTTCTTGACAATCTATCAAAGCTATTTTTGTGAAAACTTACATTTATAAACTAATTTTTATTTTCGAAAATGTTAAGACCTAGTCTAAAGAAACCTTGAAGGAAACTTAGAATAAATGGCACAACTAAACTAGTTTTGCCGAAATAAATGGGCACAATACTCAGAAAAACAACATTAGCCAACTCTAGGTTTAAATTAATCCCACCACCTCCTCCCCGACTTTCCCTCGTTCTTTAGTAAAGCTATATTAAAACACCAAATAATACAAACTGGATTCTCATTTTAAGCCCCTTTTTTTTACTGACTGAAATCAATTTTACTGCTAAAAGCAATTAATAACACTACAATAAAAAAAATCAGGAAATCAGAGACAAAAAAACAATCAGAGGAACAAAATCAACACTTTAGATGAAAATATTTTTTCTAAGTTTTTAATTATTTTATTAATTAAGGCATCAGCCCTATCCTGGCTAGAAAAGGGTGGTAACCTATAGATAACCCGTCCTAAAATTCCTAGTTAATAATAAATGGACGTTAAAATTTAAATAAAATAATTATTTTATTGGAGGCCTGTGGCTATGAGTGTTAAGGCATGAGCACTTAACACTCCGTGCGAAAGGTCGTGGGTTCGATTCCCACTATGGCGTCATGGCTTTGAAAAAAGAAAAGGAATCAGCCCTATTCTGGCTAGAAAAGGGTGCTAACCTATAGATAAACCGTCCCAAAAGTCTTAGTTAATAATAATGGGCGTTAAAAGTTAAATAATAATTCTTTTATTGACATTGTTAAATAATTTAATTTAAATTTTAACGTCCATTATTATTAACTACGAATGACAAGCTTTAGCACCATGAATAATATACTTCCATTATTTTATCTATTATTAAATATTATATTTCAAACCTTGTTACTCGTAGGCACTATATTATGTATATCTCCTCCCCAAGCTGATGATGGACAAGTTGAGAAAAGTTGCTTCAGCTCAATAGGACTAAGAGCACCATCCTTATCTTTATCATATTTCAAAAACAGTCTTTTAAAGAATTCTGCACCTCGGTGACTAAGTTCAGTCGAACTACCTTTAGGAACTTTTACCCTGAAAAAAATTAAGTAATCCAAGTTATATTTTTAACAGGACATTTTTTTTAAATATTTAAAAATTCACTTCAGTTACCCTAAAGTTATTCTTGTTTGAATATATATAAGTCTGTTTGTCATGGGGTTCTTTGTCTGTCGAATGTAGATGCTGTTGCAGTTAGGTGTGGTACAAGGAATCCGATTACAACGTTAGAGGGATCTATTTTTTTGAGGGACCGGGTCTTTTAGGGAAAAGTTTTTTAGTTTGTGTTTAGTGGAAAGTCCTAGGTTCAGGTTGGGGAATGTACTTCTGGGGGACTTTTGTATTTTTTCAGCAAGGTTTGGGATGAAAGAAGGGGCCTAAAGAGGGAAACTACTGTATCCTGAGTGGTGGGAGGGGGTTTAGGATTTTCAAAGGAATTTATGAGGAAGGTATGTTTAGGGAACTCATTAGCCTTTAGAATTTCTAGTAGTCAGGATTTGTTCTTTGTGTGAAATTTAGGATCACATAGGGTGAGGGATTGATTTATTAAAGTTTTTGGCGATATTTAGAATTTGATGTATAGGATAGGACTGGTAACCTTTTTTGTTTATGAATGGTGCTATCATATATACAACCATAGAACTGTAGAACTGAGGAAAGGGCGCACCGTGTTGCTATAAAGGCAAGGGCCCTGTCAACGATGTTCCTTCTTGGAGACCCATAACAGTGTATTCCATCATACGTCGGCTCATAGAGAAAGTGTTCGATCACGAATTGAGGCAACAGGTTAATCTTCAAACAAGCCAAAGAGGTTTTATTAAAGGGTTACCTGGTTGCCATGTCAACACACGTATAATGGAAGCTGTTTTAAAAGCATCCAAGGAAAGGAAAGACGATAGTGTTCTCTGTTTCTTGGACATAACAGGCACTTTCGACAATATCAGCCACGCACACATTAAAAATACATTAGAGGCTAAGAGCATATCGCCTGATCTATGCAGGGCAATAACGGCATTACTCTCTAGCAACCAAATTAAAATTGCCTCGCAGGCAAAACAAACCAAGTACATAAATGTAAAGCGGGGTGTGCCACAGGGAGGTCCTTTATCGCCAACCCTCTTTATATTGGCTATTGACCATTTGTATCGCAAAATTTGTGAACCAGGTTTTGTTAAAGAATTTGGCTATAATTTGCATGATGATGCTGATAATGTGGTACTAACAGGATTTGCTGAAGACCAAGCCGTAACAGCATGCAGCATGGTGGCAGCAGAACGGGTTATCAACATTATAATACGAATGTTCAAGGAAATCGGTCTGTCTATAAACCCCAAAAAAAGTACAGCTGTCGTTATAGAAAAAGGCATTTTAAGAATGGTGAGGAAATAGAATCCATAGGCAAGGGAGAAAAGATTAAATACTTAGGATGTACTTTCTCTATTGAGCAAATTGTTAATGACAATTTCTTGCACCAGCTCAACGAGAACTTCAACAAGTTAACCACGTCCAACCTACTGAGGGCAGATCAGAAATTAAATATTGTAAACCAATATATATTTCCAGCCCTAGTGTATCCGCTACAAACAGCACCATTACTAAAATTACGTCCCATGTTTTTGGAAGGAGTGGAATTCCCAGGACCGTTAAAGCAATGTTGGGTCTCCCTGCCAATACGTGTAGTGCTATGTAATACGCTCCCCATAGATTTATAGGGCTTGGCCTTATGAGAAGCGAATGGGAAGCTCCATTACATCATTGGTCGATAGCAAAGAAGCTCGAACAGGTGTCTGATCAATTATTTCCACCTTTATTCGACTACAAAAGCGAATCGACGGAATGCTCTTAAAAGGCTGAAGATGAACATCCAAGACCTCGGAGTGTACCAAGAAAATGAGAAGTGCACTTCGGGAAAAATTGTTTGATGAGTGGGCAATGTCTAAATGGCAAGGAATCGGGGCGGTTCACTTTAAGGAGTTCCCAAACGCGAACTGATTCATCTGTGAGAAAAAAATCCAAAAAATCCTTCAAAAATAACGACACCAAAGAGGCTGAAAACGTAGATGCCGAAAAGAAAAAAATATATATAAAATGCATGCCGTATTACGAAGAAAAGTTCCAGGACGAATTTGGGAAGAGGGAATATGTTGTAAAAGGGCTATGGTTCGGATCAAGGGGGACCATTCCGAAGAGCATAGCCATCTTCCTCGAAGGACTGGGACTGACTACAGACCACCTGGCAGCATTAGCCGAGTCCATATTAGTGGACACATGGGGCATAATTGCCAATCATATCTACGGGCACTGAGTCATCCATTCACACTATTTCCTTTTATACTTTAGACTTTATTTTCATCAGTTCTATCAATTCCTTCTCATCCATCACTATATCCTTCTTTCGTCTTCTTTATTTTCTATTCCTTGTTTCAAATTCCTTACACCTCCACCCTCAAATTAACTGTATTTCCGAATGGATGATAAGCACGCTGTTTATCCAGCAACCCAACGTAATTGGGCAGCCCATTTTATTTATATTTTTAAATAAAGTTTTCTTTCTAGTACAGCCCAATACTGCAAGTTCTGTTCAAGTTGTTGTACAACTGAGTTTGAACTTATATGGCAAAATCTTCATATTGCAAATCGATCCAACCTTTTGTTCGACTTGCAGTACAACGTGCCGTACAGCATATCCCAACGTGTATGGGGCCCTTAAGGATTGTTTCATCAGGTCGACCTCATATGCAGAGTTTTTTTCCTACGAGGGAGAAGGAAATGTACTAAAAGGAAGAAAATAGCCTTGGGATGTATCTTCAAATGGACTCCATTAAAATGTATTAAGTAATAAACAAGCAAAACAATTAATATTGGAACAAGGGTGTGTATGTTTTGATTTACATAATAAATAATTTTGCGTATACATATACAAAAGTGTAATATAAATGAACTGAAGTTTTTAATGAAATTGTTCCTGCAATAAAAAAATGAATTGAAAAACACTATCGTAAAATGGGGTCACATTATTACAGAATGATGAAATTGGTAATATTTGTCTGAGAGCAAACAGACAAATATATAGGTATACGATCTGTTACCTGGCTTGCCATGCTACACCTTCTTTCTGCATCTGGATAAGCAAAAATAAATTAGAAACCAAATAAGTAATATCAACATCTAATAACGCAAATCTGTAAGTGTTCGGGTTCACAGTTTCAAGCCCATTGACCTCCGAACTATGAGTCCTAGACAATTTTGACCTAGCCTATGACACTGCCCGGATCAAGACCTGCATGTGTTCCAAGTTTGGTAAAAATCCGTCAAACGGTGTGGATTTGTATAAGGAACAAACGTACAGACATACAGCTGGTAGACGTTTTTGACCCGGGGTATGAGACTTCCCGTATCAAGACCTACCTGTGTGCCAAGTTTGGTAAAAATCGTTCAAACGGTGTGGTTTTGTATAAAGTACAAACATACAGACAGACAGCTGGTAGACGTTTTTGGCCTAGCGTATGACACTCCCCCGTATCAAGACCAATCTGTGAGCCCAGTTTGAACAAAATCGGTCAAACGGTGTGGATTTGTATAAGGAACAAATAGACAAACAGATGGACAAACGGACACGTGATTTTTATGTATATAGATATTTGTCTGTTCGCACTCTTTGGGAACAGTTTGACCCTTTGGTATCAGTTAAATGAAAATATCCTAGCAGTATAGGTTTGTACCAATTTCACCACACTGTACTACCCTACTTTACAGTAATCATAATAGTAAAATTTAATAAAAATTGCTTACTGAGGGAAAAGATAGTCTTTGGATATATGTAAATGATCATTGTAGCCGAACTTTCTTAACACTGTCCAGGTAGTGTGACTCCTTCCTCTTTGAACGAAGAGGCAATGTAAATAAAGAAACCCTGTAAAAGAAGTATTGGTGTTTTTATTATTATATATTTAATTGAAAACATTTTGAATGTGTAGAAATATGTAGATATCTTACCAGTAAGAGTAATGCAATTGCTAGTCGATACTCCTCCACTTATATGTCTTTTTATTATTTCTTTAACTTCTTCCATTGCTTTTTTCCTGAGGGGTAAATCAAAGCACCTTTTTTGAAACTCATTTAGCTCATCGTCATTTAATAGGCCATCATTGTCAAGATCACAAATCTGTAAAAACATTTAAAACATTAGGTATAAAGAGTTGGAAAATATTGATTTATTTTTTATTTATAAATTCAAGAAAATGACTTTGATTTTGGCTGCATAAGGTAGTATTACCCCTTAATTGGACTTTGGGTGGTACAAACATCCTGTAGCAATATAATAAATACAAGAGACAGAACAAGCAAACCACACAAAAATTGGTAATTCTATAGAAGAAGAGCTGTTAGATGGCTTATTTGTAGTCCCAGTGAACGGAGGATGCTCTTCTAGACAAAGGAAGGAAGGTGTTCAATCAGCATTCTCTTGAAGAACTGTACTGGCCAAAGAGATCTATGCTACTGGCTAAGCAGTCTAATATTTTAACAGTTAATTTTAATTCTATGAAATGGTAACTGAATTGAAACGTTTTTTTATTGAATATTTGTTTTATCCCATTGAGATTTACCAAGGAGTATTTCTTTTTATTAGGTACTATAAAAACTTTATAAGCCATTGTAGTTGTAATGGTATTTTTAGGTTTTATATTGTTGAAACCTATTTTTTTTTTAAATATTTATAAATTTTTCTGAATGAATATATTTTGAATGACATGTTACTTCAACTCTAATGTTACATTAAGTACCAAAGGGCATTGTGCATATTGCAGAAAGTCATAGATTTGATTCTATTCATCCTTCCTAAATTGAAGACTTCCTTCACTTACTCCCCAAACCAACAAAACTAAAAAGCTCTTAATTACAAAAAACATTGTAATCGCTTCAAGACCTTTTCCCAGGAGTGAGGGCACAAACTTTAACCATTTATATCTATTTTCATAATGTGGCAGCGTCTATATTATCAATCATTACCGTAACAGGCCACAAGGGCAGATACTCTAGAGTTATCAGATTCTTGACCATAAAGCACACTAGGGAGATAGTGTGGTTAGTACTATTCTCTGGCCGCCTGATTTTTCCCTTTGCACATATCCATTAATTAATTAATTAAAGGCTTGGTGAGCCTAGAGACAATCTGAAACCCCAAATCCAATCCTTGAACGACGACACTAAAAGATAAAAAATCTTTAATGCACGCTCGGGTTTTGAACTCGGGTCCTCCAGTTCGTTAGTCAAGTGCTGCACCACTGAGCTAACTTTGTCTCCCGGCAGCGTATATTATAGTATATAATCATACTCTTAAGGTGTACTTTAAGTTTTTCTTAACATGAATCTCATCAGTCGGTGCTTAGCTTCCGTGTGAGTAGGACGCGTATAGGTTAGAAGTGTACAGTGCTCCGATTAATCCCGAGGATATCCTGCATCTCTATTGGCTGCGGCCGCAAGTATCATTTATATTATTTCTTTTATAGTATTGTGAGAGAACTACACTTATTTCTGTAAACTCAGAAGGCTATTCTCTTCCCATAATTATTGTTGTGGCAATAAGTATTGAATAATATTTAAGATGAAAAAACCGACTGATAAAAGGCATAAGATGGATAACATGTTTTCGTTTTCGTCACGCGATACAGAAAACGAATCCATTATTACGGAAGCAATTTCAAAATTCCTAATAATTAATAGAACGGGAGGAGAAAACTTTTCAAAAATTAGCCCTTTCTTTATCAATAAAGCAGTAACAGGTTATGTAGGGACAGTTAAAAATATTAAGAAACTTAAAGAGGGTAGTATTTTGGTTGAAGTTAATAACGGTCTTCAAGCGAAAAAACTTCTAGATTGTTGTAAATTATGTAACCAATTTGAGGTGGAAGTAGTTCCCCATTCAAAACTGAATCAAAGTCAAGGAGTCATTCGCTGCTATGAATTAGATTTAGTTGAAATAGATGAAATTAAAAATGAGTTAAAATCCCAAAACATATCAGACGTGCACCGCTTCACGATTAAAAGAAACCGTGAGAAAATAAAAACACATAGTTATCTCCTTACTTTTCAAATTCCCGATGTACCAAAAAATATTAAAGTGGGGTATCTGAATATCCCTGTAAAACCTTATTATCCTAATCCTACTAGATGCACGCGATGTTTACAATTTGGACATATCAAATTTTACTGTGCAAAACCTTTTATGTGTAGCTCCTGTAATAACCCCCAACATGAGGGCAATTGTAGTAAGCCAGTCATGTGCGCTGTTTGTAAGGGACCGCACAACATTTTTGACAAAAACTGTCCAACCTATATAATCGAGAAAGAAATAAAGAAAATTCAAATTAATGAAAAGGTTCCGTATGGAGTTGCAAAAAGTATTTTTTTTAATAATGTACCGCAGAACCTACTGATAAAAACGCCAAAATACTCGGAAATATTACTGAAATCAAATAAACAAAAGACAGCAAGTGTAGAAGTAAGAGTACAAACAGATTTTATTCCTGAAAATATTGATTACAAACATTCATTTCAAATTGCTTCGGTTGGAATTCAAACATGTACAGAGGAAGTGGTAGCACTGCGTTCCCCATCCCCTCCATCTCTTTCTCACGAGCCCCTCTCACTCCGTTCTGCCCCCTCCACACCTAGCCTTCTCCCCACCTCTCCTAGTACTCCCACTATCTCTTCCCCTGTCCCCACCGCTACTTCCCATGTCCCCACCTCTCCCAGATTTTCACCTACCTCTCCCCCTGTCCCCACTCTTACTTCCCATGTCCCCACCTCTACTTCCCATGTCCCCACTGCTACTACCCCTATTCCCACCTCTACTTCCCATGCGCCCACCTTTACTTCCCATGTCCCCACCACTACTACCCCTATTCCCGCCTCTACTTCCCATGTCCCCACCTCGACCTCCCCTCTCCCCACCAGTGTTTTAACCTCTAATCACTCTTCTTCTTCTCCTCTCCCGTCCGCTACTATAACCTCCCCTTCCCCAGCCTCTTCGCTGCTCCCCTCCACTCCCCTTACCTCTACTCCTCGGGATTTAGATCCCGGCGAGCCTACAGTGAACACGAATATAGATAGCAAAACCATGAACCAAAAGATCACAAATCGGACAAATAAAAAATCTCAGCAAATTTCAACCTCACTTCCAAAATCACCAAGAAAAAAAAGAAATCTCAGTCCTAGCTACTCTCGACGTAGTGCACAACACAAGTTTGAGACTTGCGACAGGTGCTTTCTGTACAACCCCCGTCCATAGTCTTTCAGCAGAATCAGGAGAAACCCCATTACTCTTCAGGAGGAATAAATTAGCCATAAAATATATTTCAAAAGTCTACACAATGCCAAACCACCCATGTTACAGGTATCTCTTTCACCAAAAATATAAACAGCTATATCGCATGAAGGAAAACGGGACTCTGCCACTTGCCTTAAGAATGGAAGCAGCAGTTCAAGAACTCAAAGAAACAAACATATCCTTTGAAGAAGAAAGCATTCCTCCCTGGCTCCTACGAATGCCGCAAGTCAGTTTCAAATTGAACAAATTGAGACAGAATTCTGCTGTAGCTCCGGACACTATTCTACACAGCGAAATAAACGAAATACCTCACAAGCTCGTCCTGTTTGCTGATGGATCGAAATCAACCGAATCCTCCGCATGCGCGTTCACGGATCTAGACTCTGAACACAAATACAAGCTCGACGAAAGATGTTCCATATTCACCGCCGAAGCCCATGCAATTGTTGCGGCTCTTTACTCCTCAATGTCCTCAGATAAAACCAACATTATAATTTGCACCGACTCGGAAAGCACGCTAAAGAGTTTAAGGAAAATGTACCCCAGACACTTCTATTCGTACAAAATACAAAAATATTGCAAAGAGCTTGGCGACATGGGCAAAACAGTTACCTTCATTTGGGTTCCGGCGCACGTAGGAGTCAGGGGAAATGAAGCGGCCGACAAGGCAGCAAAAAATGCCCACCAACTAAGCGAAACAACACCGACAATGCTTACCCACAAAGAGCTGTCCAAACCACTGTTAAGTAAAATTAAAGAAGACTGGCAAGATATGTGGATGGAGTTGCCTGAAATTAAGCTCAAAATGATTAAAAGAAACACCAAAAAATGGAGCTCATCGACCCTAGACTGTCGACGAGAAGAGGTAATCATTGCCAGGCTAAGACACGGACACACAAGACTCACCCATGCCTTCCTTCTGATTAGACAAGAACCACCGAACTGTGAAGTATGTAATGAACGGTTAACAGTTCGACATATTTTTGAGAACTGTATGAAATATACCGACATACTTCAAAAGAACAATGTTCCTCAAAATCTAATGGAAGCACTAGGGGATGACACAAAAATAATAAAAAACGTCATCAAGTTCATTAAAGATGCTAACTTGTTTGCAGAAATATAAGATAAGTTAAAGATAAGTTTATGTTCATGTACGTATAAGTTAATATATATATATATAAAAAAAAAAATTAGTTGTATTTTGAACGGTTAGATTTAATGTAAGGAATACTTGTAAATAAATATATTTAGGTGTAAGTGTAAGAATGTATGTATGTGTATGAGTATGTATGTGGGTGTATATATACATATGTATGTGTGTGTGTATGAGTGTGCGTGTTTATAAATGTGTATATGTGCATATATACATATGTATGTGTATATATATATATATATATATATATATATATATATATATATATATATATATATATGTGGATGCGTATGTGTGTGTCTGTATGTGTATATGTATATGTAGAAGTAGCTATAAGTGAAAAAAGAAAGGAATATAGCATCTAGTGTTTAAGTGCTTTAATTTAATGAGAAAAAAATAAATAAGTTGTGTACATTTATATGTATTGTATTCTATTGAAAAAAATAAAAAAAAAAAAAAAAGAATAAAAAGAAAAAAAGAAAAAAATGAAAAGAAAAGGAAAAAATAAATAAAAAAAAAATAAATAAATAAATAAAATAAAAAATAAATTATAAAAAAAAAATAATAAAAAAAATATATAATAAAAAAAATAATAATAAAAAAAATAAAAAAAAAATAATAAAAAAAATTAAAAATAAAAAAAATAAATAAATAAATAAATAATAAAAAAAAATAATAATAAAATAAATAAATAAAAAATAAATAAAAATAAAAAAATTAGATATATTTTGTACGGTTAGATTTAATGTAAGGAATACTTGTAAATAAATATATTTAGGTGTAAGAGTATAAGTATATATATGCATATATGTGTGTGTGTGTTTATATATATGTATGTATGGATGTGTGTGTATATGTATATGTGTGAATGTGTGTATATGTGTGTGTATATATATATATATATATATATATATATATATATATATATATATACACACATAGAAGTAGCTATAAGCGAAACAGAAAGGAATATACCATCTATTGTTAGCTTTCAATTAATGAGAAAAAATAAATAAATAAGTTGTGTACAGTTATATGTTATTCTAATAAAAAAAAAAAAAAAAAAAAAAAAAAGGAACAGAATGTGCTTTATGTGTGTGAAATATGTATATTTCATGAGATTAATTAGTTAAAAACTAGGTTTAATTAAAAAACAAAACAAAAAAAAAAAAAGGTTCATAGGACGATTAAAACAGTAAGTTGTTCGTCCTTTAATTCATTCCATTCCATTCCATTAACATGAATCTAAACAAAATTTAAATAAATTATTAAATGTGAAGTTCATAAATATATTTCAGAATTTACATTCATTCAATTAATTTTAGACAAAATAAATAAATACTCTAAATACTTACTGTGAAAATGCGAGTCAGTGCTTTCTTGCACTCATCTGTAAGCTAGAATAAATTAAATTTTGAAAACAAATTATTATGAGTCATAAAAAATAATTTATTTAATCTATACAAAACAGCTAAATAAACCATTTGTGGATGTAAATATGTACGTATGTGCAAGAGAAAGAATGTAATAACATTTTAATATTTAATTATTCATAACAGTAAATTAGTTTTGTTTAGTATGTATAAATAGATTACTGAAAAGTTGCTGGGTCTGTGATTATAATCGAAACCATAATCACGCCTCAAGATCTTATGATTGTAATTGTAATTATGATTATGCCCTACACTGATTACAAGTACCCAGAAGATTTCACAGATACAGAATCATTATTACGCTCAATATTTAGGTTTTTGCTTTCGGGTCAATGTGACTTGAGGTGACATCTTGTGTAATCTCTATACAGAGAGGGCTCAAGGGTTTAATTAGATAAAATGCCAAAATATTCAGCCATTTTCAACATATTAAATGGTTTCAATGTATTCTAGTGTACTTCTTCAGCACGTTTCTGAGTTTAGAAGCTCTTCGTCGTTTTCTAACTTTGCATTTGTAGTCGCTTTGCAAAGATAAATATTCAATTATTGTACTAAAAAATTTACAACTTAAAACAACAATAAATAATAAAAATAATATTTCAAAGCCTTTGGTATTACTTAAGTTACTATGTTCTAATTATAAACCCACGAATGCAAAAATTATATTGAAATTTAAAAATATACTAGCTTTAATTGCTCTGTCGATTGCACCGAAAATTAATTTAATTGAAATGAATGCTTCGGGTCATAGCACTTATTACCTATATACACAAGTCGTCATCTCGGGTCAAAACAACTATAAATCATGCTTCTGCAGTGGACATCAGCGTCAGTCAATGTCATTTGAATAAACATACTGAGAAAAGAGATATGTTAAGGCCTGAACTTCTAATCTCCTATAGAAAATAAATTATTCTTAAATATCTCTTGGGTTTGGAGGTCCAGTGGCCGTGATTGTTAAGCACTGTGTGAGCAGGGTGGTGACCTAGAGATAAACCATCCTAAAATTCCGAGTAAGTTAAAATTTAATATATTCATATGTTGCAGAAGGTAAAAAAAAAAAAAAACGAAAAAATAATAATAAAAAAAAAAAAAAAAAAGAACGCTTACTTTCGTCGATCAATTTTAAACAGCTGAAACATAGTAGACTTAATTGATCTTATCAGTCTAGACTGGCCCTACCTGTGGAAGGTTCTCAGAGGTGTAGGCTGTAAAGACATTACATTTTATTTTATATTAGTTTAAGTGCTCCTGAAGAGGCGTCATAGAGACGTGAAACATGTAGAGCTCAATAATGGAGTAGCAAAGAAAGTGAGTTTTTTTTTAAATTGACCTTCTGCCACATATAAATAGGGCCACATATAATATTGAAAAATAGGGTCACCATCGTATAATCTGTTAAAATTTAAATAAATATCACTTGGGTCAATATGACCTAACGTGACAGCTCAAGGATTAAGTTAGTATTTATAAGATAGGAGGCCGGTGGTCATGACTGTTAAGTTGTGAGAACTCCATGCCTAAGGTGGGTTCGATTTCCAGAAAGTAATCAAAAAAATAAAATGAATTAATAGGCATTAGCCCTGTTCTGACTAGAAAAGGGTGGTAACCATCATTAAATTTTATGCTTGCCCGTGTTTTAACTATAGAATAACAAGATACGGTAAAAAAAGGAGTTTCACGCCCTCAGAACCGATTTCTTTCAAATTTTGTACAATAACGTATTTTGGTGCACTAAACACGAATACGTTAAAAAAAAAACTTCGCATTTAACTAGGAAAGAAGTTATTAAGCACTAAAGTTCACTTTTATGCAGGTTATGAGAGCTATTAATTTTAGCGAGTTGGATTGACTGGGGTTTTGTTATTTTCTTGAGCGAGCGTAAACGCGTAGCATGTATGCCCTTAAGCGACAGGTGAGGATGCCCTTAAAATTAACAATATTTTTGAATAAATGGTTTCTCAACACTTCAAATGAGAGTTCTCTGTTTCCCAATGTTACATATCTACGCATGCGCGTGTTTACAAATACGCTGATGACGCCTAGTTTTATAACCTTCCTAACAGTGAACTTTAGTGCTTAATATTATATTTTATTAGAATTCTATTAATTTTAGAGAGTTGGATTGACTGGGGTTTTGTTATCTTCTTGAGCGAGCGTAGCGAGCGGAAACGCATAGCATGTATGCCTTAAAGTCGTCATTTATGCCTTAAAATTGTCACAAATTTAGTTGTTTACATTAGCTCTCATAACATGCATAACAGTGAACTTTAGTGCTTAATAACTTCTTTCCTAGTTATTAAGCAAAACTGTTAAAATAACCATAAATCTACTTTTATAACCTTGATATCAGCTCAGTTTGTTTACAGGTTAACAATACTAATCTACTTATACTAAGAACGACAATTCTTTTATTTAAAAAAAAAAAAAATAAATAAAAGCCATCTCCCAAGCTAGGAAGAATCGAACCAACAAACATGGACACAGAGAGCAACATAATTTACCCTGACAGACGAATGCATTATTTTTACTTGAAAAAATGGTTTACAATGATTAAAATAAATGATTGATGTTAAATTTATTATCTTACCATTTGTTTTTCAGATATATATATTGGAGCAGTAGGGTGCAAAACAGCTTTCTGAGCATAGTAAAACATTTCACTAATATTCTTTAATGATTTTGCAGAACACTGAAATGGAAAATACTAACTATTTACTTTGAACAGAAACAGAAATATATATGTATATATATATATATATATCTTTTTAAAACAGAAAATATATATCTTTTAACTTTACCTCAACAAAACTTTCAATTTCTGGGTATTCTTCCATTATGTCCTGTGCAGCCTATTCAAAATAAAAAAAATATATGTACAATTGTATAGAAAAAATCATTTAAGAGGTCAATAAACTTTATTTTACACATTCTATATTTTTACATGTGTAAATTAACATATGCTTGAATGTTGTAACATTTTAGAGGTTTACTTTAACAAAGATTATACACTTTGTACTGTATAACATTATATACAAAAAGTATATTTCATAAAAATATATATAAATGAGTAATATATACAGTGAGTGTCAAAAGTATTGATACGCTGTGTTTATTTTGAAAACGTATTCTCTATACAAGTTTAATGCCTCTGTAATGTTTTATTCTCAGTTAGCTTCCAGGCAGACCAAATTGTGATCGCACAATAAACATTTAACCATCATCATGGGAAGGAAGCAAAAGACAGAATGTTGTCAGGAAGATAATTATTATTAAATTACACAATCAGTGCCATTCTTCGAGGAAATTAGGTAGAATTGTTAATAGGGGCCACACAAATATTCAAGAAATAATTGATAGTTACGGAAAATCTAAACTTATTCTCCCAAACTCAGGAGTTGCTGTCCTAAGATATTAACCAATTTAGTGTGGATTATTAATATCTAAAGATTAATTTTGGGATATTGGTTGATATATAAAATAACTTATTAATGATTTTTTATCACTCTTGCAGAATTTAAATTATTTCTACCGATATGGAGGTCCTTAAAAGACGTACTTTTTTCATGAAATAAATTTAGTGTATCATCACTTTTGTAGATATGGATTTATAATATTTATTGTTATTTTTTTTTATTATTATTATTTTTCTTTTTTTATGGCACACCAACAACTGGGCCATTAGCGCCGATTTATTTTTAATACCTAACAATTTATTTTTTGGGTAAAACTGAAGGAGAGCGTCCTCAGCTACGATTTTCTTCAAAGTTTGCACTATAACGTATTTTGATGCACTAAACACAAATCCGTTGAAAAAAAAAAACCGCTCCCAACTAGGAAAGAAGTTATTAAGCACTAAAGCTCACTGTTATGGAGGTTATAAAAGACGGGGTAAACAGCTTATATGTAAACACACGCATGCGCAATAGTCCTTAATGACGAAGTGTAATTGAAATTTAGACTCACCTGTGGTAGCTGACTTGGTCGTAAACTGTCGCTTTTGGGCATACGTGCTACGCGTTTCCGCTCGCTCCGCTCGCTCAAGAAAATATCAAAACCCCTAGTCAATCCAACTCGCAGAAATGAAAAGAATTCTATGCCCAAAAGTCGTCCAAGGCATTCTTCCCTAACCTTCATAACAGTGAACTTTTTTTTTTAATAACTTCTTTCCTAGTTGAGAGCGGGTTTTTTTTTCAATGGATTCGTGTTTAGTGCATCAAAATACGTTATAGTGCAAACTTTGAAGAAAATCGTAGCTGAGGACGCTCTCCTTCAGATTTACCATTTTTTGATATTATTGATAAATAGAATAAAGTATTCATGACTAATTATATCTCCTGTGCCATTTAAATTATTTCTCATGCTCCTTAAAAAGTTTCTTTTTTTTCAAAATAAACATAGTGTATCAACACTTGTGACAATGACTATATAACTTAACCTTCTTCTTATCATTAAGAGACAAAACTCAGCAACCACTGTTATCAAAGCAACCTTGTATCATTTTTGGTGCCTTAATTTCAAGCACAGTCCAGAGTTGGAGATAAAAAAGTGGTTTATCATAACTGATCTTGGTAGCCTAAGGGCTGTTGTCAAATATTTCATGTAGTTTTTTTTTTTAAACAAAGTTTTTGCATAGCTTAATGTTCTACCAAAGCCCTGAGTAGAACATGAAAAGGTTTAGATATCACTGATTTTAAATACCATAAATTACACATAAACTTGTGAATATAGAACAATAACAGTACCAGTTTGATCATCAGAAGCTAAACATAGAGATATCGTCTAAATTATATTGTATTTTCAGCCAGCTACCCCTCGCATTACAGCTCTTAATATTTTCATTGGAAGTTTATAACTTCATTTTATGGCCATTACAGTATACAATGACAGTCCCTATCTATCAAAAAAGCTATTGTATTATCTTCATTACTTATTATTAGGGGAAAATGTGTAAACTCCACAGTTCTATTATTTCATACCATTCCACAAGATACAGCAAATGTTGTCCCAACAGAAACAAACCTATGCTTTCCCAAGTGTTACCCCACTAGTAAACTATAATCATACAAGTGGCCGTGAATGTACATGGGTACATAACAATTAAACACTTTTAAATTGAATTGAAGCAACTATTATTATAAATATAATTCTCATAAGATTTTATTATGAACAAGAAGGCTACCTTGAAATGAGTGAAACGTTACAACAAAATGCCTTTCATTTGAGCTGATTTCAATCTCTTATTTGTTCTTTCACTAAGCACTCTGTTATTTTCATGCTCTCAGCAATTTCATAATACAGGAGGCCATGGATTAAACTATTGAAAGTCTTCAAATATATTAGTTAATTACTATTTGAACAAATACCATATGAGACAATTCATAAAGAAACTTAAGGGAAACTCATGTCCTTTGAGGTCCTCAATTATAATGGAAGAAGAAAAATAAATAAAAGACAAAACATTTGAATTTAAACCAATTCAAGAATAAATATTAATTCAGATGTCCATATTTATGCCCAAAAATAAATTTAAAAAAATAAAATAACTTATAATTACATGTTTCAATTAATAAATTTAGAATATTTAACAAAAAATTAAATATAAGCTGTTTTCTTACATCCACTGTTGACTCCTCAATGAGATCTTCCTTATTTCCAACAAGGATTATAGGGCACCGAGAATGAGGAATTGCATCACGAAGTAAAGGAAGCCAGTGAGTAGTTATTCTCATAAGGGTTCTCTCATCTTCAACCGAGTAAACAAGACATATTACATGAGCTCTTCGAATCTCTTCTAGTAATTGGTCATCAGATTGCTCAACAGCTAAACAATAAAACAAAATTAATAATTAATTACTAATAATAGTTAGAAAAGAGAAATATATATATATGCATATTTTACGCTGAAAAAAAATGTTGCTACTCTAACTAAATAATGCCAAGATTTAAACATTTCCTCGTTTCCAGATACTTATTATGTTTTTTTTTTAATTCATAAAAAAAAAAAAAAAAAATACTTAAAAACTCTTTTATTCTATATTGAAAAAGAGAAAATAAACAAAGGATGTGTGCTTGAACTTTATAATTAAAAAGCAAAGAAGAGAAACTCTTTTCAGACAAGGGGATCTCCTACAAAAGTTGCATTCAGGGATAAGCTGTTTAGGAAGAATACTCGTCATAGAATTCCATTGATTAAACGTAAATTGAAGGTTTTTCACGTTCCAACCAAATCCATTCCATTTATTTTCTAAGAACCATGGAGATGCTACATGGATTTATTTTAATAAAGTCAAAGCACCCAGAAATCAAAGATTTAACTTAATTCAATGCTAAATTACTGGACATTTAAAGAATCTCCCAAATTCTATAATTCATAGTTTTTGTGAATCTTGGAAGGAAAAATCAGGATAATAATGAATTGATAAGTGAATTTAAAAGATAACACAACTTCTAATGACTTAATCATTAGGTATCTAAAAATAATTTATTTTGTTGGAGTAAAAGTGCAGTAAATACTCTGTTTATATTATAATACTTGTAAACAAATGAATTAAAAAATTACCAGAGTAATCCACTATATGTGTTGGCACCATTTCAGGAGTTACATCTGCAGGAATGGTTATTTCTTCTGCTTTGGCTGGTACATCTTCAGGGAACTCTTCACTAACAAGTGATAATATAAGGGAAGTTTTACCAACTCCTCTGTCACCTAATAACAGAATTCTGACGTTTTTTCTTGATGTAATCCTGACCATTTTGAAGAGTGAATAACTTAAATTCTAGACCCAGTTTTACGAAAACCTTTACATCTTTAAAAATAATATCGAACCACTTATCTGATTTATGAGAATAATTCTCATGTCATAGTGTTTGTAAAGTTCAAAACTTAGCTGAAGACGTTTAGTACATTATTTGGTTATAAATCATGAAAATCTTTGTTAAATCAAAACTGAAAAGAATCCTGGAGACATAGCTAACTGTAAAGATACAGGAAACCTAAACTTCTATCATAAGGCAAACCGCCCCACACAACGACCCCCAGCTGTCAAACAATTTCTACAAATAGGATCTTTCCAGTATATCGATATAGAGGTATATTTTAATCTCTGTGGGAAACAAAGAAAAATACCAGGCCGTGAGCTACATCACTAATACATACATATATGAACACATATATTTAAGTAGATCTTTAAAATAAATCCAGTTTTAATTTTGCGTCCAAAACTAAATCAAGGTCCCTTTATGAATACAATAGACAAATGAAAAAATGTTTTAGATCGTAATAGTCATTTTGGTCGAAGAATAAATTAATTATTGCGAAATAATTAATTATTCATTTATTTAATTAAACAATATTATTCATAATTAATTAAACAACACCTAGTTAATATTGATAATAATATAATTTTTTGTAGAAATAAATTATTAGATAGTTTTATTATTGAATAATATTTAATTTGATTAAACACCTTGTATTATTGCAAAGCAATATACTATGTATATATTACATTTGTAGATTCTGCAAATATTGATTCAAATCAATCGTAATGATTTATTCTATTCCTTGAGGATGCTTATTGACAATAATTATTAACATTATAGTTATAAACAAACTTATTTGTCGTGTAAAGTGAGCTTTACATAAGATATGATTCCGAACTGGTAATTCTGTGGGTAAAACGCCAGCTTCCTTTTCATGATAAAACATATCCTTCTACCATTATGATTATCCAGAGCTGCCCATACAAATTAATTTCACTTTAGAAATTACTAAAAATGTATTATTCTTATCACGAATGTTGCTTTCATTTGATGTGCCTTAGTGTTTTTTAGCTATTGTTTTATCTAATTTTTTGTGACTTCTGGATACAACCCTAGTGTTATTTCTCTCCGGAAGGACGGAAATAACACTAAGGACAGTGTTATTTCTGTTTTAGTGATCAAACTTAGTCAACAAGGGTCAATTTAAAGAGCATATCAATGGGACCTTATTACCAACCGAACAATATTATTACATGTCGGGCATTGCAACAATATTATTACATGACAATTGCACATAGAGATCTAAACTGCTGATATTTGTTGATAAATTTTTTTTTTTTTTTTTTTTTTTTTTTTTTTTTTTATGATAATTCCTCTGAGACAAACTTAAACAAAATGAATATTGCTTAGTTTCACAACAATATTGGTATTTCTCAACAGCACACAGTGTTACGTCATAATCAGGTTTTTCTCCATATGGGGAGGGAGAAAAGATGCTAAAAAACAAACTAGGGTCTTCTTAAAAGACTGGTTTCAACTAATTGTTCTTAAGACGACAGGGAAGTATTTCCACTCGGTACAAGGCAAACAAAAGTTGAATACATACCGAGGGTGAGAGTTTCCCATTTGGGTTGGCAGTAATTACCCTGTTTCTCTCAAGCTTCTAGGATGGCACTCGTACTTTAAATAAACTCCCACGAACAGCGTTTATTAGCTCGATTCCGTTCTTATCGCTAGAGTCATTTGGAATAGAAACAGTGAATATTTTGTTTTGATCTTTCGTGAAAAATGTCAACATCTACTCTAATAAAACTCAGAAAAATGTAAGATTTTTAGCGCATTAAGGCACAGGAAACCGACAGTATCCTAAGAGATCGCTCTACCAAATATTGTTTAAGGGCCGTTTTTACAGGAAATAAACACATTTCCTTCACGGTGTTGAGACTTCCACTTCGCAAAGCTTTTATTTATTTATATCTCTACGCCTTAGCGGAATGGGACCTCCTAATGTATCAGGAATATTATATTACTAGCTGACTACCCCTGCTTCACCAAGGCCGATAAGTTTTTTTTTATATTGAGTTAAATAAGATATGATCAAAATTAACGCTACTACATAATTTTGTACAGCTTATTATTGCACGGACTTTAAAGTTACCCAGGAAACACCTTTAGAGAGTATTAAAAAAAAAAAAAAAAAAAAAAAAAAAAAAAAAAAAAAAAAAAAGTTAGGTAAACAGAGACAAATACACGTTCAAAAGCATATAACTAACAAATTTTAAGTTTTAAGCACTTATCTCTTCGATTGACATCGCCCTACCACCCGGGACAACTGTACCCGGCTGCGCCCCCCCCCCCCATGTGGCGGCCCTGCCCACCGAACATTACAACAGAATCTTATTGTAGAGAATTTAGTAACCTTTCGAATCGCCGCCCTCCACTTACTACGTGTTCCCAACTGTTTTCAAAATATTTTAGAAAATATACTGAGATCCGAAAACTTTGTATCACCATTCATACAATTTTTTTTCATATACTTTGTTTCTGAATACCCAAACAGAAAATTAGTTTTGAAAAGTATTTCTATCAATTTTTCTGGTAAATGGCTAGAGAACTCGCGTAAAAAAGTCCGTCACGCAGGAGCTGCATAACTAAGCACTTTCCTCAGAATTTGGGTAGTGTAGATTGCTTTCCAGAACAATTTGCTTAAAATATCCTAGGATCAGCTGTTCAAGCTTGTGTTAGTTAACCTTTATAAAAATTCTCTTGAATTTTTTTAAGATTTTTGAAGATTTTTCAAAGCATTTTGGAACAAAAATATCACAGAGTCTTAGGTTTGACTTCCGAGATGTGAGAACATATCCAGGTTGAGGTGTGAGGGTCCAATTCCCGAAGAATTGCCTAAGACTGGCTCTACCTGCTTACCTTACCAGGGAGTACAAACTAATTTAAGCCTTATTTGTTATATTTTCATTTAATTTACTCTTATACTGGGTATTTTCCCTAGTATTTTTGATTTAAACTTGTACTTTACCCTTTTCCCTGAATTTCAAGCGGTTTCATGGAGGTTTCAAATTCTCCAGATCCCAAACCGCCTGACCCAGGATTTAATTTTGAATTGCCACGAGGGAAGTGGTGTAACAAATTTATTGTCATGAGCATAGCCCCAAACATTGAAAATAAAAACTTTAAAAGCTTTAGCCCATTTAAATTATCCCGATTTATAAAAAGTTATGCCCCCCAGACAAAAATAAAATTCTTGAGATCTGGTATAATTCTTTTGGAGGTTTCTCTCGAGAAGGATTATATTAATCTTAAAAATATCCGAAGTTATGAAAACTATCCCATTAATTTTTCCTTACACCGGTCTTTGAACTACTCTAAAGGTATAATAACTGCAGAGGAGCTCCTTAGCTGCTCTGAGGAGGAATTGTTAGAAGAATTAGCACCACATAATGTAGTCCATCTAAGAAGAATCTATAAGACGGTGAACGGTGAGAAGAAGGCAACCCCTTCTCTGATAATAACCTTCGATAGGACCGAGCTACCCCGGAGAATACAAAATGATTTTCTAAGTATCCGTGTTATACCTTATAATAGACCTTTGATGTGTTATAAGTGTTTTGAATATCGCCATGGTGTAAAAAGCTGTCGTAGTCCTACCGAGATATGCGGTAAATGCGGCCTTCATCACCCTTCCGTTGACGAGAAGAACAATTGTGCAACTTTTAAATGTAAGCACTGTACCGGTCCTCATCCGGCGTGGGCTACTTCTTGCTCAGTATTTAAAAAAGAGACGAAAATAGAAGAAATAAGAGTGACACAAAAGGTGACCTATAGTCAAGCCGAGCGACTCCTGGGTCCTGGGTTTTCTCCCGTCCTTGCACCTCCTACTCAGCAACCTACCGAGCCTTGTACATCATATGTCCAAATAGCTAATACCTTTCCTTCCCCATCTACCTCGAACGAGATAGTAATGGAACAATTTCAACGTATGGCTTCTCTCATGGAAACCTTAACAAACAAAATCAATTATTTAGAAGAAAAAATTAATCAAATCTCAACCAATAACGAATATCAAACGGAAAATAGTGAAATTAAAATCTCATCGGCTCACCTGCCACCCCAAAACTCATATGAAAATTCAAAAATGTCCAAACAATCTTTAGCACCTAATAAGCAGACAGATGGAGGCACTGCTACAGGTAGGGGTAAATCCTCTACTAGTGCCAAAAGGGAGAGACCTTCATCCCAGGGCTCGAACAATTCCACACTAGGATCTAACTCATCTTTTGGTTCTGGGGCGGATTCCAAACCGTTACCACCCAAAATTAAAAACATTAATAAAATATGATAGTTCCTTATACACCTATTTCTCACATGCCATCCTCTTACTCTTTTTTAAATATTATTTTACCGACTTTTGATCCTCCATTATATGGTACAAAATTAAACATTATACATTTCTTTCAATTTTCAGGCAACTGTCGTAAAATTTTAGTTAACAAAATAACAGGAACTATTTTTAATTGTTTTGATCATGATGGATAATAATATAATACAGTGGAATGTGAATGGTGTTATTTTCCATAAGGTTGATATGGTTGCCCTTTTACAAAAGACATGTCCTCTGGCTGTCTGCATTCAAGAAAGTCGCCTTAAGGAATCTGATACATTTAACATAAATGGCTACAGAACGTTCCGATATGATCACCTAGGTGGCCTCATTGCCAGCGGTGGGGTTTGTATTCTGACTAGGAATGATATTCCGGCAGTTCCTATAGATATAGACAGTGATCTCCAAGCTATAGCTGTCCGTATCTATAAGCCTATACAAGTCACTATCTGTTCTCTGTACTTGCCTCCTAATGTAGCCTTTACTGAGGCCCAGTTACTACATCTTCTCCATCAGTTACCTCCACCTCTCCTCTTACTTGGCGACTATAATAGTCATAATCCGCTTTGGTTCTCTTCCTCTCTCGATTCTCGTGGCAGGGTTGTTGAATCATTTCTCGATTCCTCACAATTAGTTATACTTAATAATGATTCTCCAACTCATTACTCGACTCAAAATCATAGTTTTTCACACATCGATCTTTCTTTGGCTACCCCCTCCCTCCTAGAAAAACTCTCATGGAGTACAGCCGAGGAACTATATTCTTCAGATCATTTCCCAATTATTATTAACATTCTAGAAAGAATCCCGTCACAACCAAACTTCCCAAGATGGATACTTAAGGATGCTGACTGGGATAAATACCAAAGGTTGGCTGACCTGTCGGATATAGACCTCGATAATCCTGATGTTGATAATATTAATTCACAGATTACAGATAGGCTGTTATCAGCGGCGGCTAGCTCCATACCTGTAACTAAAGCCGTAAGAACAAGGGTTGTCGTGCCGTGGTGGAGTGACGAATGCCGGGATGCTGTGAGAGCTTGTAAGAGATCACTACGTAGGTTTTTACGTCACCCTTGCTCTCAACACGAGGATGAGTTCTTTGCTGCAAGGCGCAATAAGAGAAAGATTTTAAATGGTGCTAAAAGAAAGTCGTGGCAAGAATTTGTATCAAACATAAACTCCCTCACTCCGCCAGCTCAAGTGTGGGACACGGTAAGAAAAATTACAGGTCGCAACCGGCAAAATAATAGTATAAATTTCATCAAAGTCAATAACATACCTATTACCGATCCTTTAGAAATAGCAAACTGTTTTGGTGAATATTTTCAAAGAGTTTATTCCGATCTAAATTACTCACAAGAATTCCAGACCATAAAAAGAATCAAAGATTCCGAACCTCTACTCAATGAACTTGACCCCTTAAATCCTTTGAACTTCTCTTTCAATTTCTCTGAATTTCGAGATGCTCTTGACTCCAGGAAAGATACCAGCCCTGGACCAGACAATATATGCATTAGCTTTATAAAACATCTGTCTTGCAATAATAAATTCCAAATTTTATCTTTCTTGAATAAGATATTCATGTCAGGATATATTCCGAGTATTTGGAAGGAATCAATTGGTGTCCCAATACCTAAGAAAAACAGGCCCCAGGATGATCTATCTAGTTACCGAATAATATTTCTCACATGTTCCTTATGTAAACTGCTGGAAAAGCTTATTTCTAACCGAATGTATTGGTATATAGAAAGTAAAGGCTTTCTTGAGGAATGGCAGAGTGGTTTTAGAAGAGGTAGGAGTACTCGAGACAACCTAATTCTTCTTGAATCTAAAGTATATGAGGCCTTCGCTCGGAAAGAAAAATTGTTAGCAGTTTTTGTCGATATTCAAAACGCATTCGACTGTCTTTGGAGGCGGGAAATAATGGAATCACTGCTCGGAATGGGAATATCTGGTCATGTTTTTAATTTTATCCAAACATTTCTCAACAATCGAAAATTTAAAATTAGAATCGGAAGGCAGTTTTCAGACACATACAATCAGGCAAACGGTGTCCCCCAGGGGTCTGTATTAAGCCCTTTGCTATTTATTCTCTCCTTCAGTAGAGTCATACAGGTATTACCTCCGGGAATTTCAGCAAGTTTGTTTGCAGACGATTTAAAACTCTTTGCAACTGATAAAAACGTTGACACCCTTAGATCCACTATTCAGGAAGCCATAGACACTTTATGCAATTGGTTAAGAGATCGAGGCTTTACCATCTCTCCCATAAAAACAGAATGTATTATGTTTGCCACTAGGCGAGTAAATGAACCCCCGCCTTTATATCTTAACGGTAATCCTATCACATACACGGATTGTGTAAAGTATCTTGGGCTCCTTTTCGATAGAAATCTAAATTGGCGTCAACATATTAAGCAGCTGAAAAGTTCTTGTCAACAAACTATAAATATACTTAAAATGTTAACTAACACTGCTTGGGGTGGAGATCGGCTGAGTATGTTGAGGTTATATCGAAGCTTAGTCCGTTCTAAACTTGATTATGGTTGTATGATCTATGGCTCGGCATCGGAGAGTACCCTGAAAATGCTAGATTGCGTACACCAGCAAAGCTTAAGGATAGCCACAGGGGCCTTTAGATCTAGCCCAGTGGATAGTATCTGTGCTGAATGCGGAGAACCACCTCTCAGATATCGCAGGGATTTGTTGACGCTAAATTATTACAGTTCTGTCCTTTCATTACCAAATCATCCTTTATATAATTATCTAAAGTCTCCGTTAACACCTGTCTTTAGAAATGTAAAAAAGAAACCTTTCAAATATAGAACTAACGAACTCCTACATTTTTATAATATAACGGTCCCCTCCATCCTCAAAGTTGAAATTCCTGCAAAAAAACCTTGGTTAATGATTCCTCCTAAAATAAACCTTACCCTTACAAAATTTAAAAAAAGTCATACAATCCCTAATCTATTTTGCACAGAATACAGAACAATAGCTGAGATACATGATTTGGCAACAAAAGTCTACATTGACGGATCCAAACTTCAGGGAGAGGTTGGTGCGGCATTTGTTGTCAGTGGCCAATCATATAGGTGCAAACTAAATTCTATATGTTCGGTTTTCTCAGCGGAATTACTTGCGATTTACAAGGCCTTGTGCATAGTTACGCCAACTGAGGATGGTATTACTATATTTTCGGATTCGCTTTCCTCCCTAGTTGCAATTTCAAAAACCTTTCCCAGACATCCTCTAATAATTAAAATAAGAGAGGTTATAGATGTATATAACACAAATAATAATACTATTAACCTTGTTTGGGTACCAAGTCATTGCGATATTGCTGGAAACGAACAGGCTGACAAAGCCGCGAAAGAAGCAACCACTCACGGTACTGAATTCGCAATGGTGCCTCAAAATGATTTAAAGTCTTGGATCAAAGAAAAGGTCAAAGCTCACTGGGAGATAACTTGGCGGCAGACCATTTCAAATAAGTTACGCGAAGTGAAAGGTGACACTAGACCTTGGCAGACCTCATATAGAACTATCAGACGAGAAGAGGTAATCCTCACTAGACTCCGGATAGGACATACTCGCCTCACTCATGGTTATTATATGTCACGAGATGAGCCGCCGATATGTAGAACCTGTGGTGTTCTTATAACTGTCAAACATATATTAACAGAGTGTAGGATGTATGAGAAGGCGAGAAGACAATCCGGGGTAACCGGAATACTTGACGAAATACTGACTGACAGACTCGACAACATTGAAAAATTAATAACTTTCTTAAAACAAGCCAGAATTTACGACTCAATTTAAGTTAATTTAAGACGGTGGTGGGTGTTGGGAGGCAGGGGTGAGGAGAATGGAGTGGTTCCCTGCGTGATGGGGGTGATGTTGGTTAGGCACTGGAAGGCTCTCGGGTCATCGATGAGACCCCGGGATTCGCGAGAGCATGGACGGAGCAAGCACGTCCACTTTCTCACAGGCGAACCCGATGTACAAACACAGAAGTACAGCTGCCAAGCAATAGAATGAGAAGGCTTCTAGTGTCTGCCTGCTTTGCCTCCCCACGTTGGTTGCCTCTCCGGGCCCCTCACTCTCCCCTTCCTTCATCACATTACCGATTATATCTACAGACTTACTTCAAAGTAATTACAACACAGACAATTACAGCTAACATCATTATGTAAACACCATTAAACTCTACTGGCGTTAATGACCCCAACGGTTGACACGCCTTAAATTTAACCAAAAAAAAAAAAATATCCTACATAAATAAAATAAAAACATGAATAGTTCTCTTTTAAATTTGTAATGAGTAACTGATCAATTAATAATTTGCTTCCAGAGTTATCTTTACACATGGTACCTATTACACTACGTAATAAATACAAAAAACCTCATATTATCGTATTTTGATCTAACGCAGGAACAGGATACAGTCACTCTAGTGGTAGAAAGCGCTCCTTGCGGCGGCTTTGTGAACCTACGTCTGACGGGCTTTTCTATTGAAATATATTACAAATTAAACCCCCGCTTTCCGATTGACCGATTCAGCTCATTTTTACAACACTTCTTTCTCATGAGTTACCCACGACGTATACCGCGTTTCGTTACAATACAGCAGAAATTACGACCGGTATGAGTATATTAAGAATTTGGGTCAGGAGTAAACCCCCCTTTCTAATAAACCGATTTAGTTTATTTTTACAACACATATTTACCTGTAGATTACCACTACGAATAACGAGTTTCGTCGAAATATACCAAAAATCACGGCTGGTAATGGCGAATTGGTATTGTGGGTCCGGAGTAAACCCCCCTCCTAATGAACCGATTTAGTTCATTTTTATATCTCACTTTTCTCTCTATATTACCACTACGAATACCAAGTTTCGTTGAAATATAACAAATATTACGGCTGACATAGTCAAATTAGTGTTTTGGGTTCGGGGTAAACCCCCCCTTCCGGTGGACCGACTTTGGTGGTTAACGAACTCGTTCAATCGTTTGCTAATTGAATGCTATATACCAAGTTTCGTGACGAAAAAACAAAAACTCTGGCCGCTATCGTGTTAACAGACACACACACATATATATATATATATATATATATATATATATATATATATATATATATATATATATATATATATATGCATATATATATATAGATATATATAAATTTTAACGGGGGTCATTTTCGGTGTCTACTAGGTAGGATCGATAAAGATTTGAAGAAATTTTTCAAAAATTCCGTCATGAGTCCAACCTCAATAGCTACTTTCCTTCGGAGGAAAGTGCTAAAATGGTTTCATTCGTTTCTCCTACGTTAAGGAATCTTTCACACAAATTTCGCTCCAAAAACCATGTTCCAGTAAACGGAATCAACTGGTTAATGAACTTGACCTTTTAAATGAGAAGAAAGATTTTTGCACCAAATGTTTTGTGTCAAAATCGGACCATTTTTGAGCCGATGAGGAACTTCTTATTAATTCACCCCCCCCCCTAAAAGTACATTTGAATATCAAAAAAACCTTTCTTAGCGAATGTTTACATTCTAAACGGATTGTCCGTGCAAAATTTAAAATTTTTGTGTCAAGTGGTTCGGGATATTATTACCTCGGATGGACCATCAGCAGGGCTTAAACTCTATGAGGGACAAAATCACAGTTTATTTTTTGTAATTCAAAGACTGCCATTATAGTGTAAATTAACCTCAATTAAAAATATTATTATGAAATAGATAATGTACGGTAACAGCTGTTCTTTATCGTCCTAGCAACCTAGGCGTGCATGCTCTAACCAACTAAAACTTTAATCCCCTCTAAACGTACTTAAAAATTCGAATATCAAAAAATCCTTTCTTAGCGAGTGTATACTTTATATAGGGAGTGTCCATGCAAAATTTTCTGTCGAGTGGTTTGGGCTGGGCGATGATAGGACAGTCAGTGAGTGGTATTTGACAAATATATAGTAGACTAGCTGAATACCCGTGATTCGTCACGGCAGATAAGTAGTTATTTTATTGCGTTAAATAATGTTTCATTAAAATTACGTTACTTTACAATTCTGTGTAGTTTATTACAGCACGGTTCCCGTCATACTATATTTTATTCAATGGGCATTAAAATTTAAAAGTTTATGTTTCCAAGAAGTCATATGGTAACACCCAATATATTTACGAGTATTACCAAGGTTATAGGCGAGGAGGCTGTGCAAGGGTTCCGGATATTATTACCTCGCCTGGAAAACCTAAGGATATGCCATACATCACGGTTTGACCGGGACTGTCTCGGTATTTTGCAATTGTTTCGGTGTCCCGCCCAGTTTTATCAATGTCCCGGAAAAGGCTGTAAGATGTAAAAAGTAATGAATTCATGCTTATAAGAATCTTTTTTAAATCGGTTACTTTTCTACAATTAACATTTTTACTACTGCTCACAGTGTCAAAGATATGAGAAGTAATCTAACTGTAAAACGCTGGAACTACCTGCACAGCGCTGCCAGCTGCCAGACACTACTATTTGGCTGAGAGATTGTTTTAAGAAAATCAAGTAGCAAAAAAAGTTCCCTTCTTATTTTTAAGGTTTGGGTAGACTAACAGTTTAGGATTCCCCCTTCCCGTTAGTTGCTAGGCTTAAAACTCACCAACCATTTTGCTTATAATTTGTACTCTTTTTATCCCCCCCCCCTGGTATGCCCATCCCATATTAATGTGTCTCGGTTTAACTCTCCAAAAATATGGCAAGCCTATCTGACGGGGACAGGCAGAAAAGAAACGCAATTAAAACTCTATGAGGGACAGTTAATTTCTAGTAATTCAAGGTCTGCCATCATAGTTGAAATTAACCTCAATTAGAAATAAAACTATGAGATAGATAATGTAAGGTAACAGCTGTTCTTTATCGTCCTAGCGACGCAGGCTGCCTAGGCTTGCCTTCTCTAACCAACTCAAACTTTAAACCCCCCTAAAAATGCTTAAAAATACGAATATCAAAAAATCCTTTCTTAGCGAGCGCTTACGTTATATAGGGAGTGTCCATGCAAAATTTCAAAATTTTCTGTCGAGCCATTTGGGCTGGGCGTTGATAGATGAGTGAGTGGTATTTGACAAATATATAGTAGATTACTTACCTAATATTATATAATATTTTAAACGAACCATGATACAGCTTCATGGTTCCTTTAACCTGCTGCATGAACTCTCTTCATTTAAGTTCTTATATTTTCTGCTGGCAGAATGGATTAATATACATAGGGTCGTCCTCTTCATGTCACAAAAATCCTGAAGGCGTTTTTTTTTTTGGCTAGCTGGTGAAGGTTCTTCATCACGAAGGGAAATGGAAAGGCCAACCGCCAAAGTACATGAAAAGTTTTTTTTTTTTTACTCTTTCGAGAAGCAGCACATTTGTTCTAAAATAACAAATGATCTATTGAAAAGTATTAAAAACAATGTAGACTTACGTAGGTACTTAAAAAAAAACAAACTTGAATGTAAAACGTTCAAAATCGTAAATTAATGAGCCAAAAAAGTTCAAATAAAACATTTAAAATATAAGTAGAGCGAGGAAACTCAATTTTGAGTGCACTTAAGGTCCTATACACAACTAATATTTTCACAATTTTATATAACTTATTTTGTTTTAATAATGGATATACATTAACCATACAATTTTAATAATATTTTATCTTCATGTATATATGTATATATATATATATATATATATATATATATATATATATATATATATATATATAAATTTAAATAACCTAGTGTGTGACATGCCGCACCTGATGTAACTTCAAAATAAAATGGTAAAAATGCAGTTTCCAGCCCTCCAAACCGATTTCTTTCAAACTTTGCACAATAACGTATTTTGATGCACTAAACACGAATACGATAAAAGAAAACGTCGGATTTAACTAGGAAAGAAGTTATAAAGCACTTAAGTTCACTGTTGTGCAGGTTATGAGAGCTAATGTAAACAACTAAATTTGTCAACATACGCATGGGCGGGTATAGAAAAGTTCGTAATAAGGAAGTTTAATTGAAATTTACCATAAATTATCGAAATTCATCAGCAGTTATTTATTTACAATCATTTTTTAAAATAATGAAACACTCTTCACATTTCTTGTTTTGTTCATGAAAAGTATTATATATCAGAAATCCCTTAATAATTAGCTAATGCCTTTATAATAGCAGAAGAATGTCTAGGACGAATGATTAGGAATGCAGAAGAATGTCTAGAAATGCAGAAGAATGTCTAGTGCGATTTTAAGGGCAAACATGCTATGCGTTTCCGCTCGCTCAAGAAGATAACAAAACCCCAGTCAATCCAACTCGCTAAAATTAATAGAATTCTATTAATTTTAGCGAGTTGGATTGACTGGGGTTTTGTTATTTTCTTGAGCGAGCGGAAACGCATAGCACGTATGCCCTTAAGCGACAGGTGACGACGGGTGAGAATGCCCTTAAAATTAACAATATCTTTGAATAAATAGTTTCTGAACATTTCAAATGAGAGTTCTCTGTTTCCCAATGTTACGTATCTGCGCATGCGCATGTTTACAAATACGCTGATGACGCCTAGTTTTATAACCTTCCTAACTTTAGTGCTTAATATTATATTCTATTAATTTTAGCGAGTTGGATTGACTGGGGTGTTGTTATCTTTTTGAGCGAGCGTAGCGAGCGGAAACGCATAGCATGTGTGCCTTAAAGTCGTCATTTATGCCTTAAAGTCGTCACAAATTCAATTGTTTACATTAGCTCTCATAACCTGCACAACAGTGAACTTATGTGCTTAATAACTTCTTTCCTAGTTAAATCCGACGTTTTTTTTTATCGTATTCGTGTTTAGTGCATCAAAATTCGTTATTGTGCAAAGTTTGAAAGAAATCGGTTTGGAGGGCTGGAAACTGCATTTTTACCAATAAAATATATGAGGACTGAATAAAGCTGTTACCTACTACCTATATAAATATATATTAAAAGCCTTCTAGTTCAAATAAGTTGATATTTTTTGCTGAAACCTTTTTTTTCGTGACGAGTTTCTAGCCATCGTTGTCCTTGTTTCTAGGATTTCGATACATTATTTGGACTGCCTTTGTACTCGTATCATTTAAAAAAAAAAAAAAAAAAAAAAAAAAAAAAAAAAAAAAAACAATACATTGGTGGTGGCAACCAGCCTCAGTTAGTGGTATTTGTAAGTTACTTAATGTCTTGAGTTTTTTTTTTAATTTGAAAAAAGTGCGAAGGCATTTTCAATGCGATATTCCGGTATCTCTGAAACACTTGAGAAAAATAACAAGAATTGAAGGGTTGCTAGCAAAACCTTTTTTGGTAAATGTAAAGGTTTTTTAAGCAAAAGGTGTCAACTTATTTGACCTTGGAGGGTTTTAGAAGAAAAAATATTGGCTGGAAGAAGTCATATATAATACACCATCATATTTGAGAGTATCTGTGAGCCAACAACACAGCAAACGATATGACAAATTCCTCAACCAGCAAATTCGGGCGTGATTTATGTTTTCTTGCAACGAAACTCGCTATATAATATTCAGATCTAATGAGAAAGTTGTATTGATAATATAAGGAAAATTGGTCGGATTGGAGTTGGGGTGTACTAAGTAACCAAACTATTGATTAGTCCGTACCGGCCGGCCATCGTTGTTGCTTGCTGGCAATGATCCTCATTGTACATCGCGGAAACTAATGAGAAAGGTGTGTTAGGAAAAATAAAAATTATTAATGTGACCTTGCCAGCCGTTAAATAAATACATATGCGTCCAATAATGGATTTTTGGATCAGTTAAGACTTATACGCTCAATGTCAACATAACAAGAAAAGAAATAATCTGAAAATCGTATTAATGAAACGATTTATTGCCAAACAAAAATATAATCTAACTTTTGGTAAAAGGGATAACTGAAAAGCCTTAATTCAAATAAATAGAGAAAAAACTAATTGCTCTTAGAGAATATTTTATTTATTAACAATATATATTTATAATTATAATATAGAGTAGATGGGGAGATAGTTAGCCGCTGTAGAGATACGAAGACAGGTATAGTTGGGATTCGGATAGGAGAAAAACGTCAGACTTTCAAAAAGAAATCTGTATTTTGGACGTTTCGACTGCAACAATGGCAGCCTTCTTCAGCTAAAAAATATATACAACTTATAAGTAAAGAAAATGTACAAGGAGTAGGTAAAAGACAGGCAGAAATGAGCGGAGTATATATATCAATACAATAAATTTTAACCAATCTTATTTTTAAAAACAATGAAAATACGGTAGTTGGAAAGAAAACAGCATGTAGAACTTGTTAGTAAAAACAGTACAAAAAAAATATTAAACAGTAAAAACAACGCACATTTTTTATGTAGTGAAAAACAAAATCTATTTTTATAAGTGAATACAATTTATAACAATTAATATATAGCTACATACCACTAGAGAATGCCTAGGGGGGGGGAGGGAGGAAGACCTCGAGGACAACTTAGGTAACCATGGTAGAAGTATGAACGACAGCAAATACACCGGTGGTCTTTATAGTTATGAAAAAGGGATGGGGAGGGGGTAAATCGGTGCAGATGAAAGAGGTGCAATTGCTGGGTTGTAAAAGAGGGTTGTAAAAGGTGTTAAGAGCTTTGGGACACACAAGTAGAGAAATTGTCTGGAGCCTGGGAACAAAGATAAAAAAGGAGGTCAGGACAATTTATGGAAGACGGAGGAGTAAGCAGGGGAGATGTTTTGTTTGTTGGTTTTGTAATTAATGTTATTGGGGTTTAAGTTAAAGTTTCAACTTTGACGACACTAAAATACTTTCCACTGAACGAAACACCAAAAAGCGACAGATTTCCGAATGCGTCCACATTAACTTAAACCCCAATAACATTAATTACAAAACCGACAAACAAAACATCTCCCCTGCTTACTCCTCCGTCTTCCATAAATTGTCCTGACCTCCTTTTTTATCTTTGTTCCCAGGCTCCAGACAATTTCTGTACTTGTGTGTCCCAAAGCTCTTAACACCTTTTACAACCCAGCAATTGCACCTCTTTCATCTGCACCGATTTACCCCCTCCCCATCCCTTTTTCATAACTATAAAGACCACCGGTGTATTTGCTGTCGTTCATACTTCTACCATGGTTACCTAAGTTGTCCTCGAGGTCTTCCTCCCTCCCCCCCCCCTAGGCATTCTCTAGTGGTATGTAGCTATATATTAATTGTTATAAATTGTATTCACTTATAAAAATAGATTTTGTTTTTCACTACATAAAAAATGTGCGTTGTTTTTACTGTTTAATATTTTTTTTGTACTGTTTTTACTAACAAGTTCTACATGCTGTTTTCTTTCCAACTACCGTATTTTCATTGTTTTTAAAAATAAGATTGGTTAAAATTTATTGTATTGATATATATACTCCGCTCATTTCTGCCTGTCTTTTACCTACTACTTGTACATTTTCTTTACTTATAAGTTGTATATATTTTTTAGCTGAAGGCTGCCATTGTTGCAGTCGAAACGTCCAAAATACAGATTTCTTTTTGAAAGTCTGACGTTTTTCTCCTAGCCGAATCCCAACTATACCTGTCTTCGTATAATTATAATAGTTAGAGAACGCTTTGCTACTCTACAGTTACAGTTTCAGATCTTAAAGGAATTTGAGGCCTAAGTTCTGAGTAGACCTGAGCATAATTTATTTGAAATAATATTTTCGGAATAAATCATGAAATAACCTTAACAGATTATTTCAGAAATAATTTATTTTATAATTTTTTAAAATATTATTTCGGAAATAATTATTTCATGATTAATGATATATTTATTCCCGAAATGATTATTTGATGGAATAATATATTCTGATATCTTAATTTATACAAAAAAATCCTCTAAATACATGTTTTCCTGTGAAGCCTCATTGAGCTGTGTTGGCGATAATGGCCCTGATGTCGATGGGGCTTAGGGGAAAAAAAAAATTGCGGTGCTAACGTGTTAAATCAGTCTTCAGTTTTTTTTGTTTTTTTTCCTAAGCCCCATCGACATCAGGGCCAATGATGTGAAATAATTTATTTCATGAATAAAAAATACTGAAATATCATTTATCAAATAGTTATTTCAGAAATAAAGCTTTTAGAATTATGTTGATTTATTTCAAAGAATGATCAAATTTTCAAATAATTATTCAAGGAATAAATACATCTAGTTATTTGATGAAGATTGTTTTATTTAACGATGAAATAACATTTAAAGAATTTCCGTTATTCCGGAAATAATTATTTCAGGAATAACCATTTTATTTATTTAAGGAATAAATTATTCCAGTATTAGCCAGGTCTAGTTCTGAGGCAGTACCAGGTTGTTGCTGAGAGCACATACACCACCACCGCTCAAACACTCTATACATATATCATGGGCGTATATAAGGGGGGGGGATAAAAGGCCCCCTCCCGAAATTTTGACTTGATCGGTAAAATGCGTCATAAACCCCTTAAAAATAAATCAAATAAGATCACTTAATACATACAAAATATTTTATTTTAGGTGTAATAGCGTTTTAGTTGTCTAAAACTATTCCAAGTTCTAGATTGTTAGTATTCCATACCCCGGAAATGGTCTCAGCCCCCCCCCCCGAAATTATTTCCCTAACCATGCCCATGACATATATACATAAACACATATATACAGAGAGAACACTAGTTCTAGTGTCAACAATAAAGAGTTATAAAGCGTGAGGGATCATTCAGTCACTGTATTTTCCTGCTCAGGAATTCACATTACGTATTTAAAGTGTTTATCAGATAAAGGAAATTAGGATATAAATAAATCAAAAAATAAAGAAACAATAAAAATTTATATTTCATATAAACTTTTTGTAATTTAATGTGAACAGTCTTTGGAAACATTTTAAATGCCATTAATTTTAGTTCTTCTTTCAAGTAAAAAAATAGTCCAGGAATTTACACTTTATGATATGGAGATTGAAACGTACAAATTATGTTATGTAAGGGATAAGAAATAAGCCCAGCACAAGTGATCATTAAAACGTCAGCAAATGAATTCATTGCCATACAGAACTGACGTGCTTCAGGAGCAATTTCAGAAGCGATTCGTCTATACGTGTTAACATAAGATGCACCACCAACAAGCCCTTCCCAAAAAATTACTAACATTAATAAAGGTAGAAATTTCATGTACCCAATAAAAACTTCACTAAAACAAATTAAAACATTACAAAATTGTAAAAAAGCAATAAGCCATATATTATTAAATTCAATAATATTCATCGACGATCTTGAGATAAAAACACCTACTTGATATAAAACACTGTACCATCTGTATTGTTCAGCATGATTTAAAAACGTATTAGGGAAGTAAAGGAGCTCAAATAATCCTTGGTTAATGGTATATTCAAATAAATAAACTAGACCGAAAGGAACCATGTATGTAACTAACAAGTGAGGCAATATTCGTATTTTTTCTTTAAAAGTCAATATATCGGCTTCAATAGGGGTGTTCTTATCAACAGAATCCAAAGTTCGGCGATCAATTTTAGGATGATCTAAGCAAATAAAAAAACAGATAGCTTCAAGAATGGGAACAATGAGCATAATAAGTAGAGTTATAACAGGTGAAAGTCCGAGAGTCGTCAGAGCAGCATAGCTCACCGATCCAAAGATTCCAGCTCCGCCGGTGCCTGATGACCACGTGGATATGACATTTTTCGTTTTGAAGAAAACAATGTATGAGAGAAGAGATGATTCGCCTAGGCCGCACGATAAAGAAGTACAAACAACGCCAAGAATTACAAGCCACCTCTGACTCCTCACTGCGACCAAAACGAATCCTGCTGCTGAGAGCGAAATTGCAACCACCATTCTTGTGTATATGTAAAGTGGAATAAACGGAGACATAATTTTAACAAGAATAGAAGGCATTATATCTGCAAGCAAAATTATGCCGGTACTCATTGTATTGCATTTCCTCTTGTAGTGTTCATTCGTTGAAGACTCTTCCACGTCAAAACTGGATAAAATGTCATGAGCAGCACTGAGCATAACTACATATCCGTAATTGTTGGCCAGTCCTAAAAACCAAAATGTTATAACATTTCTGTGAGTTCTTACCCAGTTGGAAAGATTTGAGCTTCTTTCTCGCTGTTCTGACATTATCTTTAAAATAAATTATCACAAACTCTTAATCCAATGGTTTCTCAAAAGTATTTAACGAATAGTCCATTTGATGGCAAAAACTAGGTGAAGGCACACATATCACAGTTGAATATTTATATACTAATTGAGCAGTGCGGCAGATCTTATAAATAAACTATCAGTCAATATAAAACTGTATAATATAAAAACTTCGTAGCACCGGCAACCCCTTACAGCAACACTTAAGGGACGCTAAATAACTGAAAATGGCGAGTACTGACCTAGTCAGCGGAAAACTGCCATGCGCATTGCACTTCTAAGTTAACTTGATATACTTTTGGCTAACGGTTTATTGCTTACATATCTGGCGAGGAAGATGTAAAACACTTCTTTCCATGTCATACAAATTCGATTTCTTTTATATTATTCTTAACAAAACAACTCCCGTGAAATTGTGATTTGAAGATAATTTTACCTATGCATTTCATTTCCAACTGATTTATTTCTAGGATTTAACTTATCATAATACTATATGAAATCCTTTTGAGAGGATTATCGATTGTACTTATTTGTACATTGCTCAATAAAAATATAACGGCATTTTATCTAGTTATTTATTTCCATAGAATTCCTAATAATGTGTACTTTTTAAGTATTTATTATTAATTCAAAATCTTAATCTGCTGCATCTTTTTATTTTCAAATAAAGTTTTAAATAAATGTTCATTCATTTGTGCTAAGTTCAGACGTCAAATACTTCTATTTTTTTTTCTGTTTACATTCAGGTTATAAATATGTATAACCCTACGGATGCCTTTCTTAAAATTATGTAATATGTCAATCGTGGGTAATTTGTAAGTTGTAGTTCAATCAGAAAGTATTAATTATAATGTTTCTGAAGACATAAAATGGCTAAGTAAAGACCTTTTCTTTCACTTTAGTTTCTCTGTGCTTTACAGTCCTAATTTGGTATTTATTTTCAGGGAACTTTTAATAATTTTTATATATGACTGTGAACTTTGCAAAAAAGAAGAAGATGACCCTCAAGATGCTATTACTTATTTTTACCCAACTTGGGTTAAAAATGAAGAAAGACATGCCCTTTGTAGTCAGTTAATGGGTGTTATGCAGTTCTGTTCAAGTACCTTTTTCTTACCTAAAATAATTTCTCTCCAAACAGGAAAGTTTTCTATTCGGAAATTAGGTAGATATGCATTGGTAAGAATGTAAATGATAGATTGTTTGACTAATTTCGAAATGTGCTTTTTAAATATAACATTAGATGCTATTTTTCAGTGTGTGGGATCCGACAGAAATATCCCAGATGTTGTTTTGGAAACACGGTCAAAAATACTTTATAATTTGCTCAGATTATTTCACTATAGCATTGAACATATAAGTGAAAATTTAGGAGAAGATGATGATATTTCTGAAAAACTGTCAGAACTTCTTCCAGTTTATTTGCCCATTTTTCACTACGCTACCAACACTTTTGGAAACATTCCTTTATTGAAAATACCCAAGGTACAATCTTTGAGTGAATTTAATATATTTCTACAATTAATTTAGTCATGATTATTTATTTAAATTTTAACGTCCATTTATTATTAACTACGAATTAGTCATGATTAACCAATTATTATTTTACAGAGTGCAAGTACCCTCTTTTTGGAAGCAATGCACACACTTCAAGGATTTCAAGAAATTCACGGTGTACTTGGAGGAACTCTACTTTATCAGAACAAGTTAGTTTACTTTCTAATGAGAGAGTTGAAGGCATTAAATGCCCTAATAAATTATTGGGGAAGAAAATAAGTTTTAAAATAATTCTAAATGTTATTAGAAAGCAAAGATGAAATGTAAATTATTCGTATAATATGTTGCCATAAAAAAAAAAAAAAAACATAAAATAAGCAGGGGCAAAGAAATCCAGGGGGGCAATATCCCCTGCAAGATATATTATTTAATGTTTTCATGGATGCTACCTCATCTTTAGTGCTACAATTAAGAAACAGAGACAAATAATTGAACATATAACTACTGTTTAAACCATTAGACTTCCTAAAGCTGGAAACGGAGCTATTTCTTTGCTGATTCAGTTAGTTAATTTGGTTCCAGCCAGTGATACAATTCAGCTATAGCCAGTTCTTTAGAAATTTTTATTTATTCCTTAGTCAATTGAGGGGGCGAGGTTAGCTCAGTGGTAGAGCACTGGACTAATAAGTTGGAGGTCCTGAGATCAAATCCCGAGCAAGCACTAAAGATTTTTTCTTCTAGTGTCTTCGTTCATGGGTTGAATTCGGCCTCCCTGACCGTCCCTAGGCCAACCCAGCCTTTAATTCATTTTAATAACGGGTACCTTGGGTACTAATGACTAGCACTCGAAGCAGCCAAGGGGAAAATCAGGCGGCTGGAGCATAGTACTGACCACACTATCTCCCTAGCATGCCGTATGGTCATTAATCAGATACCTTTATAGTATCTGCCCCTCAGGGCCCTCGTGGCCTGTTACGGGACTGATTTTTTTTTTTTTTTTTTTTTTTTAAGTCAATTGATAATTGAATTTCCATTAGAATAGAATAGAATAAATTATGACTCAAAACCCCCCGCCAACACGGGGTGCACCTCGGCCAATTGTCCTATTGTGCGAGTCCTGTATGCCTACTTAGGCTTCTCTCAGACTTCTGATGAATCTCAGATAATGCCAGATTTCAGCCGACCTCCTGATCTCATCCTCTCCAAGGCTGCCAAAATGCATGAACCGCCTCCTTCCTAATGTAACACATTCAAATATGACATGCTTAGGTGTCTCCTCCTTGTCCTTGCACCACCTACATACCGGGGAGGACTTCATTTTCATAACATACATATGTTTGTTCATCGTACCATGGCCTGAGATCGTTGCAACCGTCTCCCTCAGGTCTCTTCTGGACATATCCAGAAAGATGTCCTTTTTACTGAGTTTATTAAAATCTATGAAGGACTTTGTATGGGCTATTTTCTGTCCCTCCCATAATTTTCCAAAGTCCCTTTTGGCTTTTGCCGCTATTGCTTCCTTGGCACAGGCCATTCATAATCCCACAAAGGGCACTGGACCCACAGGTATCACTACCGCTCCTGCCCCTGCCAGCTTGTCCGCCCTCTCATTACCCGGAATGCCTCTATGTCCCGGTACCCAGTAGATGACAACCTTATTATCTGTTGCTAGTCGGTTGAGCCTTGACTGGCACTCGTCCACCACTCTTGAGGTAGTCTCCTGGCTCCTTAAGGCTTTGCATGCAGCCTGACTGTCCGTAAGGATATTAATCTTCCTCCTACGGACTCCCCTCTCGCTCATGCTGTATGCCGCCGCTAAAATGGCGTATATCTCCGCCTGGAACACAGTTGGGGTCTTTCCAAGTGAAATTTGTAGCCTTAAGCCACCCTCACCCCCACTCCAGACCCCTGCTCCTGCTCCATGTATCGTCTTGGAGTTGTCCGTGTAAATGTTTGTGCCATTGGGAGGCTTAAAGATATCCTCTTTACCAGTACAGATGCCATGTATTTCTACTCCGTACCTCCTTGCAGTCCCTGACCTGCTCCTCATCATGTCTGACGGCATGCTTAGTTCGGGGATCATCCCTATCTTTGAGAAAATCTGGGAGTGTCCTATTTCCTGTTTAGGATTACCTATGACCTCCTGTTTCATCATTCTGTATGCCGATTTCATTGCCTCCGCTTCAATGAATACATCAATTGGCAGCAAGTTAAGAATAGCCTCCATTGCTATCACAGGTGTTGACCTCATCGCTCCCGTGACCATTAAGCACCCCAATCTTTGTACCTTCCTCAATTTGGCGCTCAAGGACTTGGTGGCCATTTTATGCCACCATACCACGCACCCATACGTCATCACCGGTCTTATCATTGCTGTATAGATCCAGTGCGTTATACGAGGGCTGATTCCCCAGTTCTTTCCACACAGGTTCCTGCATACCCACAACAACCTTATGGCTCTATTTGTAACTAGAGTGATGTGTTCCTTCCAGTTTAGTCGCCGGTCTAGAACCACTCCCAAGTATTTTACCTTATCACTATAGGGTACCACCTCTCCTCTGAAGCTCGGATTTCTCAGCCCATCCAGCTTCCTTTTATTAGTGAATGGGACCAGTACCGTCTTCATAGGGTTGATACTCAGTCCCTTCTCATTGCACCAGTCTGATGTAATCTTTAGTGCGCTCTCCATTAAGTCTGCCATTACCGACTGCACCTTGCCTTTGATGATAATAGCTATGTCATCTGCGTACCCAATTGCCTTAAATCCCGCATCATTGAGTTTCGCCAGTAGTGAGTCCACCACCATACTCCATATCAGTGGTGATAGCACTCCCCCTTGCGGGCACCCTGTGGTCGCCTTGACCTTGATGCTTCCGCTCCCTTTGGTAGCATGAATTATCCTGTTACTTAGCATGCCCTTAACCCATTCAGTGATACACCTTTCTGTCCCAAAGACCTCAAGAGCGCTAGAAATCACGTCAACCGATGTGTTATCAAACGCCCCCTCAATATCTAGAAATGCTCCTAGGGCTATTTCTTTGGCCTGTAGGGATCCCTCAATCTCGCTTACTACCGTGTCTAACGCTGATTCGCATGATCTACCCTTCTGGTAGGCATGTTGATGTTTCAGGTTACCAACCCGAGGATTGTTCATCCCCAAATGCCTGTTTATGACCTTCTCCATTGTCTTCAACAGGAAGGAGGACAGGCATATTGGTCTGAAGGCTTTTGCCTCCTCATACGTAGGCTTCCCTGGTTTTGGTATAAACACCACCCTTACCTCGTTCCATCTGTCTGGGATATATCCCCAGGCTAAACTACTCCTGAATAGCCTGATCAATGGGCTGATCAGAAGTTCCATCCCTTTCTGCAACAAGGCCGGGTATATCCTATCACATCCAGGTGACTTGAAAGGATTAAAAGATCTAATAGCCCATCTTACCGCCTGAGGAGTTATTATCCTGTGGGCCTGCTTCCAATCGGGTTGTTTCCTTATCCAGCCAACCCTATTAGCCTGATCTTCATATCGTACACACCCTGGAAAGTGTGCCCTCAGCAGCACCTCGAGTGTTTGCTGAGTACTACAAGTATTCCCATCGGGCCCTTTCAAGGACCCTAATTCGCAATCCGTGCCACTCTTAGCCAGGGCCTTATGGACCCTCGCCCCCGTACTGACTTCTTCAATCCGTTCACAGAAGTCTCTCCATGATTGTCTTTTAGACTGTCTTATGAGCATATTGTACTCGGTTAATTCCTGCCAGCCACCATTTCTTTTCGCTTTGTTGAAGAGCCTCCTAGTCCTTTTCCTCGCCTCTTCCAGATTCCTGTTCCACCAAGGGACCTTTCTGAAATTCCTTTTCTCCGTAATGTTGCAGTTCTCCTCAAAGGACCGCACGATAACCTCAGTGACCCTATCATTCATAAGATCAATCTCGAGTGGATTGGCTGCCGATGTAGGACAGCTCTTCAGCCCCTGCTCTAGGTTCTGTACATACCCACCCCAGTTGGTATTTCTTGGGTTTCTATATGTTAGGCTCTCCTTTAGCCTACCCTCAATGTCAAACCTAATGTACTTATGGTCTGACCCTGAAAATTCCCCTGAAACATGCCAATTTCGTAGGCTGAAGCTTGCAGAGCCCCCTAATGCTAAAGTCAAATCGAGAACCTCTCTTCTATTCCTTGTCTCGAACGTCGGACTATTCCCCACATTCTGGACATTAATGTTATTAATAACTAAAAATTCAAACAGAGACTCACCTCTATCATTGGTATCCCTGCTACCCCATATCTGATGGTGGGCGTTGGCGTCAGTTCCAATCACCGTCGCCTTCCTCTCCATCCTCGCATACTCCACCAGCTTCTCCAGACTCGTGGTTGGGATTTCCTGATCACCAGGTAAATAGGTGGATGCCAACACCAGCTTCCGCCTGTTGGCTTCTACCTCCACTGCAATAGAATCTCTAGAAAATAGGAACCTCAGTGGAAAACATGTTATATCAGACCTAACCAAAATGCATGCTCTGGGATTATTACATTCATGCTTATAGATCTTAAACCCCTTGAATCCAAGACCCATAATTCTATTGTTATTAACCCACGGTTCTTGAATTAAAACAATATCAATTTCCATTAGTAGATTAATGTTGTTCTGAAGGGCTTTTGTGAAACTGCTACTCATTTTGGAATGTTTGGTGTCCACAGAAGAAAGAAATATTACTTGAGAAGTAAATGCATTTCTATTAAGTCGTATGTCCCCAAAAAACTTTTTAAAATAACATTTAATATCTCAAGCGGTAATTAGTGTTTACAATTTGAAATAATTAAAAGTTGATATGTCTGTTATTAAATTATTGATTTTCAATATTAAATTTATTAATAGTAATTTTAGGATAATGACCTCTCTTGTTTAGGTAATTGTAAATTTGTTTAGTAAATTTTAGATTTAAAGACAGTAACTGTAACAAGAGATGCTTCTCATAATAAATGCCTTAGCATGTTTTAAATTTACTTTCTCTATTTAGTTTATATTCTTCATTCAAAATTGCCATAGTACGTAAAATATATAACTTTTTTTCAGAGTGGTTGCTACTCAACTGAATAATTGTCTCACGAAACAGCTGGTTGTGTCCGATCCTTATAGAATGAAGGTATGTTTATCCTTCTGATTAATTAAAAGTTTTTTTTATTTTTGAAAATTGTTTTATACTGTGTCATTAACAGAGTTTCAATATAAATCTCTTTTTTTTTTTAATCGTAATTATTGTTCAATAAAGAAACAATAAACTTCATAATTATATTTCTATTTTGGAACTGTCTCTAAATGCTAAATTGTTTTTGTTTATTGCTGCATATTAATCTTATTACCATATGCCAGACTATCTTCGAGTTTCCATCCTTTCTAAGCATCTAAGGTGAAGAATGGTTTTTTTTTTTAACCACTTGGACTTGGACGCACCCGGAATACAGAGTTTTCTGAGTCCACAGTACTCAGGTGGTTTATGGAAGAGTCTTTGCACGTTAGAACCAGAGCTAAAGGCCATTAACTCCACTCGACACAATTTGCAGCCCTGCTCCAATTTGCTTGAGAGCATGTGAATGACTGCTCCAATGTTCTGTTCTGAAATGTGCATTGTAGATTGCCTTGTACACCTCCCTGTTAGGTCGATTAAAGAATAACAAAAAAGTGGAGAACTAAACTAATTATGCAAAATAGCCAAAAGAGAACAGTTTTAAGGTGGGTTGGTTATGGTGTAAGGTAATTTAACATAATTTACTAGATTTGACCTCCTTATGTTCTGCTCGGCTTGAATGAATCCTCACCAGAGGAATTTTGTTTTCTTAACTGTGGCTACAAAAATATATTTGAGTGTTCTAAATGCTGTCTATTCAAGAAAATACGATATAATTTATTACATTTTGAAGAATTAGAAAACAGTATTTGTTTATAAATTTTTTCCTTTAAAAAATATAAAAGAAAATCAGATTCCTTACAGAAAAGAAAAGCTCAGAGGGGCAGAAATGTACAGGTATTGATTTTCAACCCTATGGTACTTTATGATAGATAGTGTGGTCAGTCCTTTGTGCTGGCCATCTGATTTTTCCCCTTTGCAGGTACCCATTAAAGGCTGGTCAAACCCGGTCTGAGACCACAATTCTATCCCTTAAACAATGCCAATTGAAGATGAAATCTTTCAGTTTCAAAGAAACCCTTTTGTTCTGGCCTCCAGAAGATGAGTCGAGTGCTGTACCATGCGCTTGACTGAGTCAAACTCGTCCCTAAATTGATTTAATATCTTCCTTAATTTTATATTATCGCTCTAATTTTGTTTGTTCGTTGCAGATACCTGCTGAGACTGTTAAAACTACTTTTCATCTTCCACTTGGTGTACAGTTGTTGAAAATCTATATTCCTGCAGAGGAAATTACTAGATTACAGGAACAGAATGGTGAACTCTACCAAGCACTGAAAGAAGTAAAAAACTGGAGGAAAGAATTAGAAAGCCAAAACAATAGTAAGGTATGTTGATGAACTTTTATTGTCTTACTAGCTGAATACCCGTGTTTTGTCATGGCAGATAAGTAGTTATTTTATTGCGTTAAATAATGTATCATCAAAATGAACGCTACTATATAATTTTATACAGTTTATTATAGCACGGTTCCCGTTCATACTATATGTTATTCATCAATTGATAAGTAATTAAAGTGTAATGTTTCTTGACACTGGGACTCTACAGACCAGTGCCAAGTAACAGATAACCTCCTAGAGATAACCCGTTATCTATAGGTTACCAGTGACAGGAGTTTACCAGTAAAGGTTAAAATTCATTGTCAATAATAAATGTACGTTAAAATTTAAAAATTTATTTTTCCAAGATGTCATTTGGAAACACCCATTATATTCATGAGCATTACCAAGAAGTGTTCTGACTAGGGATGCTGATGGCTGAGGGGGCTGTGCAAGGGTTCGAGATAATATTACCTCGGATAGAGCATCACCAGGTATAGCGTAAACTCTATGAGGGACAACATAACAGTTTATTTCTAGTAATTCAAGGTTCTGTTTCTTTGCGTTTGTGGTCTACACAAAATAAAATTATGACAAATAAACAGATCCCATATTGTATACGTAATTACCTAATCATACCTTTGAAGTTAACAATAACCATTGCTTATTAAGAAACAAATTTTATTAGGAAGGAAATATCTGCTAGCATTTTCAATGGCTGACCAACTCTTCAGAGTGGGAAACAAATTTTTTGTTTATATTTGTCTGGAATCTTCTACCATTCTAACATGCTCAGCTAATCTAGTCTATCTAATCTAGATTATATTTCTTAAATGTTCTTGCGATATTTCAAGCCCCAGAATTGTTTTTAATCACATTTTACCTAATGTTCATTACTTTTACAGAATTCTTGTGTTAAACCACCAGATGCTTCGATCTCTATGTGTGGCCTCAAACGAGATGTGTCTAGAATTTTTACAGTTTTGGAAGAAGAGAGTAATGAAAATATTGAATCAAAGGATCCTTCTGATGTGCCAGATGTTGTAAGAGATGCCGTGAAGGCACGGCATCTTGCTAGAATCGAAGCCATGACTGCTAGTAATTTTATTATTCCACAGCCTATTTCAAGAATGAGAAATGCATTGACACCAGATGATGTGCCATCAACAAGTAAAATTCCAATTAGGTAAATAAAATATTTTTAATTTCTTTCTTCCAATATAATTATGACTATGATCTTAATATTTGTGTGGTTATAGTATGATAATAATATTCATTCCAGGCTCAACTTAACCCAAAAGTTCTTTTGCCTTCTTGACCCAAAAAATTATGAATTTCAGGCTTTAATTTAAACATTTTTTTAAATTAAAACTAATATTTTAATATTTTCTTTATGTGTTATGTGAAACAGAACAACTTGCAGCTGCCATGGTTACCACTGCAGCCTTTGACCTAGGGAGGTAGTAGCTCTTAGAAAGAACCTGTTATGTTTCTCCTTTTTCCTTAAAGTTATTTTTTTATTTATTTATTTTTTTTTTGGGGTGTTTAACGGTGTATCAACTATTGGGCTATTAACGCTGGGCTATCTACAGGTTATAATATCAACAGCGCGTGGCCGGTCACCCATTCAGGTACTGACCACGCCCGACGTTGCTTAACTTCGGTGATCTACGGGAACCGGTGCATTCAACGTGGCTATGGCCTTTGGCCCTTAAAGTTATAATAAAAATATACATGTGGATTTGAGTATTTCTCCTAAACCATCAATCACTGTTTAATCTTTGAATAGTTTTGGAAATGTTTAAGATTTTTACATTCTTCGCCTAAGTGAAGCATCAAATTTCTAGGCTATATGTTAGCGGTGGATGAAGTACAATTTTATGAAGTTTGAGTTGCTCTTTGCTTCTCCTCCTTTTCATGAAATATTGGAGTAGTGGTAGGGTAGCAAATTTTTTACTGATGTGAACTTCAAATCAATTCAAAAATCTCTTCCTCATATTCGGCTAGCCCGAGTAAATCTTGATCATCAAGTTTAATGTTGTGAGGTGTTGTTGGTCTTCATACGATAAATATTGGCACACAAGGCTTGTTATGAAACAATTTTCTAGTACTAATGATCCTAGCAGTTGTTGCACAAAAAAAAAAAAAAAAAAAAAAAATAAAAATAAATAAGACTTGTTGGTGGTGAATGAAAACCTGTAAATCTTGGTAGTGAATGTATAGTCCTTGAAGTTTATTTCTGTCAACATATATTTCTTCACCTTGTATATTTTTAGTGATATTATCAATGCAAAAATTTACTCTTTAATTTTGGGATATCAGAATGGTAGAAATTGAAGAGGGCAGGACAAATCCGTTGGGTAGATCTATTATTAAAAGCAGAATTATTTAAGTACTTTTAAGTCCATTGGTTAAATCAAAGACCTGTTTAAAATCTATTTTTTTGCTTACATTTTGCTAGTACTCGACTGAGTTGTCGAGAACAACGTGAATAAATTATCTGTTCAACTTCTACTCCTGATTTGCTTCTACCCTTGTCCCCTCTCACCTATTTTCAACCTATAATATTAGTCCATATAGCAGAGGCTAATTAAATATTTTAATTATATTACTAATTAATGCTATAAAGTAATATTTTTAGCGATAATTTTCTGCCCTTTTAGTTTGTCTGAGAGAGGACAGGTGTTTTTCAATTAGTTAATAACTGTGGTTTTATCCTGTTGTGGTTTTATCAAATTTCCTTATCTTGATTCTCAGAATAGTCATAATAATTGGTCCCACACTTTGATAAAAATGTATGTGACTCACTAGAATCCCCAGCCAGGTCCTACTCAAGTCGCATAATAGGTAACTTCTCTATTCTTTTTAAAGAGAAGGAGAAAAGTTTGTTTAAGAGCTGATTCTACCCGATTAGTGTGACTAATGAAAAAGTTACGTTAATACTAATTCTGTTAATGTATGAGCTTATATTAAATCAGATTATCTCTTTCACCAATGGCATACTATTGAGTTTTGGGTCTGTAGTTAAATTAGTGCTTAATTTATTAATATGATTAGAACCACAACAAATTTCTGACAATTTTAAATTCTATGGTTGTCAAAAGCTTCTGTTACTTTGTGTGTAAGAAAATTGAGTCTCGCTTTCAGTAGTCATTTTCTCTCTTGCTGAAAAAATGTCATTATATTTTTTCCTTTATTGTTTAGAGAATGCAATATTGAATGAAAATAATAAATTTGTTGGGTATTCTAAATATAATTCTGTCTTTCTTTGCTCAAAAAGCATTTTAATTAATTTGGGACCGCCATAAGACATTGACCACCCAGCTTGACGCTCCCTGCCGCACAGCCTCTACTAACCTGATCCAATCTTGTCCTTGGTCTTCCTTTCTTTCTTCTCTTCCTAACCAGTGCATATTTCATGATACTTTTCAGGATACTATATTTTGCCGTCTCCCTGTGGTCTAGTGTCTAATGTCTTGGATTCTCATGCGAGAGATAGGGGCTTGAGTCCCACTTGCAGCAGAGATTTTTCTCATTTCAGGGCTCGTTGGGAAATTCCCTGCTGCAGTGCACCATGGATGTGGGGGAAGGGTGGTAACCAGTAGATAGTCAGGTGCTAATGGCTTAGATGTTGGTGTGCCGTACGAAAAATGCAATATTTTTCATATAGTTGTCTGTGATAACTTTCACCTAATTTTTATAATTTTTTTTCTTTTCTTAGGTATTATAGTTTAGGATTACCGCAGATGAATTCTGAATGGTGTGACACCCCTCCTAAGAAAGGTCTTCGACCATATTATAATACAATATGTGATCCAGAGTATCCATTATTTAAGCCAGATGGTCTTCCTATATCTCAGTCACTTTCAGAATCTTGGCAGATAGGAGAATTTGAAGGTCTCAAAATAAAACATCAGCACAAGGAACGTAAAAACGACAGCACAAATCGTGAGTTATTGAACAAATACTTTAAAAATATATACATAAATTTATCTGGTCATTTAAGTATTCAAAACTATATTCTCAAAAATCATTTTTTGAGAAGATATTGTCACCCCTGGCCTTATTGAATTTTACATTCAAGCGTGAAGCATTCTCATGAGCTTAGCCTCATCATTTGTGTTCTCTTGATAAAACAAAAACAAATTTACATAAAAATAACTAATCTTTATTTTATTATATTGAGGAGGGGATATTATATTGTTTGAATATAAACTTTTTTTTTATGAATCCAGAATGATAGCCTCTCCACTATTCTTATGAAACCAAAAAATAAATGAATCAATTGCATTTCAATAGTTTTATTTCAAACAAGAAATAACGCATTTTTTCTTCTTTCTGTCTGTTTTCAGAAAACAAAATTATAATTAAATTTGTATTTCCCTTTAGCACCTGAAATGTTATTAAATAAGAACGTTTGGGGGGGGGGGGGTTGATGTTCTTTGCAATAGTATATTAAAAATGTCTCCAGTTCATACGTTTTAGGTACTCCTTGAGATAACAACTTAATGAGAAATTTAAAATCACCAAGAAAACAGAAAATTATGAAAAGTGTTTTCTTTAGGCAGTGTTCTAGACAAACTTTTATTGTTGCAAATGATGTGTAGAATTACCTCCTCGTGGTACACCAATCCTGACTCACCCTTTATATTCAGAAGTTCTAATTGCTAAAAGAATTGTTTCTTTCTTGAGAAAATTTGATATTTTCCTTCAATAATCAATAGTTGATGTTAACAATTTCTAAAAATAAACAATTGTGCTTTCAATTTAATAAATTACTAAGAAAACTTAATAAGTCAGACTCACAGGAACTGCATCATCTAAGCATGTGTCTGTATCATATACTTCTTGCTTTGATATTTTGTAATTTGGAGTGATTAGAATAGGAACTCTTAATATTAAAAAGACAAAAAAAAAATAAAAAAAAAATAACAGAACAAACGGAATTTGGTAAATAATGCTTGATAGAAATAATTTAATATCATATCTACATTAATTTAAAAAAAAAAAAAACGTTGAGAAAATATTTACAGTTTTAAATTTTTGTTATTGTTCAGTTAGTAAAATGTATATTATGTTTGCAAAGAATCTAGACCTCAATGTGTTCCACAATTGGAGGAAAAGGAAAAACCTAAAAATCTTGATTTAAAGTTAAAACAACAAAAGGCAAAACGTTCATTTACATTACCTCTCAATTCTCATTCAGGTGACTACATTGATTTCTTTAATTATTTCATACTTATTGCATGTTACTTGAGATAATTGCATGAAGTAACAAACTTTTAAGACAAATATAGGCACTTTTATATGGACTATTTATTGCATGAGCCAACCATAACTGTATTATTTCTGCTATAATAACCATTATCGTAACTCTTAATTGTTGTCATATTGTTTCTTTATATTTCAAAAATCATTCGAGTGATTCCATGATTATGCATGGTAGTGTTTAAATGTGAATTTCATTTGAATGACTATTTCTTTATTGATTTAAACATTTTTTTGTAAACATTACTACTTATCAAACAAAGTTTGTAATTGTGAGAGAGTAAACAAATATTTAAGGTACATCATTTTGAGAACTTAATATATTTATATATATATATATATATATATATATATATATATATATATATATATATATATATATATTATTTTATTATTGATCATTGTGCTATACATAATAAATATGTATATTTAATTTTTATACTACTGCTTTCTTTCTTAAATGATTCTTTACCCTTTCATTGCTGGCGAATGAAGGGACGCTCGATTCTTATCTGTCTAGCTTCTCTTGTACACTTGCTAATCTCTCCTCATCTCAACCCCACTATCTTTTGTCTCTCTCAGCATCCTCTTATAATATATTTGAAATTATTAACTTATAATGTCAAATGTCCTTTATATTGGCAATGCTATACTAAACTAAAATAAGGTAGGGATTGTCGGGGTTCAGTCACTGCTACTTAATAAAACTACATTTTATCATAAAAATGGTTTTATTGTGCCTACAGTGACCGAACCCCGACAATCCCTACCTTGCATCATCTACGGTCAACGATCTCCTCTCAATAAACTAAAATAATTTTTCTATCATGGAAATGAATGAAGAAATACCCCGAAAATCTTCGCCTGTGTTCTCTTGGAGCATTTGCCTTCTCTCTTCGTCAGACCGAAAACGAGGTGCATCGTCACTCTTATCTAAGGAGGCTATTTATACCAACCGCACTAAACAAGATCCAAATTGTGACTGAAAAATATAAACAGCAACAATATGGCTGGTGCGAGAAATCTGAGAACGACCCTGCAAATAGCCGGCGAGGCACACCAGCTTCAACCTCCAACAATTTTCCAGAACAATGTCAATTGTAGGGCTCAACTTTTTTTTTTTTATTATTATAGATATTACTATACTTGCACAATGCATAATTTTAATTAATATATGATGAAGATTTGATGAAATCAAAAATTATATATTTGAAGAACCGGTTGAAGCTCTATTCGTTAGAGATAAAATGATTAGCAATTCTAGATAATTGAGATATAAAGCTCTTGTTACTTTAATCTTTAGAGAAAAATTATTAGTCATTACAGATTCTAAAAATGCTCAGAAAGTGTAATGTATTATTTGATTATGACTTCTTTATATGCCTCAGGGATAAGACATTGATCTCTGAAGTGGATTTAATAAAGCTGAGAACGCTCTTTATTCTCGCTAAATAGGTCCCGCTTATTTTATACGAGTTAATAGCACTAGGCCAGAGAAGCAATATACGGGGCTAATACAGGCCACGAGTTTCCTCAAGTGGAGCATCTGGAGAACTGACAGTGGAACACAAGTTAAATCGCTCAGAGCAACAAAAGGGTTAAGCAGCCACATTACTTATTTGTAATAATATTTCTAGATCATTAAAATTCAAGCAATAGGAAATACACTGAACTTTATTCTACCTCACAGGTCCTATGACTCATGGTGTACCATTAACTCCTCTCATGGCAAAACTGTCTTTGCTTGCGGAAGAGGGAAATACCATTGAAACACCCTTGAAAACACCTTCTTCTAATGCTAAAGTTAAAGGAGTTGGCAGAATGCAAGAATGTGATATAAAACCCTCAAAGTCAACAAAAAATATGTTAACAAATGAATACAAGTCTTCGACAACCTGTGACTTAGATGAAACCAATGGGGATCTAATTTCTACTGTTTTATATGTATTTGGAATTAATAATACATCTGTTTTATTGCTGATTGATCCGAATATTGCTGTGCAGCCAGAAGTTGTTCATTCCCTGGTAAGATATATATTTAGTTCTAAATACATACAATTATTGTGTATTTTCTCTATATACACACTTTACTTAATTAATCCAAGGTAACTTTATTTCGTTAAAATATCATCAACTATCATAAGAATGAATTTAAGATTAGTTGATTCTATTCTATAACAATTATTTAAAAGATTGATTACAATTTACATCGGATTTTTAACTGCTTTGATATTGTGTGTTTTCTCTCACCCTTGAGTTCCCCTTGGGGAGAAAGACTGCTTATGAAGTTGAGCCGATGACAAGATCTGCAGGCGCTAACAAGATGTTGATGTTTCATGGTCCAACATTCTCAGATTGATACAAAAGCAGGGAACTGAGAGATACTTTTTTTCTTTCTTTCATTATTCCCACAAGTAACTCTCAAAGATCTCACATTACTGCAGGAGGGCTAAATTAAAATTGAGGCCAACCGGAACGCAGCCAGCATAGTATGACTGATAATTCTCACCTAAGCTGACCTTTATCAGATTGTTGAAAGCTTATAGAACAGATTATTTACTTTTTATAGACTGACACTTTTCCTGACATTTTGTGTACTCATTAAGGGAATCGGGGGCAAGGTTAGCTCAGTGGTACAGCACTGGACTAATATGCTGGAGGCCTGAGTTCAAATCCCGAGCAAGCACTAAAGATTTTTTCTTCTAGTGTCTTCGTTCACTGGTTGAATTCGGCCTCCCTGACCGTCCCTAGGCCAACCCAGCCTTTAATTAATTTAATAATGGGTACCTTGGTTGGTGCTAATGACTCGAAGCAGCCAAGGGGAAAATCAGGCGGCCGGACCATAGTATTGTCCACAATATCTCCCTAGTGTGCCGTATGGTCATGAATCAGATACCTCTATAGTATCTGCCCCTCAGGGCCTGTTACGGGACTGATTTTTTTTTTTTTTTTTTTTTGTCTTCATTAAGGGAATCTCTAGGTTTGCAGTCTGAACAATGGATTTGCTGCATCCCTACTCTGTTTATTACCCAAACTACAGTAAATACATATCATTTATGAATTTAAACATTTCTTCTCTCAAGATATTTTTATGAACAGAAAAATGAACAAGGTTATGTAAATTCACTACTCACCAAAAAAGTATACAACATTTTTCACTGCTTCTAGGTAATTTTTTCATTATTTTAACTAAATGACTGATTAAGTATGTCATAATTTACCAATATTTCCATAGATTTAGAAATAGAGTTACGAAGAAGATAGTAATTCTAGATTATATCGCTGTTCCGGAAGAACAGTGTTGTAAATGCAGAACCTTCAATTTTACAAGAGAGTAAAAAAACGTTTTGCAGTTGTATAAAACGTATAATTGAAGAGGTTGTAAGTGACAGAAAATAATGGTATATTGTACTTTACTTTCACTTACCAGGGATTAGAATCATCCTAATTCCAACCCGTACGTGCAGTTAGCTCATTGTTTCTCTCTTCTGTCTGTAGTCCTTTCGAATTTTCTCTGGCGGAGTTATGTATATAGGATGTGTTCCTAATATTGTCTATAGACTTATTTTCATTTAAGACATTTATGCAGTTGGGGGGCAGGGTTAGCTCAGTGATAGAGCACTGGGCTTATAAGCTGGAGGACCTGAGTTCAAATCCCGAGCAAGCACTCAAGAATTTTATCTTGTAGAGTCTTCGTTCATGGGTTGGATTCGGCCTCCCTGGCCATCCCTATGGCAACCCAACCTTTAATTAATTTATTAATGAGTACATAATCCTACTAGTGGGAATCGAACCCACGACCCTTTGGCACCGAGTGTTAAGTGCTCAGCGTTAAAGCGTGAGCACTTAACACTCGGTGCCAAAGGGTCGTGGGTTCGATTCCCACTAGGGGTGGTGGCTTTTCTTTAGAAAAAAGAAAAGGCATCAGCCCTATCCTGGCTAGAAAAGGGTGGTAACCTATAGGATAACCCGTCCTAAAATTCTCTGTCAATAATAAACGGACGTTAAAATTTAATAATTATAATTAATGGGTACCTAGGTGCTAATGACCCTAACAGTCAAAGCAGCAAAGGGGAAAATCAGGTGGCCGGAACATAGTATTGACCACACTATCTCCCATGTGTGCTGTATGGTCATGACTCAGACACTTCTATAGTATCTGCCCTTCAGGGCTCTTGTGGCCTGTTACGGGATTGATTTTTTTATGCAGTTTGATTACTATTTGCTCACAAATGTTTGTCTATCTTAAATGTATATGGTACTTTCAGTTATTCTGCCTTTTGATAATCAACTCAAAACTTGATCATTGTATGTAAACCTTAGTGAGCCTTCAAACTTTAATATGTCTTTTCAGAGGATCTTGCTTGGTGTTTGGTGATCATTGACATTTGGACAAAATGTCTTGGTACAGGTTGTCCAATTTCAATTATTGCTCCCTCTGAAACCCAATAGAAAAGCTCGATATTAAGGTGCATTCTTATAATTAAATTCTGTTATCAGGCACATCATTAATTAATTCCCCCCATTTTTTTTTCTTTTTCTTTTTGGAGGCAGAAGATATCGTCCCTACCATGTCAAACTATCGAATATGCAAATCAGAGAAACCTAGGTAACTAACCATTTCTATCCATTGATGAAGTAATATATTGAAAAATGGTCTTATTCGATACTTCATTTAAGGCATTAAAGGCTATTCTAATGGGGTTAGAGTTGCGACAAGCTGTATCATCCACAATCCAAGAGCAAAGTCTCGAATCTGAAAAATGATATTTTTCATATTCGATAGTTTGACATGGTAGGGACGATATGTTATAATGATTATTGGTTGTTGAACTATTAATAATGATAATTCTTGACTTATATTATTTAATATCTATACGTATTGTTTTGTATTTTAGTGGGAAAGAAGCATGTCTTCATTAAAGTACATGGAGACCAGGTTAGGAACTTGCCTTAATGCCACTGAAAATAATGGCAGTACGGAATATAGTTATGCTCTTGTTGATCCTTCTTGGGGACCTATTGAAAGAGGAGGAGCTTATCATCCACACCAGCTTGAACTCTTAACTATTTTACATCATACGCTTTTAAAAAGACCACTTCTAACTGATATTCTTGTCAGGTACTGTTATTTTAACATAAATATGGCATGAGGAAGGGAAAGCTTTTATGAGGCTTAAAAAATAATCATAAAAGCCAGCACCTTCTCTTCTTTAGCACATTTCAAAGGAATATATTAAGGTTGTACTCATGAAAGAATTTTAAATGTCCTTAAATTTTCATTGGTCCGACCTTCTTGATACTGAAATGATGCGTTGGGCTAGGCTAACACTCAGCACACCTACCTTCAGTCTCTAAAGGGTTAATTGCTTTCATTCACTATATATTGTGTAGTCTTGACAAGAGATAAAATGAATATTCTCCATTTTCTTAACAATTTCCTTCTTTTTGCTCGTAATTTGTATTCTTTCTGCAGTTACATAAATGCCCTTAAGAAAGGCAAACATGTTGAGTGAATTGAGGAGATTTATAAGAAAATGGATATTATTTATTCGACTCCCTGCCAATATTTCACTTATTTCCACATATATTTTTTTTTTTTTTTTTTTTAGTAATACGTTTATTTAACATCTGTACATTTGGAGAGTACATTAGTTAAGTTTGCTCTCAAATATAAATAATGATTATATACAGAAATTGATTAATGCAGAGTTGAAATACAAAAGAAATAAAAAAACAAATAAAAAAAAATAATGAAAAAAGTAAATAAACAACAAAACAAACAAAAACAATGAATAGGAAATAATTATAAAAATAATAATAAAGATAATAACACAATAATAATAAAGTAATTAACACTTTTGGAAGGAGCCAATCAATACTGGCACTTCCTACTTAGAATAATGTTTTGTCCTTATTCAGTTAATTGATCACGAGGCCAATGTCTCTTGAGCCTTCTAGGCGGGTTTTTGGGGTGAGTTTGGGAGGAAAGTGTTTGTGCTCTGGGATTGGGCCACCAATATAGTAATGAAAAATTACATCATAATTATATTTAATATTATAAATACACATTTAAAATACTTCTTTCTAATTAATCTAATTATTCGTTTTTTTATTAAGTTACCATTAAATTCTTCTTCTTTTTTTTAAATTACCATTAAATTCTTTTATTTTTACAGGGCAGAAGATACTTTGACTTATGGTTACCAATGTGGAGGTACTCAAGTTTTTTTCCAAGAAAATTGTATTGGAACCCCTGGTTTACCCACCCCTTCTGATCTAATGGGTGTTATACCTCTTAAAGCCAAACGTGTTTTGGAGCGGGACCATGGAATTATACTTCTTTAATGAAGCATTATAATTCATAATAATATGACATTCCTTTACTAGTCAGATTACAAATCAGTGATGATGAACTATTTAATCCATTTAAATTGTGCTAAGTTTTATCTTATTGTATTTATTGTACTTAAAAATATTAGTAAATACTAGCTTTGTTGTGCTCATTCCTTTTTTTATTTAAACTTAATCTGAATTGTTTGAAATTGTATGTTTAAATATTTTATAATAAACTTACAGAGAATTGGTTGTGAATAGAGTGTTAAAATTACTACTTATTTATTTGTTATTATTTTGTAATAATAATATTACTAATATATATTATGTACATTAGAAGTATGATGTTTGCTTTACATTTCAAAAATTACCCTCAAACATTTTTATTTGATTAAATATTGTCAGGCTCTGGATAACCATCAAGACAAAGGTGCAAGAGGTGCGTAAAGCACACTCCTTAGCAAGTTGGTTAGTTGATGACACATTGCTGACGAATGTGCCTACACTACATCAATACTAATACAATAAATATAAAAAGTCTAGCTATTGATTTTTTTTTTTTAATCTACTAACTCAATAATCTAAAACAAATGTTCATGTAAGTACAGGGTGTCCCAAAAATAATGGTCATCCGTTTGCCAGATGATTCTCCAATGTGAGATCGGAAAAAATAACCCCCATATTAACCCCCGCAAAATTGACCTTGAAACGTTATTCAAGGTCAAATTTTTGTATTGCATATTTCGAATCTACGAGTCATGAGGATGAAAAAAGTCAACGGCACCATAGGACAGAAATGACTCCTTATGGTCAAAATGACCATTAACAGTGTATACGTGGGCCATTCCATTCCAATAGAAAAATGGTGGCTGATTTAGATTTTTTTTTTTTTTACATGTTCTATTAGCATTGCCTTACATAAAAAGAAACCTCGTTTGAATTTATTTAAAAGCATCTTCTAGTATAAAAAATTACAAGTATATTGAAAAACGAGCCTCTCAGCGGCATTAATAAGAGAACTATAAGTCATATTTTATAATTGACAGTAATGCTTTCATGAGGTTATCCTCAAAGCTTATCAAGAGCTCTTTGTCATAAGCTTTCAATCAACCGCTGAAATTACTCATTAAGGATTTCACAGGTCATGTATGAATTTCATGAACCAGCTAATCCCTCCCAGACTAGAGAATAGAACACTTGCCCTTGCCCGTGGGCAGATAAAAAATTTTCTACCTAAAAAAAAACAAAAAAAACTTACGTTGTAAGATTATCACTCCAGCGCCCGTAGGAATTGGTGGGCCTGTTCTGCAGCTTCAATATTTCGGACTTAATTCTTGAGGCAACCTTGCTTTCAAATTCCTCCTCACTCCACTAAGGACCTGCCGAGAATTTCTCCTAATTCTTTCAAACGCCCGTGTTATTCACTTCCATTTTGTCTGCTGTGAACGATGACGCTGGAAAAAGAACTTTTGTCAGTCCACAATACCCGCTGGAGGAAGTGTGGAGGACGTTCCAATATGTCCAGCATCCACCTGCAAAACAATGATCTCTGCTCCTGATCCCCGGGCCTCAACTCCTGAACTTGCTGCTTAGCAAGGGGAGTTTGTTTCCTGAAGGGAGACGTTCTTCCCGAAGGATCCGGCGGATTCTGTGTCAAGGCTGTCATCCTTGAGACTCCCCGTAGCTTGTGCCAATTCTTTTCAGCCCCTGGATCGGGCGAGGGCAAATATTCTATCCTCTATTCTGGGAGGGACTGGATGGTTCATGAAATTCCTACTTGACCTGTGAAATCCCTAATGAGTAATTTCAGCGATTCAATGAAAGCTTAAAGCAAAGACCTCTTGATAAGGTTCGAGAATAACCTCAAGAAGGTATTCCTGTCCATTGTAAAATGTGAGTTATGGTTCTTCAATGAATGGCGCTGAGAGGGCCGTTTTACAATACACTCATAATTTTTTATACTGGAAGATGCTTTTTAAAAAAATCAAAGGAGGTATTTTTGGATAAGGCGATGTTACTAGAAACTTTAAAAAATGAAATGAGCTAAATCGGCCACCATTTGTCGATTGGAATGGAATGGCCCACGTATACACTGTTAATGGTCATTTTGACCCTAAGTAGTCATTTCTGACCTATGGTGCCGTTGACTTTTTTCTTCCTCTTGACTGGTAGATTCAAAATATGTAATAAAAAAAATTGACCTTGAATAACATTTCAAGGTCAATTTTGCGGGGGTCAATATGGGGGTTATTTTTTCCGATCTCACATTGGAGAATCATCTGGCAAACGGATGACCATTATTTTTGGGACACCCTGTACCTACATTTAAAATAAATAGCTACATTTTCAAAATAAATAGCTAGTAGTTTTGCTGAACAAGAATAAACTTTGTGCTCCACAGTTGCACATTTACATTTTAGCTTAGAAGGTCCACTCATAATGTGCCAAACTCAAACAACTTGTCCTCAATGGGTAAAGATGTGTGTAGCCTAGGGTCATGCAGAAAACATACACTTCATTTGTTTACCAATTCTGGGCACTTTAGCCTGATATTTTCTTTCAACTGGTCAAGTTGCTCACAGTATTTAATGGAATCAATGGTTTGATTCCCTGGGGGAAGCTCATAGTAGACAGCACCTTTAAAATCCAACAAGAACCTTTTTCAGCTCGGGGTAGGGTTTCTTTATATCTCCATAATCTAATGTGCTTTATGTTATTGTAAACACTCTATTTTCATCCTCAGTAAACAGGTTCTGGGTAGTGTTGTAAAAAGAGAGCCCTAGCTCGAGCCCTGAAGGCTCAGCTCAGTTTTTGCTTAAAGCCCTGAAGGCTCAGACATTGTTGGAGTTGAAGCCCTGACGGCTTGGCTTTGATACTCACTGGAGCCTTAAAGGCATGGCTCTTATAGAAGGTAGAGGTATGCATGCTCCGCCAGAGTCAAAGCAAATCTAGCGTCTTACAGTTAAACTTCCACTCACACCAGACCACTGTGACACACTTCCGGTCCACTCTGGCTAACATCCGGTTCATTTCCGGATCCGCCATTAAATTATGTTTAGAAAAGTAAAAAGCGGAGCTTAGATTCAAGCCCAGATTTGGCTGCAGGAGCCCTAAAGGCTTCCTCCTCCTACGGAGCCTCTTCCTCCTCTCTGGGAAGTCGAGCTTTTAGGAAATGCGCCTTTTATCCTTAAAGGCGCGCTGTTTTAAAAAACTAGCTCCGGGTCGGTGTTTGTGGGGTACCCACAAGTCTGTCTGCTCTGCTTATGTAGCAAGCGTCACTTAGTTGAATATCCTTGACTCTCAGATGTGGGCTTGTGCCTACCCAAACTGTAACTATTTCGCTATTCACTGTCGAAGGGCGACCAGATCGCTGTCTGTCCTTCAGATTAAAATTTCCATCACGGAATCACACAAACCATTTTTGCACCACGCGTTCTTTTATGGCGTCAAAAACTCCGCAAATCTTACGTGCTGTTTTAGCAGCCTGCCCAAAACTTCACGGGCCCCTTAATCCCCCCCCCCTCCACCACCATTAACATTACCAAAAACTATTAATGGTATTATTTAAAATGACATTTGTCTGAAAAGAAAATTAAAATGCATTTGTAATTGAAAGGAGTGGAAAAAATACGTATTGTGTAAGGTGCATTGGCACTTCCTGAGGCAACATATTTTTGGACCGACAATATTTAAAAGCGAGTTTATATATTAGAAGTAGAGAATTTAAAAAAAAAAAATACAAATAACAAATTTCAAATTATAACGCGAGTAAAAAAATGACGCCGAGCCCCTCTGACCAACTCTCGTCCTTGCCCTCCCCCCTTTCGAGGGCAATATGTTGATCATGAAACAAGAAAAATATTGTAAATATGCAGAAAGACTTCCTAAAAATGTAGCAGATATGAAATCGTGATTTTTCATCCTGATTACGAATCCGAAAAATTTGTTTTCTCTCGCCAGTCATATGCGATACATCAGTATTTATAGATACAGAAAAAGTGAGAAGCTTTAATGCTTTTGCATAAAAAACGCCTTTTAATGGGAGAAAAACTAAATTCGTCATCAGGAGGAACAAGTAAGGATTTTAAATTATATACTCCCCCCCCCCCCCCCAAATTAGGAGAGAATGTGCTTGAAACTCATTTATCCACAATAATTTGTTTATAGTTGAGTGGGCTGTTTACAACAGATTTAGGTGCAATTTCTGAACTTTTTATGTTTATTGTAGTGATTACCTTGTTGAGGGATATTCTTAGTTTACAATTTTCCTACGGGAAGGACTTTGCATTTATTGAAGCATGGGCGTATATAAGGGGGGCTGCAGCCCCCCCCCGCTCCGAAATTTTGTTTTTTGAGAACATTTCATGTAAAAAAAGCCTATAACAACGAAAAATGTCTTCTACATTTATCCTACTACTAGGAGTCCAGAGGACCTTAAATCCAACATTTCACACTAAAATATGTATTTAAAAATTTTCCTACGCCCCAAATGCCCCCCCTCCCCGAAATTATTTTCTATATACGTTAATGTATTGAAGTGGTTGCTTTGCTGAGGAATATGCTTAGCCTACGCATCTCCTGCGAAAAGGAAATTTTAAATAAAAAAGGCCAAAACTCCTTATTTATGTTAGAGGCTAAAAATCCTACTGCTATGATTAATTGTCAGTTTAACATAATAGATCTAACTACTGGTTTGTTAAATATCAAAATGGGTCTCTTAGGAATAGGTGTTTTCCCGAGCCGCATTCACTACAGACTAACTTATCCTGAACCTGTAGCGGCCGTAATTTTTTGTTTCTTGTTAAGAAAATGTCTACACAACATCCAAAACTAACGAGAGCGGCGAATGAAAATTTACCAAATGACTCCATTGGGAATGGCCACCCACTCCAGAGACATATAAATGTGCCCTAGGTAGCAGTAATTTGAGTTTAATTTCTTTAAAAATCGCAAATGACATTACAATATAGTGATGAAGATGTAATCTCAAAATCAGCAAAATCGGGCCTAGTCGTCTGAAAGAGTTTTTTAACCAGATTGTTAAAATAAATATAAAATAGGAAAAACTGTAAATTTTTGTAGATGTTGTTTTGCTAAGCAAGGTGTTCAGTTCACACACCTTCTGTGGGACGGAATTAATGTGTTTTTAGTGAAATAAATATTCTCAAATTTTAGAATATTTAGTGATTATATGTATTTCTTTCGTAAATCGGAAAGATTATAAAATTGTTAATAGATTTATTTTTCAGGGCTAAGAACAGATATTATAGTGTTTTAATGAATTAAAGTTTACCAATTATTTTGTTGAAGAAATTAAATAAGTTGTTGAGGAAATAATTGTTGAGGAAATTAAATTCATTGCATTTTAAAAATTAACTTTTATCATTAATGAAGCACTGCTTATCATTTTGAGTTTTCATGTGTCAATTCATTTGAATTTAAATGGCTTTGATGCAGCGAAGAAATATTACTGGTTACTGCTGATGTGTTGAATTTGCCGCAGTAACTTTTGAATGAAGGCGTTGACGATATCTCATTTACGATGATATAAATTGTGTTTTATAGCTTTATAATTTCTTCTAGGTTTATTAGTCATTAAAATAAACAACTGATGCAATTATTTTTGTTTGATTTTGTGAACTATAATGCTTTGAACTTGTAACTTTGATTTTTTTTCTTTAAAAGTGAAATGTTTTTAAAACTCTTAATGAAGTCTTCTCTGTTTTTTATAACTACCATTTTTGCAACATTGAGTGATGTTATCAGTATTGGTGAAGTGATTTATGCCATCAATGCCGGCGGTGAAGCACACACAGACGTTTTTGGTATTACATATGAAAGAGATCCATTATTTGGAAAAGTTGGAACACCTTCAGACTACGGGAAACAGTTATTAATAGGAAGAGTGCCTCAAAATGACCATATTCTTTACCAAACAGAGAGATATCACCATAATACATTTGGTTATGACATTCCTATTAATAAGGATGGTGATTATGTTATGGTTTTAAAGTTCTGTGAAGTATATTTTAATGCTCCAAATATGAAGGTAATTTTAATCGAATGGGCAAATTAAGGTTAAGTGACATAAATATTAGTTAGGCGATCTGTTAATTACAAATCATGTCTTTAGGTATTTGATGTAGTTCTTAATGGAGATCATACCATAGTTGCTGATCTGGACATATTTGATAAAGTTGGAAGAGGTGTAGCTCATGATGAGTATATAGGTTTCAGTGTAAACAACGGTCGCCTTTATTACAATGAAGAAGAATCTGACATAAGAGGTGGCAAAATAAGGGTGGAATTCATCAAGGTTGGTACCATAAGTATTTTCCCCGCATTTTTATGAATTTCTGTTGCTTATTCTATAAAGAGATTTAAATATTTTCAGGGTTATCGAGATAATCCTAAAATAAATGCCATTTTTGTCATGAAAGGAAAGATGGAAGGTAAGAATATATTAATTTCTTCAGTTTTCTAATCTATTATTTCACAAATAAAAAAAAAAAAAAGTTTGAACTTTTTCAGGTTTTAAGTGAAAATTATTGAACAATAATTTTCACTTAATAAGCTGAAATCTTATTTTGACAGTTTCAAAATCTGCAGTCGTTAATGACAATTTTGTTCATATGTTAACGAAAACCTCACAAGATGGGGAGAAGTAGTATTAACCAGGAATTGGACACTGCTTACTACCTCAAGGTTATTTAATGCGAAAGACAGACAGACCAAGATGCAGACATTGCAACGAGGATCTTACAGTGAAATACATACTTGCAGATTGAAAGACAACTTACAAATACCTCAGAATTGACATATTATCACCAGGTAGCCCTTACATAAACAATATACTCCCTCCTTTAAAGACACTCAACATTTAATAAAATCTATACAATTTAAATATACTTGAGCTTTCCTTAAAATATAAACATAAAATGAAATTTATTATTATCATTTTGATTTTTTTTAGTTTAATTTTTTTTTTAATATTTTATAAGTATTTATTTCATGTTATTTATTTCTTTCTCTTTTTCTTTCGGACTGAGCCTGATTTTGAAAGTTATAAAACTGTAAGGAGACTATCGCCAAAGTTACGGGACTCTAAAAAAAACGAACAAATAAATATGTTAAAAAAAAAATATCCACTGAAAGGGCCCAGAGGGGCAGCTACTCTAGATGTATCTGATTCTCGACCATATGGCACATTAGGGAGATAGTGTGATCAGTACTGTGTTCCGGCCGCCTGATTTTTCCCTTTGGAGATACCCATTGAGTAATTAAAGGCTGGGTGAGCCTAGGGGCAATCTGGGACCTCAAATCCAACCCTGGAACTACGACACAAGAAGATTAAATCTTCAGTGCCTGCTTGGGTTTTGAACCTGAGTCCTCCAGTTCATATGTGCCGAGTGCTCTACCACTGAGCTAACCTCGACCCCATATATGTATATATAAATACACTAACTATTCTTAAAATTCTTAAAAACAAAAAAAACAAAAAATAGGAAAACACAAGTTATTAAAGTTAATCTTTCAAAATAGTACTTCATTAAAAATTGCAATGTACATTCTGTTTGGTTCTCTAAAACTTTAATTCTCTTTTACTAATTTTTGAAGGTTTTACATCAAATAAATAGGAATCTGAGTATGTAGTTAGTCACCACATTGTTAGCGTCTTCCTGAAAGAGTTGTTACTGAAAAAAATGTTATTTGCATATTATTGTTTATTTTAGCACTTTCTGAAGGAATGTAGATTTACAAAGGTGTACAAACCAACCTCCATGTTGTTGAAAGTAACCTTACAGCAGTCTACTAGAAATTAGTTTAATAATTTCATTAAAAGTCCTTCAAAGGAACTCGTCCCACAAACAAGGCATGTAATTAGGAGGGATATTAGATTTCTTGATGACAACTATCGACCTCAAAGAGTAAGAGTTGTTCAATGAAGTTTTAGAAAACCTTGGAATAATGTAAAAATACTAGGCAAAGTAAATGTCACAAATTTAGCAATATCCCTATTCATTTTTGCGGTTTATATTATCAGTTGGTGTAGTGAATAACTCTTGAAGAAAAAATCATTTCTGTATTAGGCATTAATTTTACAAGTTGGTCATTAACATCTAAACTGATGAATTTGATTTAGCTGAAGGTCTTGTACAACATTTTGGTTAACACTAGATAAATAAAATGTATTCTCTTTTATAGCTTCAAAAGTCATAATATCATTTAGGAAAGCAAATGTTATATGTAGTAGGAATTTTGAATTGAAATTGCACGACCAGTCAAAATGACTGATCTGGTAAATCTAGTGTTAACAACTGAATCCAATTTACAGCAGATATCCTAAGGGTATATGAGTGAAAGGATTGAGAACATATAGTACATTTTTGAATACATTTAGCAATTTCAATAAAAAACCTAATAGAAAAACAAGTGCACCCTATTCTAAATGTTTATAATAAATATATCAATATATTGCAGGCCTGATTAATGTCTTCTCTAGAGTCCTACATTGATTCTTTCTTAAAAAAGACAGCTTCTGCAATTTAACCGTTCTTGTTAGTCATGTCATAGGACCATGTGTAAAATGTCCTATATATTTCTTGAATTGGTGTAACTTCATTTTTAATAGTTCTTGTAGTATTTAGTCAAATTAATGTACACTCTTTGAGATGAAATACAAGACTAAATCTTATCATTTTAACAACATTTTACATCTGTTAATATCCACTAAAGAAGCAGGCTCAAAACATGACATTAACCATGCAATCCAAAAATAAGATTTCCTCCTAACTCAAACTAAATTAAATCAACTTAAACAAGCACATATTCTATAAAAACAATTAAAAATTCTGATGAAATGGAGTTATTTAATAAAGGCTTGAAGTATTGTCCTCCTTCGTTACCCACGAGGAGTGAATTGGTAGACTTATTGGCGTCTATTGAGTGCATTGAGGGAAATAATATAGGAGTTAGGGAGTGCATGTCGGTAATAGAGAAATATCTAAAAGATAATAGCCATAGTAAAAATAAAAATATATTAGGACATAGTAAGGAATGGAAGGCATTAAAGAAAATTAAAAATAAAATAAAGGAACATAATTTAATTGTAGTTAAAGCGGATAAAAGTCACTCAACGGTAATATTGGATAGAGATGACTATGATGCTAAAGTGGTTTCCATGTTGGCTTCAGAGGGGTGGGAGCCGATGAAAAAGGATCCTACGGAAGATTACAATGAGCAAATTAAAAGAACTCTAAAGTCCGTTTCTCTATTATTAACTCCCGAGGAAAAATATCACATAATACAAATGAATCCGTTGCCACCTCTGTTATATTGCCTACCTAAAGTACACAAACCGGGACATCCATTAAGACCTATAGTATCTTTTAACTCAGCTCTGTCAGAAAAACTTGCTAAGAAATTAATTCAAATTTTTAATAACCTGACAAATTTTAAACCGGCTAACACTGTTTTAAATAATATTGACCTCATCGAGAAATTGAATAACATCAATCCTGACGCGTTGCCGGAGAACAGGCTCCTTGTATCTTTTGATGTGACTAACATGTTCACAAACATACCGCCAGATCACGCAGTCAGCCTATTTAGAAAAGTATTAAATAACAGAAAAATCAATCCTGTAGTTATTTCAGAATTCATACAATTACTTAAAATCTGCTTACGCCAAAATTATTGTAAATATCAGGGAAAATTTTTCAAACAAAACACAGGCCTGGTTATGGGTTCTCCCATTAGCCCTTTAGCAGCTGACATGTTTATGGACTGGTTTGAGGCTTGTTTCATAAATAGTAAGAAAAATCCATTCTATGGTCGGATCAAATTTTGGTACAGGTATGTGGACGACGTAGTGTTGGGGTTTTCCGGGTCGCGTGATGAATTGACTGGATTGTTAAAGTACGCCAATGGATGTCATGGGTCTATTCGGTTCACGTCTGAATTGGAAGTTGAGGGAGTGTTATGTTTTTTGGATTTACAGATAACGAGAGAGAAGAAGGCTCACTCATTTGGCATATATAGGAAGCCCACTTTCACAGATACCATGATTCCATCTGACTCGAGTCATAGTTATAGGCACAAATTGTCTAGTTTTATATATTTAGTTGACCGAATGCTGAGGATCCCACTTAGTAAAGGAGACTATCAAAATGAACTAAATACCATAAAACACCTAGCACAGGTGAATGGTTATGAAAAAACGTTAGTGGATAAACTAGTGAAGAGACGTCTCAAAAAAATATATGGGAAAGATGGGGACAAAGAAGAGTCGCATAAAACATCGATCAAATGGTGTTCTATGCCATATATAGAAGGTCTTTCAGACAAGTTGGGGCAACAGTTAGGTAGCCAAGGAATTAATGTGGCTTTCAAAAACCTTGGCTCTTTAAAGTCTCTACTGTGTAATGCCAAGGAAAAAGTACCCTTAGTGGAGAAGTCTGGGATTTACAAGATGAAATGTACATCGTGTGAGGCGTCTTATATTGGACAGTGTGGTCGTAAATTGAAGAAGAGGTGTTATGAGCATATGACGTATAACTCGTCGGAAATGTTCACTCATTTGCAAAAAGAAGACCACAATAAAGAGGCCCTCGATGTAACTTTGTTGCACAATGTTAAAAAGGGGTATAAGATGAACGTGATAGAAGGGATCGACATTAAATTAGATAAACTAATAAATAAAGGTAAAAATCTCAATACGAGGACGGATATTTGGCGTTTAAAATACGGGACTGAAGAAGGATTATCCTGGCTCAGAGAGTTCCCAAGAAGAGACCTCAGTCTACGGGTGAACCGCCTGCAGTGAAGAACTGGGTGGGTACCTCAGCATTAGGTTTTTATTTTTATTTTTAACTTGTGATTCACTAGTGTTTTTTTATTTATGTATTTATTTATTTATTTTTTCGTACGTGTGCTTGGACAGAAAGTGTGTATTTTGCTGTTTTTAATGTATATTTGAGTATGAATGCTTGTGTGGTTGATTACGTGTTTTGTGTTTTAGGATTTAATTGGTTTTTATGATTGCATTGATTGTTTTTTAAATGGTTCCTGACAATTCAAATTTATTTGATAAGCTTATTCTCCGGTGTTAAAGATTATATATGTTTTGTTTTTCGATGCTGTAGAAGCACTGAGGATGGAGCTGTAGACTCCGAAAGCTTGCTTTGGGTGAATAAAATAAATCATTTGTGGTGGAGACCTTGGAGTTTGTTGGTTTTCCTATTATGATATATATATATATATATATATATATATATATATATATATATATACATATATATATACACACACAACTGTTTCCGAGAAAAGTGAATAAAAATAGTTTTTAATTTAATTTTTGGTTTTAGTTCATAGAATAATTGGATGCAATAGAAATATTTTCAACATTTTTGAAATTCATCTAAACTGAAATATTTAAATTTTGGTTACATTTGGAGTTGAGGAAGTACTGGAAAAATAAATATTATTAATAGAAATGACAAGTTTTGGGATCGTTGTATATTTTTTAAATAATGAAATGAAAATCTTTTTATACTTATTCCGGAACACATGTCCCATAGGAATATTTTTGATTGTGAACAATTTAATATATTTAAAATATAAATAATACAGCTTCTATATAAATTAGGGATTGGGTAAAACTTGCAGGGATAAAAAGTGGCGGATGAGTAGGTTGAAGAAATATCTCAAAAAACGGTTAGAAAATCGTGGTAAGTGTAAGGTGATCATTCGGAAGCTTACCCAATTCTTCACGAAAAATGTTCTGAAGCAATTTTCGATGGGGTGATGTCAGAATCAGAGAAGTAAACATCGAAAGTGTTAGTTTTGTTCTTTGAACAGGTTTTTCTCTTTGTTTAACTCACTTTTTAATTGGTTATTTTTGTTTTAAATTGCATTTATCACTAAAATTAGTAGTTTAGTAAAAGAAGGTAAGAAAATGTGAAAGATATTGGTAATAGGTTTGGAGTGGCTGTGGCTAATCATGATAGCAGGTACATATGTTTGTTTTTATTTATTTATTTAAATTTTAACGTCCATTTATTATTAACTACGAATTTTAGGACGGGTTATCTATAGGTTACCACCCTTTTCTAGCCAGGATAGGGGTGATGCCTTTTCTTTTTTTCGAAAGAAAAGCCACCACCCCTAGTGGGAATCGAACCCACGACCTTTGGCACGGAGTGTTAAGTGCTCACGCCTTAACCCTCACGGCCATCGGGTCTCCAATATGTTTGTTTTTAATTCGGCAGATTTGTCATATAATCATTCTTCCTGTTAAGCATCTGGAATATTCTTTCAGGTGTAGTTCTGCTGAAATGCAGAATAAATTTATCACATAAAAATCCACCATAGAAATCATGTGGAAGGAAATTAAGTTTCTTTCTTTGGAGATTTGATTATTCTCAAAATTTTGGAAGATATATATATATATATATATATAAAACTCATGCTTGTTTATTTTATTTTAGATGCACCAAAGTTGCCTCCCCTCCCTGAAGCAGAGGAATGGAAAAATGAAGATAGTGAAGAAAAATTAAGTAATACGAAATCAAGAAGGCCGAGTGGTCCCCGGACACCGGATCCTTACTCTGTTGACGATTCATCAATTATGCTGCCTGTATTCATAGCTATAGGAGCTTTTCTGCCCCTTTTATTTTGCATGTGCAAGCTATGATTGTTTGCATATACTGAACTAAATTACTGCACAAAATATATATTCAAGCATATTCAAATTTGCTAATATATTTTTTGTAGTTATATTGCATGTTGTGATTTTCAATATTTATACAGTTTGTAAAAACTAAAGATAAATGAGGTAAGGTTCCTATTACTGATGAGGTTGATACACTTTTCTGAGAGAAGTTTATCTCTATAAACATTCAAATTGAAAATTGATACCAAAAGGAATATTTCCTTAATGATTTTTAATTAAGCATTCAAAGCTTAATAAAATTAAATGATACAAATCACTGTTGCAATTTTATTGATTGACTGACGTTCATATTTATAATGGCTACTTGTTAGGTATGAAAACTTATTTATTTATTTCTGTGAATTATTTTATAATTATGCAAGAGAAATTTCTATCTAATTAGTTGTGAATTATTTTTGTTGACTAAACGTTCATTAGAAGTAACCCTTTTTAATTTTTTTATTTGATCAGTTTCGATCCATTTATAAGCGAATCTCATATTTCTTTCTCAATAAAAATGTAAGAAATCACCCATCCCTCCTAATACAGATGTATTCATGTCATCCTGAACAAATCTTTGCTGTTATCAGAAATGAAAAAAATGCTGTCGCAACTCATAAGTAGGTTGCAATTTTTCGGCACAGAAAATAAATCTCTTGCTCTTTTTTTTTCAATGCTTTAGTGATTCTGAACTAAAAGGTGTGTGTCCTTTTTTTTTTTATTCAAATAAATTTAATTGTTTGTCATTATCTTATAATTTAATTAATATCCAAGCATTATAGCATCAATTTACTTTGAATTTAGTAGTCAAACTTCGAGAAGCTGTTCAAACCTGGAAGCGAATTCAAGAGGGGAGCATCTTACACTTTTGAGTTATAATTATTGTAGATTGTAAAAAGCCTTATAACAGAAGTGAGATAAAACATTCAATTTAATAAATTCATTCATAGTACAAACAATTTAAACAATTATATAAAAATAAATAGAAAATATAAGGATCCACTCATCAATAATAAACCAAGTTTTGGTTGGTAATATATTTTGGATACTTAAAACTATCACTTATAAATAAAAGTATTGATAATTTAATTAATTTATAATTGATCTAAGACTGAAACTTAAAAGAAATTCTAAGAATAAATGAGTATTTATTATGAAGAATTTGGAAGCAAGTTTGATTGTTTAGGTAAAGTACCTAACTTTTTTTACATAACGTATGAATTTCTTAATGCATTTCCTCCCTTACTCCATAGGAAGGAAACCTGCTTATGACACTGACCCAATAACGCAATCCGGAAATGCTGACTAGAAAATGTCATGTTTCAGATCATAGTATGTGTGTGTGTGTGTGTGTGAATATATATATATATATATATATATATATATATATATATTAATATTTATTTGTCTGTTTAATCTCTCACAGGCTCAAACAATATCCGATTTGAAATTTGGTACAATTGTCTGATTAGAAAGGTCAAGTTCATTAGCCAGACAAATCCGCCTACCGGAACACTATTATTTTGGCAAAATATGCACAAAACAAATTGTAGCCTGTTTTATGCCTTTATAGGCTTCCATGTACACTTTTTATAATTTCACATGAGAAGACAAATGAAAACATTTTCTTAAGGCTATATCTATAACTGTTTTTGTGAAAAGTGGAAAAACTCAAATTTTCTTGAGATTTTCATATATTATCATAAATATCTTGAAATTGGTTTGAAACTTCTTGAAAAGTGTAATTTTTTATTTTATTTTATTTATTTTTTTATTATTATTATTATTTTTTTTTTTACGGTACACCAACATTTGGGCCATTAGTGCCAACATCCAAGGTGCAGCGAGGAATTTTCTCAATGAGCCATGAGATGAGGGAATTCCTGCCACCGGTAAACCATCTCCCGCATGAGAATCTAAAGTGTTAGCCAATAGACCACGGGGGAAGGGGGGCATGAAAAGTGCAATGAATCTATTTAAAAGCTTAATAACTTTACAACAATAATGGTTTTAATGTAATTTTTGATTATAATGAGAGTGATCTCCTTTGGATAAATCAGTGATTAAAATTTGGAAATGTCATTTTCATTCTTTTTTGTTGTTTTGCCTCAATTTATTTTATGGCTAGGGGACATCCTATGCATCTTCATTAATTTCTGTTTATAAGGATTGCTAACGTTTGTAAATTAATTATCATTATTAATTTATTTTATTATTATTGGAAGAGTTAATAGTGGAGTTTTTTTATGAAGAAAAAAAAATCACTTATTACTATTGTTATTTTCTCCTTGCGGTGTATTATTATATGTATGATGCCTACTTGTTTTATAAGGAGGAAAAATAAGTATATAATATATAGTTAGACTACATGAGAAAGAAGACTGTAGAAGTGATTTTTTTTAAAGAGTTATACAAAACGCAAGGGAGAGGGGATGGAGTCTTTCTATCAGTTGTTTATGTTATTTCTGTAATTCATGATATTTAAAAATAAGGAAAAATTCTTTATTGAGCTAAACCAATGTAAAAAAAATTCTTAGCCTTAAAATTGAGCAATTATTAACCTCTTTTAAAGTTATGATAATAATTCAGTTGAAGAATGATTACATGTAATGAATAATTAAAGAAGGTTCTCACCTATTCTGCTATGGCTGATTTAGTTTTTCAAGGGGAAAAACCTCGACTTTTAGCATTATTAAATGTTTATTACTTTCATCTTGTTGGAGATGAGGTTCCTAAATAATTTTTATTTAGCTCCGTCAGATGTTTCAGAGAAAAGTTATTAACCAATCAGTTTTGAAAAGTTCAGTTATTGAACAATAAATCAACATTATAACTCGTAGGCTTCCTCGGTCCGAGTCATTACAAATATTATAGTCTTCTGGTATTGACCATGTCACAAACTTCTTTGCCGACGTTTCGCTAGTCATACTGCCAGCTTCCTCAGGGCTTAGTCTGAGAACTTCTCAGAATAATTAGTTTCTCAGACTAAGCCCTGAGGAAGCTGGCAGTATGATTAGCGAAACGTCAGCAAAGAAGTTTGTGACACGGTCAATACCAGAAGACTTATATTTGTAATAAATCAACAGTTTTATTTTTCGCTCTTCTAATGCACTTACTTTCATTAGGTGTTAAAAATAGATGACTGTTCAATTACATGGTAATTTTGAGAATACAGATTTTATATATATATATATATATATATATATATATATATATATATATATATACAAACACACACACACATACATAAACAAACACACATACATATATAGTTATTGGTTTACATGTATTTATTTATTGACTTGTTGACAAAGAAATAAACAAATTTGTAGTTTATTATATTGAAGATATTTTATTTAATTATTCTGACATGAGTTTATGTCCTGTGACTGGTTATTTTGGACTAAAAGACTTTCAAATATTTACTTCTAAGTATTTTATACAATTTATTGATTTATCTATTAATCTAAATCCTTTTGAATTAACCCTATTTTGTTTTAATTTAGTATTTTCCGAATATTTCAGTGATTTGTAAATCTGACTGGACCTGTTAGGGGACATTGAACTTTTTGATGTCAGTATAAGTAATTATGATGGGATGCATGCTTGAGAAGGTTACCTTTCATTCCAACTGAATTAATGTTTAAATGAAATATGTTGATAAATATTCTCACATTTGAATATACCTGAGATATGTTTTGTCCATAAAATTTACCTAGGTTAAAGGAATTTGTACATTTTTAAATATATGAACTAGTGATTTTTGAAATGATCAATTTGTCACTAATCAAATCTTTTAAATGACAAATACTTTCTTTGGCTACTGCCTTTCAGTAGCACTATTTTGTCTGCAAATTCAGATGAGATTTTCGACAAGGGAGCTTTGTGTTTAGGTTAATTACACTAGGGATTTATATGAAAAAAGTTGTCATTTCTTATGTTTTATTCTTGTTATTATTTCAATTAATTTATCATATTTCTTTTTTCTTCCCAAAAATGAAGTTCTAACTATCACAGTTAATATTATTGACAAAACCGTTCTTAGTGAATAAGAAACTACTTTCTTTAATGCTAAGTATTGAAGTTTGAATGTAAATTACAATCAAAGCTAAATTATTTAATTGTTTGCAATATAGTGCACATTTTTTTCGATTTTCATTATCATTGGCAACCAAAAATGACTTACTAAATATATAAAATATTGATAAGTCATTACAGTTTTAGTAGTCTGTATAGCTTAAACAAAAATTTGGGAGGCCTATCTCCCTTTTTTATCTCATTCAAGACAAGGAGAAACAAAATCCAACTACAAGTTTTGTATGACAAATACAAAACTTGTAAGAATTGAAAAATTCTTCTGATTTTATTTTATATACTTTTACTTTAGCCACGGATTGAAGAACTTTTATTTGATCAAAAAGTTAAGTTTTAATGCATTTTTTTTAAAAGGTTTTTTTATTAAATATTTTTCTAAGCCTTCTATAATTAGGATATGTATTCAACAAATTTAGGTTTGCTTTGGACAATTTATTTATAAAAATTAAAATGAACTTTATTTCTTTTATGTGATTATAATAGTTTGTTTTCTGTGTTCTCTTCCCACTGAAACCTCTAAATGAGGTTGGTCTAATAAAGTGATCAAAAGGATGATCTGATGTAATATTGGTAAAACAAAAAAGTGTACATATACCTGTACTAAGTTGTAAGCATAATACTTTTTTATCCTATATCTTGTGGAAGGCCCAGTTTTTACTTAAGAATTTATTCCGAATGATTAAAGGAAGATAGATTTAATGCAAATGCTTTTGAAAACTCATAACTCGTTTGAAAACAAAATTGAAAGCTATTCCAGAAGGAATATTATTGTTCATGTTTCCATTGGATTATAAATTATTCAAGTTACATGGATTGTAAGAAGAAATATTCAAAATTCACTTAATCAATAATACAAATTTTTGTTTAAAATTTTTTAATGAAAGCGTTTTAAAACAAATGTTTTTACTGAAGTTTTGTGAAAAAACTCCTTTGACTAAACTTAAATAAAAGTAAATTCATTTTTTCAAATGAATGAGTCAAAGTTCAATGAGAATGTTTCCTAAGGTTGAAATAATACTAATAGCTTGACATAGACCTTTGAGAAATAATAAAAGAACAATTTGGACACTTGCATTCTAACCAATCTACTGATCTAGAGAAATATAGTCAGTAAAAATGTATTGTTATTTTTACTTTATTTCATAAGTGTGTTTGTATATTTAAACTATAACTTTTTCTGCTGATTTATTTAATTTTTTAATTCTTCAGTATTTATTCTAAATGGGTTCAAAACCCTGTCTCCTGTAAGATGATAGAATAATGCAAATTGCAATTCTTTAAAATGTGTTTGTATTTAATAACATTGAATTATCTCTGTTTCAAGATTATAGGTATTATGTTAATATTTATTTTTTATTTAGTTTAGTACGGTTGTGACTTTTTGTATTGTTTGTTATAGTGATGGTTTTATTTGTTAATAATTGTTTTGTGATATGTTGTGTATTACATTATTTAATAATTTGAATATAATTTATTGATTATAGATTCGCATTGTTTTTGACAAGTGCCCTCTTTTGTTTTTACACGATTTGTACCTGACAGAGAAATTAACATGTTAATATAAATCAAAATATATTAAAATTTATATTATTCTGTTAATCTTATGCTTCCATAAACTTTTCATATTATTTTATGATTTTCTGTTTAAGTGTAGGAGGCAGAATTTTTTCTAAATACAGAATACTTCAGGTCATTGTATGGGAAATGTTGAAAAGTACTTTTAGCCCCTGTTTCCTCCCTCCATAAAGGGAGCCAACCCTGCTTATCATGTAAATTCTTTGATGCAGTCCAGACACGCTGACAAAAAATGTTAATGTGTCAAACTCCATATGTCACAAATTAACAGATCCTTCAAATTTGTATATATATATATGTTCTAGACTATTGTAATTATAATCCAGGTTTGCTTGAGGTTTTGCCATGTAAAAATGTCTGATCGCTGCATTGCATGGAAGAAAGTAGAAGTACAGCTCTTTATTTTCGGTGCATATGAATATATAATAATATATTAGATTTCAAAAAGTGTTTCACACATTTTATGATTTTTTATTTGGGAGGGAATTAGGAGGAATTTATCTTTTATATTATTTCATTATCCCTAGAGGTTTTATTTTGTCTTCTTTCTTCAAAAGCCCTAATAAACAATGAACTTTATCCTGCAGTTTATTTTAGTTTAAAAATAGGCATTGTGGTTGTATACCTCGGGATAATTAAAAAAATTATGTGTTAAATCCATCAATCCACTGCATGTATTTTTAAGCCGTATTTCACTGGCTTATTCGGAATGCATTCTGTGAAGTGGTATCATACAATTTTGAAGATATGAAGCTTCTTGAAGTAATGTTAAATATGCCCCAGAACAACTTTGGGTACAAATTGACAATTTGATGGACTGTTTTTAGACCTAGTTTTAGTATGAAAATTTTTGAATTTTTTTCTCACAGTGAGCTGTAATATGTACTGGAATAACTTACTTAAGTCCATTGTAAAAATACGGCGTTGAAGTCCAGGGCCTTCAAGAGGGGGGGTGGCAAAGGGAACAATTGGTCAGGGGGGCCTGGCATCATTTTTTTTGCATTATATTTTGAAATAAAAAGTTATATACCTGCCATTTTCTACTCCGTTCAATTACAAATGTTTTTAATTTTATTTTCAGAGAAATGTAAGTTTTAAATAATTCTATTAATAGTTTTTGGTAATTTTAATGAAGGGGGTCAAGGAGCCCGTATTCCTTTTGGAGGCCCAGTTGAAGTCCTACTTCCCTAACTAAGGGCTTGTCTGAAATTTCACATAGGGGCTGATCCACGAAATTGTTTATATGGTGTGGGCTTCATGGCAAATATGAACACTAAATCAGGCAAAATTGTTCATAGAATGAGTAAACAATTGAGCAAACCAGAGCTCGAAAATAAATGAGTTGTTATTCCTGAAATTGTATCTCCTATATTTTTATTGTTTTAAGCAAGAGGAAGTCAAATAGTAGTATTTCCATTGCTTCGTCATTTTTTAAAAGCAATCAATAGGTTTTTAATGAAATAAATAAGGTGATAAATTCCATAATTTATTTATAAAATAATTTAACAGATATATTTACAGAGTTAATTATAGGAACTTATAACTTTAAGTAACTTATATAAATCTCAATTTGTACATCACTAATTCCTTCTGGTTCTTTCTACTGATTAAATCAGAACACCTGAGTCATAAAACCTGATAATAAGAAAAGCCAATGGACAAGAGGGATGACTGGATGTAAAGAGTATTCAAGTGCAATCCTAAGTTAACAATTTTCAAGGTAAAAATTTATTTTTTACATTTTGAAATGAAAAATTATTTATTAAATTTTAACGTCCATTTATTATTAACTACGAATTTTAGGACGGTTTATCTATAGGTTACCACCCTTTTCTAGCCAGGATAGGGGTGATGCCTTTTCTTTTTTTCTACAGAAAAGCCACCACCTCTAGTGGGAATCAAACCCATGACCCTTTGGCACGGAGTGTTAAGTGCTCACACCTTAACACTCGCGGTCACCGGGAAATAAAAAAGATACTAAAGAAGCAAGTATTTCTGTTTTTAATTGTGTTCTTTGCACAATTGCATACTTCCTCTTTTAAACAAAAGCCTCTACTTTAAGAGAAAAATTAGTGCATGTTTCTTCCTAATAAAGAGTGAAAATTCTGTTCTATTTGGAACATTCTGCTTAGGAAATATAATTATATATTTATGAAATATAATGAATATACTATAAATAACAAGAAGGACAATTTTCAAAACTTTATTTTTTAGGAAAATTAACTCTCCAGGCTAGTAGTTTAACCTCCATTTAATACTCAGGAGCATTGTGACTGTCTTATGAATTATACAGAGGCTTAATAAATTTAATTTCCAGGAAGTGTAGCTACTCTATGTTAAGCCGGCTGCACACTATCAGGTACGCCTGACAGGTATACCTGATCAGGTGTACCTGATAGTCTGTGGTGGAAATAACTAGCCTCTCAGGCGACCTGTGTGTGTGTGTGTGTGTGTGGCGGTCGTCAGGTGTACCTGATCAGGTCTCAGTTTTCAACAACTCTGATTTGTATTTTCAATTTTGATTTGTTTTACCATTGTGGCCGGTTTATTTATTTCTTTAGCAAATCAATTTACAGTGAAAAATGTTGCAAATAAATAATGAAGTTCTTGGTGAGTTCATCAAAATTTATAATAGAGAACCATGCTTTCTGTTTTCCACGTTGGAGTAACCCTCCATTGTGGGAGTTATCACAATAGAGATGCTGCATTCTGAGGAGATGGATATGGGTAAATTTATTTCTTCTCTGCAACCATTCCATACACCACATGCATTTTTTTCCGATTGTTTTTACATGTTGCAAAAATTACAGCAAATAAAGAGAGATAAAGTAGATCATCTCCTGGAGGATCCATGTTGAAAATTGACAAACATGTCAGGTATACCTGAAGACTGTGGGTGCCAGGTACACCTGATCAGTTGTACCTGCCAGGTGTACCTGATAGTGTGTGGCCGGCTTTATTGTCTCTCTTACATGACAATAACATTGTGTGACTTCAAATAAATATTATGATGCGCCATCTATTTGAAGCTTATGCTTCATTAGATGAATTATCTTGTGATGTTAAGTCCTGTGATATTATTGGATACACTCCTGAATCAGCTTATTCTGAGCTCAAATCTCAGCCTGAAAAGTTAATTTATCTAGAAAATAAAAATTTGTTTTGTTTTAATAGTTCAATGAAAACAAAACAAAGAAAAAAAAGTCTGTCACACAAAGCACGTTCCTCAGAATGCTGGTAATGTTTGCTGTAAATGTGAATAATTTGCTTACAATAACCTATATAAATTCAAAACAAACACAAATACTTCTTTTATTTAATTTATAGATTTCCACAAGTGAAGCAAGTGGCCTTTAATTTTGTCGGGGAGTGTATTTTTTGGTTCATTATTTAAATTTAATCTATTTATATTGAAAATATCACTACAATATTTATATTATATTGTATATTATAATTACAAAATTATAGGCCACCCTATATTATGTTAGTTTTTGTCATTATTTAATGTTATATTTAAGCCAAACCAAATACACACTGTTCTAATGTCACTGACGTTTGGAAGAACATGTCTGTAATGAGTCCTGATCCTTCTTGCCTAAGGATTAGCTGAAACTTAGATATTTAGGCGCGACAAAAGTATAGGCCAGTCACTCAGTTCTTATCTAAATCTTGCTCTAGGAACAGTTTTAGTGAACAATACATTCATTAATTCAATCAGCGGGTCTAATTAAGCCTGATTAAGTAATAACTAGAGGAGAAGTGTTACCTGAGAGTGAAAAACGCGTGATTAAAGCATTGCACGATAAAAATTGGACCATATCGAAAATTGCTCGAATTTTAAATAGAAGTAGGCATTTCATAAGGAAGGAACTTCCTTAGGCTGGGTAATGATTATGGCCAAAATAAAAGCATTGGTAGGCCCATGGTCCAAGAACAGCGAGGCCATATTACCTCATGCTTCCAACTCTTCAGCCAAGACGAGAGAAATTTGTGAACAAGCTGGGGTCAGCTCTTCTCTTCTTTCAACAATTTGCTTCCAGACTATGTCTCTATACTTTTTCGCATTCAAATTAGTGAACAAAATACTAATTCTGTCTTTCCATAGTATCCTATCCCAGCCCAAATCATCATACCTCCTCCTCAAATTTGACGGATACCTAAAAATATTTTTTCTTTTCGCAAATCATGAAAATAGTATTGATATCCATCAGGGCCATCCAGATTAAACTGCTTTTTATCGCTGAAGATAACTTCCATCTCTTTCCCCATGTGATGTGTTCCGAAGTAAACTTCTTTATGTTGGCTTTGAGTGCTTTTGAAAGAGGGGGCTTGGACGTTGGCTTAAGGAGCTTTAAATGATGTGCCTTTTGCAAAAGCTGTTGAACATTCCTGATGTTTGTTTGGACCGCTTCTTGTTCACAATTTTCTCTCGTCTTGATTGAAGAGTTGGATGTAGGTGGTAAAATGGGTCGCTGTTCTTGGACCGTTGTTGCCATGGGCCTACCAATGCTTTTCTTTTCGCCATAAGCATTACCCACCATAGGAAATTCCTTACAAAATGCCTATTTCTATTTCAAATTTGAGCAATTTTCGATATGGTCCAATTTTTATCGTGCAATGTTTTAATCACGCGTTTTCACTCTCAGGCAACACTTCTCCTCTAGTTATTACTTAATCAGGTTTAATTAGACCCGCTGATTGAATTAATGAAAAACTAACATAATATAGGGTGACCTATAATTTTTCGGGGAGTGTATCTTACTACTTCTTAGTAATATGAAATTCTGACTGAATATATATTTCCTCAATCTGAAATCAAGAAGGCCGTGCAGATCGTCAGTTGTTTTTTAGAGGAGAAGAAGAAAAGATCCTAATTTTTTTATAAGAGTAAAATAGAAAAAAGAAGAGTAGATATTAACAGTTTCTTGAAGATTATCAAATATTAATTGGACCTTGAGCTACGCCTGTGGATATAAGGTAATTTATGTTCATAATATAAATTTTATATTATTCTGTGGTAGTAAGATGTATATCACTAAAGACGTATTGTTTTTTAAAAAATATCACTCTAATTTTGTATAAGAACCCAACACGACCCGGGAATTTGAAAATTAAATTTCAAATTCATTATACTCCGTACAACAATTAAATTATTAATAAAATAATTTTGGTAAAACTGAAGGAGAGCGTCCTCAGCTACGATTTTCTTCAAACTTTGCACTATAACGTATTTTGATGCACTAAACACGAATCCGTTGAAAACAAATCCCGCTCTCAACTAGGAGAGAAGTTATTAAGCACTAAAGTTCACTGTTATGGAGGTTATAAAAGACGGAGTAAACAGCTTATATGTAAACACGCGCATGCGCAATAGTCCTTAATGACGAAGTGTAATTGAAATGTAGACTCACCTGTGGTAGCTGACTTGGTCGTAAACAGTCGCTTTTGGGCATACGTGCTATGTGTTTCCGCTCGCTCAAGAAAACATCAAAACCCCTAGTCAATCCAACTCGCAGAAATGAAAAGAATTCTATGCCCAAAAGTCGTCCAAGGCATTCTTCTAATCCTCCTAGACATCTTCAGACGCGATGTTCGGTGGAAATCGCACTGTTTTGGAACTAATTTTTTGCTTGTGTTCTTTTCGTGATAACGCTTTCGGCATCTAAATTCTAAAGTACTTTCATTTAGGTTCAACTGTTCCCCACATTTTCCGCAATCGAGAGAATTACTCAAAACTTTGTTTTGTATTTAAAATTTGAGTAATTCTTCTCGATTGTGGATACGAATTATGAAGTCGTGTAACTTCATTTTTAACTTGCTAATTAAACTGCTAATTATACAACAATAACAAGCTAATTACAGCTTAGAGGGAATTAGAGAAGCTTAGAAGGAACAAATCATAAAGGCATTAGCTAATTATTAAGGGATTTCTGTTATATAATACTTTTCAGGAGCGAAACAAGAAATTTGAAGAATTTTTCATTATTTAAAAAATGTTTCTGAATAAATAAGTGTTGGTAAATTTTAATAATTTATAGTTAATTTCAATTACACTTCTTCATTAAGGACTATTGCGCATGCGCGAGTTTACAAGTACGTTGTTTATGCGATCGTTTGTAACCTTCATAACAGTGAACTTTTTTTTTTAAATAACTTCTTTCCTAGTTGAGAGCGGGATTTTTTTTCAACGGATTCGTGTTTAGTGCATCAAAATACGTTATAGTGCAAAGTTTGAAGAAAATCGTAGCTGAGGACGCTCTCCTTCAGATTTACCAATAAATTGAATATATAGGATATAAATAAAAATAATAAAATCGAAGGAGAAATATTGAGTGAATTAATTGATGGAAACGAAGTAATAAATAAAATAATTGATAATAAAATAACTAATGATAATTTTAAAAATACAATAAATAAAGAAGTTACAGAAAAGGGTTTGAAACATAATAAAAGTGAAGAAATGACTGATGACTATAAGAAAAGTAAAGAAATAGTTGGCTGTGGGAAGAATAGTAAGGATGAAGTGCTGAATATGGATGAAAATTTAAATGATAACAGTTATAATGGGAAAATGTTTGTGAACTGTGGAAATGGAGTAGAGAAGATTTCAAAATCGGAGAGACCCCCAAGGAAGAGAATAAAACAAAATTATAGAAAGAATTGGGACTGATGCAGAAAAAACATAGAAAGAATAATTCCATGGCAAAAAATAAAATTAGTATTAGTTTAACATTTTTCAATAAAATAAATATTAGTTTAGGATAAGATAAATTTGATAAAAATAATATTTAAAATTAGTATACATTTAATTATCATATCAGAAGTACGGTGAAGTTTAAATTTCAATTGGAAAACTGAATCATTAAGTTCAAAATAAATTAAAAATTGCCTTTTGACAGGTTCGATCTTCCAATGCAAAACGGTGTTGCATTACAGCCAAGAAAAGAGAAAACCTCTTTTACTTTAAGGGTATCATTCATGGATTTTCAAGATCATCTTCCTTAACCGACTTCTGTCTTTCTGAATTTCTTCCGGCATTCCAGCTTTGTACATCAGCAGTTCCAAAAATGACGAATACTGTTTCTCCCAAGGCAAAAATTGCAGCTGAGATTAAGAAAACTATTCTCCACTGCGCGACATTGTCCTAAACAAAAAAAAAGAAGAAAGGATTAAGCAATAATTCTTAAAACATGTCAAGTGTGGGATAATTTAAAATAAAATTCTCATGTGAATATTTCAAAATGGAAACATGAAATAGAAGTATTTAATGAAGTTCAAATGATACTGTGTTTCATTCAACACCTTAAGATCTTAAATAATTATAAATATTTTCTCCTTTAGGCTTCCTCGCTGGGGCATCATCTTTCTTGTCTCCCGGCTTCTTTCTCCAGCGCTGCTTGTTCCATGGCCGTACACCGGTCATAAAGAAGCCGGGAGACGAGAAAAATAATATATAAATATACATTATATAAATTATACCTTTATGAGATGTGTTCAAGCTATAAATATGCAAGAATTAAGTTGATAACAACAGCAGAATGTGAGGATAAAGAAATAGAAAAGAGCATAAATGGTTTTTCATAAAAATGAAAAGCATTGCTGAAAATAACTGAATTCTCATGCTTCCTAGGGACTTTTTATTGTCATTCTAGTAGTTCCGCTAGTTCACCAGTAGATAGTACTTGATGTCTATCTAACTTGCTCTTGTCTCCTCTAGTAGGACTAAGTTCACTAATGAGTAAATGTGCGAAGAGAAATACAAAATGAGCTCTGTGTAACTTGCATCACTAACCAAATAAATTCCACCTGACCCGCAAAACGCCTGTGTATTGAATGTAGTGTTTAACATTTTAATGCCAAAAAGAAGAGAATGAAGAAGAAGTAGAAGTTTTGCAACAAATTTATCGAGCCAACAGAATTAAAATCAATATACATAAGCAAATGAACCAGAATCTGTAACTAAAAACTTGATTCAGAAAACAATGTAGAGAATTAAGTTATTTGAAAAGACAAAGAGCTAGAAGAAGGTGGTTAAGTTCAAAAGACCTGAGACAACAGATATTTAATATTATAGTTTTTTTTTTTTTTTTTGTTTTTTTTTTATAATATATGATAACTTACATTACTAGTTACAATTATGCCAGCAATAGACGGGCCTAGGATTGATGTCAAATTGGCCAGACCATTTGTTATTCCCATTAAAGTACCAGCAAAATTTGGTGAGAGATCCAGATGGTTTAACATGTAGCCACTGTACGTTCCTGCATTCAATCCCACAGCGACTGTCAAAAGCGCTATTGCACCTGTTTTGTCCGTATTGAGTAGCGCTAGGAGGGTAAGTGCAATTGCTCCTCCATACAATGCTAAACATAGGAAAAAGTACAGAGATGTAGCTTTTTTTTTTATTAAATAAATTAAGTGCTGAAAGTTAGCACTGCTTTGTTTAATATAGTTTTGATTAGAAACTAGCAGAAAATTTACTGCCTGACTTGAAATAACTTTTATCTGTCTTTACGAATTTCAATTATGACTATATTTTACATTCTCTTTTAAATATATTTTTATCATTGTCTAAAATGTGAAGATTAATAAAAAGTATGTTTTTATCACATTCCTCCAAGGAAAGTAGCTATTTAGGTTGCACTCATTACAGAAGGTTTGAAAAATGTCTTCAAATCTTTATCGATCCTGCCAAAGAGACAGAAAATGACCCCCGTTAAAATTTATTTATCTATATATATGTGTGTGTCTGTTAACACAATAGCCACCGGAGTTTTTGTTTTTTCGTCACAAAACTTCGTATATAGCATTCACTTAGCAAACAATTGAACAAGTTCGTTAACCACCAAAATCGGTCCACCGGGAGAAAGAGGGTTTACCCAGGACCCAAAATACTAATTTGACCATGCCAGTCGTAGTTTTTGTTATATTTCAACAAAACTTGGTATTCGTTGAGGTCATCCAAAGAGAAAAACACATTGTAAAAATAAACTAAATCCGTTCATTAGAAGGGGGAGGGGTTTATCTGTTATTTATCTTCTAATTTATTGCATGTAATTTATTTGTATGTTTTATACACTCAGGCACTCATATTTAAACATAATGAAAAAAGTCAAGTTGTGAAAAGTATTAATTTCTTACCAATGCTGTTCCAGAGCTTTCTGGATGCACAAGGGGACAGGATTTTTTTCTTTATCAAAGCATCAGCGATTGTTGCGAATATAAAAGACGTCACCCACATAGCAACATATGGTAATGCAGAGAGAAATCCATTCTGTAAACAGGTAGAGAATAACTACTGTCAATAAATGCAAGTGGAAAAACAATGTTATTTTTTAACAAAAAAATTTTACACCAATAAAACTGTTGCAAAGTAAATTGGCTTTTAATGAGTATTTGTATAATTTGTTAAATTATTTCAGGAGGAGGACTACTCAATTCTGAATAAGAACTATATTTCTTGAAGACATGTAGAATGCAAGCAGATTATGAATTATTGCTCCAGAGAATATCCAGTAAGGGGAGAGAAGTTTGAGTTTATTATTTTTTAAGAAGAATTTAATTAAAAGAAATTCTCTTATTAGAAGTTTAACATCCCTATTCAAATTTGACCAACTATAGAAGCTTAACTAATCAGAAGAATAAACACTACTGTCGCATGGCCAAGGAAAAAAGTAAATAAATACTATTTACATACCATAACAGTTTTGTTTTTACAAAGATGAGTATTGTTGGAAAACAGCTAATGAGAACTGAAATTGATCATGAATTTTGATATAGATTTTTCGGCTAGCTGATTTCGTAAATTTTGTGTTTTGTTGAATAGGTGAAGGGTATTCATTCATAATGCAAACCAAGGTGAGGAATAATCCTTTAAAGCTCAAAATATACTTTTATTACATGATCTCTACGTTTCGGACTATTCCTCCATCATCAGGAGTGCATGTCCTGTCAATAAATAATGTTACATTTAAACGCCATAAATTAAATAAAAATGATTCCTAAAATGAACCATGTCAATAAATACAAATTAAAACATTCATTATCTCACATCCATATTAGAAGACCTTATATTGACATGGTTCCTTTTAGGAATCATTTTTATTTAATTTATGACGTTTAAATGTAACATTAATTATTGACAGGACATGCACTCCTGAAGATGGACAAATAGTCCGAAACGTAGAGATCATGTAACAAAAGTATATTTTGAGCTTTGAAGGGTTATTCCTCACCTTGGTTTGCATTATTGTAAATTTTGTTGTTCTAATTAATTAAATATTAGAAAAATTGGAAATAAAAAGATTCTTTAATGTAGACATTTATTGCTTGGTAGGTTACCTTCTGTATCTGGAAGTGCAGGACACCACTGATGTATGTAGGCATAAGGGTTAAAAGAGTCCAGAATCCCCAGTTCTGAGCCATGTGAGCAATGAGGAGAGACCAGAGTGGTACTGAACAAAGGAATGACATCCAGGGAGTTTTCGGCATCTAAATCACGTTATTAAAACTTTAAAAAAAAAAACAAACTTAAACAGGTATATTTAAGGCTTTATTTGAATAGACTTTTTGTATCAACTCCATTATGACAAACACCTACTCTTTTTAGCACTTTCCTCCGAAGGAAAGTAGCTATTGAGGTTGGACTCATGACGGAATTTTTGAAAAATTTCTTCAAATCTTTATCAATCCTACCTAGTAGACACCGAAAATGACCCCCGTTAAAATTTATATATATCTATATATATATATATATATATATATATATATATATATATATATATATATATATATATATGTGTCTGTTAACACGATAGCGGCCAGAGTTTTTGTTTTTTCGTCACGAAACTTGGTATATAGCATTCAATTAGCAAACGATTGAACGAGTTCGTTAACCACCAAAGTCGGTCCACCGGAAGGGGGGTTTACCCCGAACCCAAAACACTAATTTGACTATGTCAGCCGTAATATTTGTTATATTTCAACGAAACTTGGTATTCGAAGTGGTAATATAGAGAGAAAAGTGAGATATAAAAATGAACTAAATCGGTTCATTAGAAGGGGGGGGGGTTTACTCCGGACCCACAATACCAATTCGCCACTACCAGCCGTGATTTTTGGTATATTTCGATAAAACTCGGTATTCGTAGTGGTAATCCACAGGTAAATAACTGTTGTAAAAATAAACTAAATCGGTTCATTAGGAGGGGGGGGGGTTACTCCGGACCCACAATACCAATTCGCCACTACCAGCCGTGAATTTTGGTATATTTCGACGAAACTCGGTATTCGTAGTGGTAATCTACAGGTAAATATGTGTTGTAAAAATAAACTAAATCGGTTCATTAGAAGGGGGGGTTTACTCTTGACCCAAATTCTTAATATACTCATACCGGTCGTAATTTCTGCTGTATTGTAACGAAACGCGGTATACGTCGTGGGTAACTCATGAGAAAGAAGTGTTGTAAAAATGAGCTGAATCGGTCAATCGGAAAGCGGGGGTTTAATTTGTAATATATTTCAATAGAAAAGCCCGTCAGACGTAGGTTCACAAAGCCGCCGCAAGGAGCGCCACTCTACCACTAGAGTGACTGTATCCTGTTCCTGCGTTAGATCAAAATACGATAATATGAGGTTTTTTGTATTTATTACGTAGTGTAATAGGTACCATGTGTAAACATAACTCTGGAAGCAAATTATTAATTGATCAGTTACTCATTACAAATTTAAAAGAGAACTATTCATGTTTTTATTTTATTTATGTAGGATATTTTAAGCAAATTGTTCTGGAAAGCAATCTACACTACCCAAATTCTGAGGAAAGTGCTTAGTTATGCAGCTCCTGCGTGACGGACTTTTAGATTTAATAAAAATATACAGTTCTAAAAATCTGTAAAAGTAAATAAAATGTTTCTAAAATCCATTAAAGGGTCGTCATTTTGAACTTGAAACGGATTGTTGGTTTTAATCTTAAACATGGCATAACTGTTCATGTTCTTGAGAATTAGTAAAGTACATTAGAAATGCTCAATTCATGATTTCTAAACAGCGAGTAATTTCACAGTGACCAAATTTCTTCTTAAATAAATATATCAACAATTTTTGAGTTTTGATAATGATCCTTAATTGATCTAATTATGTCTGGCTTATTTATTATTTCATTTTTTAAATCGTCGTCTTGTTGATGCCTACTTCAATAGCTGAAAAATCCATTATGCTTAATGTACTAATTCTAAAGTCTTCAAGATTTTTTTTTTTGAATTATTTGTTATATTGACTCAGAAGGTATGCTTGAAAAATTCGCTTTCAAGAATTTTTTTCAGGTAGCATTGTTTGTAGAGAGAAACCACTACTGAGCATAAATTACTCATCACCAGTTACATGGAAAAAAAAAAGTAAAATATTAAAGCATATCTCTTTTTAAGTAAATCATACGGACCAACAGTCTTTCAGAAAATGTGACTTTTCACAAGATTTAGTCAGACCTTATTTATAAGACGAGTCATTTTGAATATAAAAAGATCATCAATTACTGGAGAAGGATTCAAAATCTTCCATCTAAAACAAATGCTCGTTACTTTCTAAACCCTACATTAAAATACTGTATTTACATAAATTAATGAAGAAATGGAATGTGAAAGTTTCTGTACTATCCAAACTAATTTAAATAAATATAAGCCCAAAGGATGAAAAACACTTCAAAAACCTTCAATCTATACTTTATTTAGGAAAGGCATTGATGCAGCCAGGATATCTAAGCTACCTCCTTTGATAAATAAGTAAAATGGATCTTTCAGCATAGATGGAGACATGTATATATTGAATTTACACCAAATTGATGAAATCACAGAAGTTATGGTTTGAATTAAAACTTGTTAAACATACTGCAGTTGAACTAGGAGAGCTCATCAGACTGGATTCGATAAAAAGCCTCTCCTCCTTTGTGATAGTTTTGTGCTTCTCTGGAGAGTCAGATACATATAATATGCAAAGCACACCCCAAGCAACAGATAAACCTCCTAAACACGGAAATCATATTTTATTGCTCTTGCTTTCTCATTTTATATACTATAGGTTAAAATAATATAAATAAATACCTGAAACATAAAAAATAGATGGCCAACCCCACGAACTTGCTGCCAACAATCCACCAGCTATTAACATAACTATTGTTCCAAATTGTGTTCCTGCAATTAAAAGAAGTATTAATGTATTTCTTTTGGAGGTTTGCCACAAAAGTTAAAAGTTGTGCATCATTTAATGGAATAAAATTCAGATTTTTTTAAAGGAATATCTTGGAATCACTTATAAATAAAACTATTAAATTCTGTTGTAATGTTTCAGTAAATGTAACATTCTCAAGAACAACTAAATTTTCCTTGTCCACAACAAATACTGAACCAAATATTTTCAAAAGTAATGGGGTGATCTGTAGGGCCTGTGGGCAACCTTTTGATGATTTCAAAGTATTAAAATGACATTATTAATATTTTCCCCCCTCTCTCACTATATACCACTTGTAATATATTTTAATATTTAACAATACATCATTTTTATTCATCAAACGAAAATACAGGTAGCTCAATTTGTGTTTACATTTAGAATGAATGGTCATCCAGAAGGCAGAGTAAATAATTTTTGCTTAGAGTTGGCTACTGCCAGTTTCCTGTGCATTGTGGCACACGAATTCCACTTTTCATTGATATATTTTTGCAGGGGGTTTTTATTTTTCATGAAATATCAGAACAAAGTATTAAGTATTTCTATTCCAAGCTTTCCAAATGAAATTATGTATAAGAACGGAAATGCGCCAAAATAAAGCAGTTCCTTTGAGTGTTCTAGGCTTGCAGGCTAGCTATATCAAAGGTAGTCTGCCCCCAGTGCTCAAAATGTTAAATCAGCTACCATTTTTGGCCCAATGCTAGCAACGCTAATTGGTTATATTTATCATTTATTTTTTTCAGAAGGAACCCCAACACTACACTAGGTGGTACTAATATTTATGAAGTGTTTTATTAATAGAATATAAAATTGAAAAGAATGCTTTAAGATGTCACTTCTTGCCTCCAAAAACAAATGAGTAAATTCTTCCCCTTTCTTGAGGAACAGCCCACTTCGACATGAGTGTGTTGACACATGGGTAGATGAATCCCTGAAAATGAATGATTGATTTGTATTACTCTGGAGTAAATTTAAATAAGCATTTAATTGTGATGATAATTTATTTTCTATGTAAGTGTAGGGTCAGCAAAAAAAAAAACAGCACTCATTCATTTTAAAACTCTTCCCTAAGTGTTTCGTGTTCTTCAGCAACCAGAACGAACTAGAATGGTATGTGGCCTGCCCATCATCTTTCAAGTCAAAAACATGGTTATAATAGTCAGAGAGCCAGCACGTTTCATGGTGTTTTATGCACCTTCAAATTTTGCTAAAATGTACCTCCTGGGTAGATAAGAGGGCGTATATGAGTTGGCTAGACTTACCGTGGAACACCAGGTACTCTGCATTGGGGAAAGGTGCAAAAAAATATTTCCCAAAAATAGAGTTTTATTCAGAAGCCAACTATCTTTAATGTAAAATTAAGACAATTTTACAATGAATAATAAATAAGGCAGACACTTTTAAGGGGTATAACATGTAGAAAAAAAACATAATTGTTTTTATTCTAATATTTATTTATTTTGTTTTTTTTACGGCGCATCAACATCTAGGCCATTAGCGCCTTTATTCTAATATTAAATGAGTTTTATTTACGCTGTCATTTAAACCGGGACAGCTGTACAAGATCATGTGAGCAAGAAACAATGAGAGCGCTGAGAACAACCACAACTGCGCGGTGCTCTCATTCACTCTTACGGTTACGCTCAATGTATTGCAGTCTATCATAGGCAATATTTATTTTTATGTTTCCTGATAATTAAACCCCACAAAGTGTCTGCCCTTTTGTAATTATTTTAAAATATGTTTATTGAAGACACTGTTTAAATCATTTAATATTAAACATAAAAACTAGGAACTTTTTTTTTTTATTTTTTTTTTAATTTAGATTTTAACCCCCTTAAAAGTGTCTGCCTTATTTATTATTCATTTTAAAATTGCCTTAATTTGCAATTTTTTTTACATTAATGGTATTTGGCTTCTTAATAAAACACTATTTTTGGGCAATATTGTTTTGCACCTTTACCGTATGCGCAGTACCTGGTGTTCCAAGGTATGTCCAGGAAACACATACTTACCTTCTTTTCTACCCAAGAGGTACATTATAGCTAAATTTCAAGGTGCATAAAACACTTCATGAAAAGTGCGTTACCAACTCTCCGATATAATAATTTCTGAAGAGTTGGCATTTATGTCATCACATATGAAGGGAAGTATATAGAAATAAAGTGATAAAGAAAGAAAATGTGGGGCTACCTTTTTACTGCCCCTACCCGTGTACTGGAAATTGGCTATAATTAATTTGGTTCAAAATAAAATGAGCAGCTGAAAATATTAATTTAAATACATTAAAAATTTGTCTATATCACCAAATAGTTGAAGGGGAAAATAAGTGAATGAAGTGAATATATAAGTAAAAAAACTAACACTGAAAGCTGTTTTAGAAATAAGAATCAGAAAGAAATACCTACTTTATATTGAAGATGTCAATACATCATAAATTATTCATTCTAAAGGACTGTGAATTTAAAATTTATTTTAGTAAGTTAATTTTAGATTGGACTATTTTTTGCTCATTAGTCATTAATTTGTTGTTGTTTTTTAGAAATGCTGTTTGCACTCAATTATTAGTCAAAAATATCAAGGATACGTCCAAAAACATTAAAAATCTGATATTTATAGCTGCTTTTTCATACCTGACCAAGACCTTGAACGACCCTGACAAAGCAGGTAGTTAAGAATCCTCCATATAATGCTGAAACTGGCAAAAGAAGTGTAGAAAGCCCATTCACTATCATACTTATTCCTAGTGGATAGGCAGCTCCAATCCTTCCAGCCAGCTGACCTGCAGGGATCTGAGTCACCAAATAGCCCCAGAAAAAACTTCCTAAAATAGTACCTCTTTCAGCTAAAGTCCAATTCACAGTCTGGAACCCAAGTGTTTAAAATTAAAAAAAAAAACGTTATATATTTCTCAGAAAGTACATAAATTGAATGTCTCTAAATCATCTGTTTTTTTTTCTCTAGGTGTTAGCAGTTGCCTTTAACACCTAACCTCAGTTGGCTGTTAACACATAAAGGATTTGTTAAATAGAAGCTCATATCTACAATGTTGCATGGCATGTTACTCTACCTGTTAAAGAGAAGAGCAACTCATTTTAAATTTTCCAGCTTCTGCGAATTCTGTGAAAATGAACTAGCCTGATAGCATTTAGTGCCCTTCAAGGATTCAAAGGTAGGAGGACATCATATGTCAATCATTTTGTTTGTATGCTTAACTGAATTTTTTAGCTATTTCCTCTTTCCCTCCATAGGGAAGAAACCCTCTTGTGCTGAAATCTGCAAGTGCGGACTAGAATATATATATATGTTTGTGTGGAACGGCTTCTTTCCCCAGAGGTGTTGCTCCTCTCTTCATCGCAATATTTCATCGGGTTCATCTCAGACTTCTTCAGGCTACTTGTGTCGTCCTTGGTGGTTGTCAAGGGAATGATTTTTTTTTTTTTTTTTCCCACCCTCCTAAATTTGTAAAGTTGTATAGGGCGACTATACAAGGATGGAACTTACATCTAACATAAAACTAACAAATAAACTTAAAACTAATATATACAATATTTATATACAGCTGCTTCTAAGCAGCATCTTCGCAGAGATCCAGGATTCGTCTGGTGCTGCCCTGCCACCTCTGAGGAGGAGGAGGTGGTGTCACGTCTCTGAAGAGGGGGTTCACACAGTACCGGAGGCTGTCATAGAACTTAATATGACGTCTCCGTATGAAGTCTTGAACCGAGGGCAGCATCAGCTCATCATGGAGGAAGGATGGCTTCTTCCTTCAGAGGGTAGTGTGCTGCATGGCCCGAAGCAGGACCCCGTTCTGGAAACGCTGCAGCCGCCTGAGCGTGTGAGGGTACATGTACCTCAGAGCGGGTGCCCCTTGCAGAAGAGTAAGCTTGATGATCGCCTTGTAGATCTGCAGCTTTAGCCGAAGCGACAGCTGGGCCGATCGCAAGAGATAATTCAGGCGGAATCTCTTCTGGCGGGCTTCTTTCAGGCGGCTGTTGACATGGGCCGCCACTGACAGATGCCGGTGTATGTGCACTCCCAAGTAGATGATCTTCGTGGACAGCTTGTTCCGCTGGCCCCTGACCTCAAAATGCGAGGGCAGGGCCCCTCGGGGTTTGCTTCCCTTGTTCGCCTGGAAGGAGCATACCACGGCATCCGTCTTAGACGGATTGACGTCTATTCCTGCTTCTCCAAGCGCGTCTACGATGGTTTCGCAGGCGTCCATATGATTGCAGGTATACTTTTTATAGATTTTCTGACGTCAGGAAACGAATTAGACAATTTTAAACGTCATCATCACATATCGCAAAGTGACACAACCCAACTGAAAATGTGAAACTCTCTTGCCTATGTAGGGGGAATAGCAGGGACACAAGTGCCCTCTGGTGCACAAGGCCTGAAGCTGGGTACATACAGTTTTGATGGTTGATAACATGGACATATATAAGGGGGGGACAGAGGGGGCCGCAGCCCCCCCTCCAAATTTTTTTTTTTGACTCATTTTTTCGTAAAAATGTGTCAAAACACCTTAAAAATAAATTAAATAACAACACTTAGTTCATAAAAAATAGGTTATTTTAGGTGTAATAGCATTTTAGTTGCCTAAAACTATTCCAAGTTCTAAATTGTTATTATTCTATACCCCGGAAATGGTCTCAGCCCACCCAAAATATCACCAGCCCCTCCCGAAATTATTTCCTATATACGCCCAAAGGGTCGCTCATGTTTGATAAAGATATATTTACCATGTCTTTCACAGTCACAACTATGACGGTGTGAATAAAACCGATTTTTGAGTTGTCACTTTAGAAATACTAGTGCGATATTTGTAAGCGTTTTCGAAAAAGTGGATAAACCGAATGTTCCTAACTAATTTTTGGTATGAGTATTTAGAAATGATTGATTCAGTTGATAATTGATCCAGACGTCTGAGATACATCCAAACTAAGATATTTCAATTTTTATTACGCTTGAAGTTAAGGAAGTATTAGAAAAAAAATTATATTATTAACACGCATGAGTATTTTGGGGATCTCCGTCTATTTTCATAAACATCTAGAAAACTGTTTGGAAATCGTGATAAGTGAAAGTTGGAAAGCTTTTCGCTTTTCTTCGAAATGTTTAACGACATATCTAAGCCAAGCTTTCCAAATGACACTAGGAACAAGAACGGAAACGCGCTAAGATGTGTTGGCCTTCTAGCGTGTTTTCCAAATCCGGAAGTCTCGACTCGAACATTTCACATTTCAGAACTAAAAGATATCGATAATAACAGTGGAAAATAAAACGAACGCTCTAAAATGACGCAGTTCCGGACATTTCAGACGGTTCTGCCATTTTCAAATTCCCATTTCAATTAACAACACGCTATCTAAATCTAATTTATTTAAATTTTAACATCCATTATTATTAACTACGAATTTTGGGAAGGGCTATCTATAAGTTACCACCCTTTTTTAGCCAGGATAGGGCTGATGCCTTTTCTCTTTTTCTAAAGTAAATTCACCACCCCATAGTGGGAATCGAACCCATGACTTTGGCACGGAGTGTTAAGTGCTCACGCCTTAACACTCACGGCCACCGGGCCTTCATCTGGAGCTTAATGAAAACTGATTAGCAATACATATCAACCTGGTCATAACCTGAATCTGAAACATTTATGTCATCAATTATTTCAATATGTGTTTAGTTTGATTTTGACATCTGTGTTACAAAAACCTCCTCAGTCCACTTTTTCCGGTAAAACTGAAGGAGAGTGTCCTCAGCACCGATTTTCTTCAAAGTTTGCACTGTTACGTATTTTGATGCACTAAACACGAATCCGTTGATAAAAAAAGTTGCTCGCAACTAGGAAAGAAGTTATTTAAAAAAAAAGTTCACTGTTATTAGGTTAGGGAAGACTGCCTTGGACGACTTTTGGGCCATAGAATTCTTTTCATTTCTGCGAGTTGGATTGACTAGGGGTTTTGATGTTTTCTTGAGCGAGCGGAGCGTAGCGAAGCGAGCGGAAACGCATAGCACGTATGCCCAACAGCGACAGTTTACGACCAAGTCAGCTACCACAGGTGAGTCTAAATTTCAATTACACTTCGTCATTAAGGACTATTGCGCAGGCGCGTGTTTACATATAAGCTGTTTACCCCGTCTTTTATAACCTCCATAACAGTGAACTTTAGTGCTTAATAACATCTTTCCTAGTTGCGAGCAACTTTTTTTTTTCAACGGATTCGTGTTTAGTGCATCAAAATACGTTATAGTGCAAATTTTGAAGAAAATCGGTGCTGAGGACACTCTCCTTCAGTATTACCTAAAGTTTTAAACACAAACAAAGCAATGCCTAAGAGAAGAGGAACACACACAAACATCGATGAAGATTGTCATTCAGTCTTGCGATCTTCTCAAGGACCAATACAGGAGGCTACGGTAAGATCGATCAATCATAATTACCCTAAGCTCGACTCATTCAATGGATCTGAAGGTGAAGAATTAAATACTGGCTACAACGCTTTAAGATCTCTGTGAGAACATCGGGATTACAGATGACAGCTTACAAAGAGATATTCTGCTATCTCATATGGGTTCAGAGCCATTCAAGGTATTGGTTGACCATTTTTGGAGATGTAAGTGAACAATGTCTGGATAGCATCATTGATATCCCAAAGCAGCGCTTTTATAAATTAGATAACCCTCTTACTGCGTGTATAAAATTTGCTCACAGATACAGGCATGAGGGGGAGTCAGTACAACATTTCATTGACGATTTAAGAAGCTTATCTTCTTCTAGTGAATTTCAGAGTAATCTGGACGAGCACATGAGGCATTATTGGCATTAATAATGAGTTTTGGCAGCGGGAGTTGATGAGATTACATTCTGCTACAACGGCGGTTTTCGCAGACGTCCAGAAAACCGCAATGCTTTTAGAAAATATTGACATCCAACAAAAACAATTGCAATCTCTTAGCTTAGGGCAGAAAAATCATGTGAACAAAGTTAACCATAACAAACACAATAAGAGGGTGCTTAAATTAAAAAAGGGAGTCCACTGTTTCCGACGTGGAAACAAATTGCATCAGAATTCAGACTGTCCTGCCCGAAAAACAACATGTAGGGCATGCCAAAGGCCTAATCATTTCGCAAAAGCTTGCTTAGTTTCAGGAAATGCTATTATTGAACGAGGAGCAGTATCAAAGTTATCTCCACGGTTGAATGCTCGTTCGAAATCTAACTCCAGTTCTTCAGACGAACAAAGCATTAGTTCACAATCTTTCGAATCAAACATTCATTCTTTGAAAGAAAATATTACTAAGGCGTCTAAGGTTATGCTTAAGGTTAAGTTAAATAAGAAAGCTGTTAACATGCTTTACGATCCTGGAGCCTGTCACTCAATCATTAGCGAATGTATTTGGAAAGCTTTAGGTTCACCTGAGTTAAAGCCAGCGAATGACCTGACAGCATACAATGGGCATACGGTTACGGTATTAGGAGCAACAAAAGTACAGGTTACAGCTTTTGACCGAATTAAAGTGCTACCCATTTATGTTATAAAAGGCGAAGATGTCCCATTATTTGGACTGGATTAGGTTCTTGCTTTTCGTCTCCCATTACCACCAGGAGCCACTTTATGGAATGTAAAAGACGATAAATTATCTCATTCCAAAACAGGGAGTTACTTAACACATGAGCGAGATATAAAACAGTTTATTTCTGAATTTAGTGATGTTTTCTCGCCAGGTCTAGGCTCAATTCAAGGATACACTGTAAAAATAAATATGAAGCCAGATGTTAAACCAATAGCTTTCAAACCTCGGCCAGTTCCATTACCATTAAAGGCTGCCGTTGGAGCAGAATTAGATAGGCTCATACTTCATGGTGTTATAGAACCAGTTGATCCATGTGTGACTCCAATACAATGGGCATCACCACTAGTCGTGTCTGTCAAAAGTAGTGGCCAAGTCCGTTTGTGTGCGGATTTTAAAGTCACGATTAATAAACACATCTACAACGACTACCCTTTGCCACTTTTTGAAGATGTCGCAGCTAAGTTAAATGGAGGTCAAACGTTTACAGATATTGACCTCCGTGACGCATACTTGCAGATGAATGTTGATGAGAACTCTAGGGAGCTGTTGGTCATATCAACACAAGGGCTATTATCGGTACAAAAGGATGCCTTTTGGAATTAAAATAGCACCAGCAGCATTCCAAAGGACTATGGACCATATCCTTACCGGAATTGAGGGTACATCGTGATTTTTGGACATCATTATTACAGCTGATAATCACGATACTCACAAAGCCAGGGTACGCGAAGTTTTACGCCGACTTCAGAGTCATGGAATTCGTACGCAGGAGTCTAAATGCTGCTGGTTCCACCCCCACGTGAAATACTTGAGTCACATAGTAGACAAACATGGCTTACACCCAACAATGGAGCACATAGAGGCCATTGTTAATATGCCTTATCCCAGAAATGTCAAGGAACTACGTTCGTTCCTCGGAAGTATAAACTATTACAGTAAGTTCATACCAGGTTTACAAAGAAAGTGTTCTTCGCTCCATAGACTCTTAAAACGTGGTGCTCGTTGGGAGCTAACCAGGAATGACGAACTGGTGATCAACGAACTCAAAAATTCTCTTACGGCCAATGACACATTAGTTCATTATGATCCCAACTTGCCATTGGTTTTAGCGACAGATGCTAGTGATACCGGCTTAGGGGCATTTGATCTGCATATCTCATTTACTTATGCTAGAATGCAAATGTTATGTATTGCAGCAGAAGAATAATGAAAATGAGAATGATTTGAGAATTGAATGTATGAATGAAATTTATATATTCAATGAGAATTGCTTGAAAATTCGGTTAAGTTCAAGATTACGTACTGAAATAGACGAAATAAGAGAAAAACATACGGATGGAGTTGACCTTTTTTATCGCAATGCCCATAATCTCCTCCATGTTTAGAACTTATGAACGCAAAAGGTGTTGGTGTACGATAGGAGGGAATTGACCGTTTTGGTTTCCAGTCAGTGGTGGTGGTCCATCGGTTGTAAAATGTAATGCAGACTAGCATGGGCATATTTAGAGCCCGAGGGGGCTCGGAACATTTTGGGGGGGGCTGAGTCCATTCCGGTGTATGGAATACTAACAATTTAGATCTTGGAAGAGTTTTAGCCAACTTAAACGCTATTACACCCAAAATAGAATATGTTTTATGAACTAAATAATTTTATTAAATTTATTTTTAAGGGTTTAATGAAATTTTTACCGAACAAATCAACATTTCGGGGGAGGGGGCTGCAGCCCCCCTCTTATATACGCCCATTGTAATAAATTATTTTGGCTTTATATAACATAAATAATTGACATCGCCGCATCAAAAATTACATATGAACCTTTTTTGTAAGGAATTTAGTGAGCTTTCGAATTTCCACCTTCCACTTACCACGATTTCCCCCTTTTTCGAGATATGTAAGATATACGAAAATCCCAAAACCTTTCAAGTCTGTTAATGAAATATTGTATTTCTTGTACTTCCTTAACTCCAAATGGAACCAAAATGTATCTACCTTAGTTTAGATGAATATCAAACGTCTGGACCAAGTTTCAACTAAATTAATCGTTTATGAGTACCCAAACTGAAAATTACTTTGGAAAACGAGGTGTTTTATTTTTTCTCAAAAGGGGTACAGATATCGCTTTAAAATGGTTTTATTCGTTGTTCTACGTTAAGAAATCTATAAAACGAGTACCTGCAAGAATATGAACTCGAAAACGTGAACGTTACGATTTTTTTCGCTCCAAAAACCAGCTTCCGGTTAACAGATTCTGCTGGTTTATGAATTCGACCTTTCAAATTAAGAAAAATATTTTTGTACCAAATTTCATCAAAATCGGACCATTTTTGAGACATCAGGAGCGCGAACTGCGTCATCTTAGCGCAGTTCCGCTCATATCTCTAGTGCCATAAGTTAAGGATACATTCAGTTATTGGTAGGTTTACGGCGCAACAACGATCACCCTGCGAAAACTCTAAGTTTCTCATTTTCTTACTTCCTTTTACGAAAAGGCTAATTTTACTGATAATTTAAATTTAAAACAATCAATTAAAAAGTGAGATAAACAAACCGACCCCACCTCCCCCCACGAAAGAACAATACAAACGCTTTCGAAGTTTTAAGCCCTTATTTCTCCGATTGACATCACCCCATCGAAAATGTCTTTAGAACCATTTTCGTAGAGATATTTTGTAGCGAACAAACATATATATATATATATGTTTGCCATACGTCCCGGTATTTGTCTCTTGTCTCTGGTCCACCCGGGTTTATCAATGTCCCGGAAACGTTACAATTTAAATTGTAACGTCTCCCTTGGGGGTTAAAAAAAATAGCCCACGCCGCGCGCGCCGCCGCCGCCGACCATTTTAGTCCGGCGCGCCGCCGCCGGGAAATTCAGCCTCGGCGCGCAGGTCTAGTCCCTAGTCATCTCGCTTAGCCGAGGAGACAAGGGGGCAGCTGGTGCAGACGCTCGCGATTATTATATTTTATGGAAGCACGTTACAAAATGTAATTATTTTACAGAATGTAATATCATTAAATGAATAAATAAATGAAACAAACAACCAATTAAGAATTCAGGGAATCCTGTACAAAAACGTTTATTTTAAGCACCGTTTTCTCCGACTGTAATTGCCCTATCGAAAATAACGTTCGTTTTTTTGCTAAGCTTAAGCTAAAACAGGCTTAGATTTCTCTACAGTTTTTGAGATATTCATAAAAATATACTCAAAATCTCAAAACAGCTCATGTCTCTTTATAATTTTTTTCCATGACTTACTGAAACATATTTTTTGGATGAGTGTCAAACGTCTCAACTTTGTTTACACTCAATCCTCCATCTTGAAACCTATAAAAGAAAGGTCGTGTTCGCTATTATTATTTTCACCAGTATTTTGCCGAAGATAGTAAAGAGATTTTCAATAAAAATTGTTCGAATGACAACCGGCAGATACCAGTTTATTAGGATAGTATTATCTCAAAAAAAACATTAAAGCTTGAGAGAAAAGTTACAACAAAATTATAAACATTCCAAAAGAATTACAACATTAATCTGTTAATTTTCCAAAAGAAGCCGTGTTCTTTGTTGAATTTAATAATCTTGTAGTTATGTATGAAGCAGGAACTAAGAAGACTGTCATCTGTTTTATTATGTTTTCTTTAGATCAGCTGTTTCATTTGTAATTCAGTATGAATAAAAACTTCTTTGAGTAATGTTTAATTTAGTTGTTGAGGTATAAATTATAAAAGTCTTCTGATCCCCAATTTGTGCAATTATCGCTGATAAGAGAAGTCGATTGTTTTATTAAAGTTTTTATAGATCCAGCAATTTATTTGTGAACCTGAGTGCAAGATGGGCCTGATTCCTTGGATTAAGACGGAAAACAGCCCGATGAAATTACCAATAGGATTGGGTAAAATAGTCAGAGAAAAATGTGACGTCTAGATGCGATGATAAAGTAGGTTTTTTAGGAATCTCCTTACACACAGAAGGCTGCCTATTTTTTTTAAAACTTCCCAGTAAAAATAAGAAGAAAATTGAAATAAAAATATGTTTATTGATGGGAGATAGTGTTTATGAATTAACATTATAACTAATTTATAATATACGAAGACAAGGTATGGTTGGGATTCGGCTAGGAGAAAATTTTCTCCTAGCCGAATCCCAACCATACCTTGTCTTCGTATCACTACAACGGCTAACTATCTCCATCTCCACTAATTTATAATATGTTTTAGACATTTTATTTTAAAATAATTCTCGGAAATTATTTTAAAATAAATAGTGTAACAAAGTTAATACTGCCCAATGACAAAACCTTAATATTCTCGCAACATCTCCAGCCGTTAGGGCCTGATGTAGCACTGTACGGTATGCATTCATCATGTGGTATTTCAGAATGTTGTATACTGTCCATAGTATCGATGTGTGTCCCTGGAAACTCCTCTGATGCTTCGTTGCGGGTAAGCTTCTGAGGTATCCGACATTTAAATTATGTTAGTCTAGAAGTGGGCTGGTTGCTGAATCGTATCTCCGAGAAAGCCTGTTCTTGCTGCTCGCCGCACTAACCTCGGAAAAGCAAGACTGTCGTAGGAGAGGACGATCGGGAAACTTCTCAGGATTAAGACACGGGCCGCATTCAATTCTCTACAATAATCCCTCATAAAAATTGCCCCTTTCCATTGGAGATTCCACAGTTAGGGCTTCTAGATAAGAACTTGAGAAAGTTGAGAGGCCTTGGATTAGATCCAATGAAAGTTCATTCGAGTTTTGACGACACTGTATAAAGATAATCGATCTTTCTTTCTTAGAAGAAATGTTCTTTATATGAAAAATAAAAACTTCGTAACGCAGGAGCTGCCATAGGAATCACATTCCTCAGTAAGGTGGTTAGTGTACGTTGCATTCATGAGTAATGTACTTAAAGTAACTTATATAATTATAGAAAAAAACATGTATACAGGGTGTCCCGCATTGACATGTGCTTAACTTAAAGGGCTTATTCTGCTCAGGGACGCAGAAATGGGCGTTCTATCTCAACATGTAGCAGGGCTACTCAAACTTCTGTCTGTTTTCAAAACTATTGTTTTTCTTCTTATTAAAAACTGTGTTTGGAGCAAGCACGTGGACTTTCTCACAGGCGAGCCCGATTTACAAACACAGAAATATAGTTGCCAGGTGATATAAAGAGAAGCCTTCTAGTGTCTGCCTGCTTTGCCTCCCCACGTTGGTTGCCTCTCTGGACCTCTCACTCTCCCCTTCCTTCATAACATTCCCGATTTTTATCTACAGGCTGGCTTCAAAATAATTAAAGAGCAGACAATTACAGCTGACATCATTATTTAAACACCATTAAACTGTACTGGCGTTAATGACCTTAAAGGTTGACACGCCTTAAGTCCAAAAAAAACAACAACTGTGTTTTCCGGATTTTAGATTATTTAAATTTTTTTTAAATTTTAACGTCCATTTATTATTAACTACGAATTTTAGGACGGCTTATCTATAGGTTACCACCCTTTTCTAGCCAGGATAGGGGTGATGCCTTTTCTTTTTTCGAAAGAAAAAAATTCCCCCTAGTGGGAATCGAACCCACGACCTTTGGCACGGAGTGTTAAGAGCTCACGCCTTAACCCTCACGGCTACCGGGTCTCCTGATTTTAGATTAATGCATCGTAAATGATGACCACATTTTTAGAATCTGCATTAATTTTAGAGTATGAAACATCCATCATTGAGATATTCCCATGTACCTAAATTAAGAGCTATATAGATGTGAACTTATTATAGTAGTGTTTTTTCCTAGATTATTCACTCTTTCAATCAGCTATTTGTAGACTTAGAGGCTTGCCTCCGCCTCATAAGTTGCATGATTTAATACGCTTTAAAATGGTACCTCGTTGTTTTAGAAAAAATCTATTTGCATCTATTTTTTCTGATTTCTAAGTCAAAACCAATAAATGTGCTGTATCGTTAAGAAGCCTGAACATATTCTTAATTTCACAAGATAATGGTGATTATTATTATTATTACCTGTACTCCTGGACTGGTAGTGTTATCTGTCATGGCGACGATTCCCACCGACAGATTGACACGAAGGGTGTATGCAATAGTGAGTCCAACAAAAAGGATGCATGCCTGCACATAACGAACTCCGAAACCTGCAAGAAGTATACTCATTATAATATTTACATTTGATACAATATGGAGATGTAGGTATTCAAATGGTGAAAGTCCTTTAACAACTTCCTGGGATTTATTTTATAAAAAATGTAAACGTAAATATTAATACAACCAGAGTATATTAATTTATGAACTTCAGGTCTACAAATATAACGACTGCAGCTATTGTGAAGTCCGCTATCCATTCTTTACCACATTATTTATCTGATACGTTTTTATATAAAATAAAGAGATATATTTGTCTTCTCAATCGAAGAGACAAATATATCTTCCTTATTTATTTATTTATTCATGGAGCTTCACAACGGCAAGGGGATTTTCTCACATAAAAATTACCAATTAAAACTATATAAAGGGTAAAGAATATGAATTGATTATATTCAATTTCAAAAAAAATAAAAAGAAAAAAAATATTAAAAAATAAATGGGGAAAAAAATAAACCTTAGTAATTATTAACTATAGTTATACAAACCAACGGCCATAGCCTCACTGAATACACCGTTTCCGAATGAGTGAACGCCAAGGAACCCCACACGCTGTTGTTATTATTAAAGGGTGGAAACCTATAGATACCCTCGCGATAACAGCCAAGAAGTTGGTGTGCCGTAAATAAATAAATATAAAATGTATTAATACTTGGATTGGAAGCAATAAGAAATATGAATTCTAACGTCTTGGAATATTTATTGTAAAAGAATTTCCTAAACAAATTTGTTGAATTCCCAAATACTATGGTATAATAGTAATAAAAAAAGTTTTAATACAAACGTATTGGGTACATTATGTAAAATGTATAATAACATTTTATAAATATAAAGTATACGTAGAAAATGTTGTTCTATTGCGCTATCTTAACCGGCCACTGACTATATCCATGTTGACCAATTTTATTGAATAACAAACTTAAAAAATCCAACAAGGCACAAAGCAACAATCTTTAAGAAACAACACGGCATATTATCTCCTAAGTCGATATAAATCATTTAACATTAAACTAAAACATAAATTTTTTATGACGGAATTGATTTGTAGATTGAGATAAATAGTTATTTCAAGAGCTTCCGAGAACGTTTATTTTTCTGTAATGCCAGGAGAATATCTGTGAAGATCATTATTTTGAGGCTTAGTTTTAGCAGAATTCTAGTTGAAAGTGTTCGGAGACGGTCAATGGGCCTTCCACCATTAACTAGCTACTTGAAAACTTATAATTTCATATAGAAATATTTAATCAGATAAGAAAGAATATTTAAGCAAATCTCTCACTTCAAAAACAATTTACGGCTGGCGATAAGCAACCGCGTGAAATAATGTAACACTGGGGAACAATTTGTAACATAATTTCTGTTGAGTTCAGTTTTTATAGGTATTTATTTAGGGTTAAAAAGGCACGATGATTTCAAACCTGTAGTTAGTTAGTTCAAAGCATGTCAAGTTTTTTCTCCACACCTTATGTTAATGTGACCACGCTCTTATCTATGGTGTTTTCTGCCTAAGATATTCGGCATGGATTTTGCTTATTTTTTAAGCAATTGTAGACTTTTTATAACTACGGAATTATAGACAACGAAAACAAGATTTTTCACCGGCCGCTAAGATCTGACCTGATACCCGGTGATTTTACACCTACCTCTTGTTGAGAGGAGACACGTTACATTTCCACCTCTACACACATATAAAACTGGGTCTCATGAAACAAATACACTGAGGGTTTGTAGTTAGCTTTGCCAACTGAAGGGGACTGTTTCAAGTATCTCATTAAAGCTATTTTTTCTAGTCTGTCATTTGAAAAGATAAAGGCTGGTGTGTTTGATGGCCCACAGATTTGACAGCTCATTAAAGATGAACGTTTTATGGGAGCAATGAAAGAACTTCAAACGATTGCTTGGTTAGCATTAAAAAAAATTGTAAAGCCTTTCTTGGATATACCCACGGAAAAATATAATTTGAATTTTTTACATAGCCATATTGCGAAATTCCCACAAAATCTTGATGCTGTCAGATGAGCAGGGTGAGCGATTTCACCAAGATTTGATGGAGGTACGGTATCAAGGTAAATAGGATGTTCATATCGTGGATACAAATGCAAAGTATCGAACGTGAAAAAATGCATTTATCATTTTAAATCTTTACTGATTGCTGTTGGACTGATGGACGGCAAACTCTTGAATATAAGTTTACACAGTGAAAGGGGAAGGTAACCACTGTCAAAAGGTCGAATCTGCCTACTATTTGTCTGCCCAAAAGCAAAGTAGGTAATAAATAAAAGTATTTTCACTCATGTATCGACGATATGATAGCGGACTATTGTCGGAGCAACCAACAAGAATGTCCACAGCTTGAACAATCCAGAAAAAGTTAGAAGCGAAAATTGTTATATTAATATTATGTTTACCGATCCAACTTTAACTTCTAGTAACTACATATATATAACCTTTGTTCGAATACAATTATTTTTTCACAAGTATATTCGGTAAGTTGTTCCTTTTTCTTCCTTTTTGGTACGTTTTGTATGACTTACGAGAAAAAAAGTGGGTAGCAGAAAAAAACTGTAGCTTAAATAGTTGACGTGGTAGACAAGAACTGAGGTTGTTTTCTTATTCAGAGGCCAAAAATTAGTCAGCAAAAAGTCACAGATCTATGACAACGAAATGCCCGTTTCCCAGTGTAAATGTAACATCTTCTGAATTTTGCACGTAAAGATGGAATCGGTTTAGTTTTGGTGGAACGTGAAAAGACAACTCCAGCTTTATCAGTTCTTAGTTCCAAATCAAATACATTTTGTAAAGTGGCTGTTTTTAAAAAAAATAATAATTGACCGATTTAACTTTACTCACCCTTAACATGTTTAGCTTCATTACAATTAAAAGTAGTGTATATTTCTTTCTCTACGGGACTGTATTGTAAATTTTGGAGTCCTGACATGCCAAAGCGTTGTCATCAAACAATGAGAAAACTGAACTTTATTATAACAAATAATGAGTTCTGAATATTCTCAGTTATAAATTTGTAAAGCCATCGCATTTATCCGTTGTTTAATCCTATCCTGTTGAATTAGCCTAATTGATTAGATAAGAGAAATTAAAAACAGTATGCTAGGTTTGGCAGCCTTTCTGCAACTCTATTCATTAAAAACAAAATATTAATTTACTTAAATATCAATCCACTGAAATAAAGACAATTAGTCCTCAGAAATGTAGTCTACTTGAAACGGGACGGTTCTAAATCTTCTCCATTGCCGTGAAGAAAGCTTGTATAGCAAGCCGAAATGTTGGCGCTAATAAAATACATTTTCACAATAAAATGTGGTTTTATTAAATACAAAAATAGACCGAAACCCCGACGATCAACGCTTTTTTCTTCTTCAAATTCTTCTGATGATTAAGAGATAAAGAAAATATGCCCAAAATTAAACAATTGTAAAAACCCTTAATAATATTTTAATAATAAATATTATTATGTATAATTCCATCATACTTCCTCAGACTTTCGTGGCGATTTGTTATTTATTTGGGACGAGTTTGGCTCAGCGGTAGAGCACTCGACACATATACTGGAGGACCCGAGTTCGGACGCCCCCTAAAGATTTTATCGTCTTTTATTGTCCGACATTTACAAATTATATTCCCACCAAAATTTATGTATATCGGATTAATTTATTTAGCTGCTGATTTGACCCAGTTCCTGCGAGTCGGACTTTTTTTTTATATTGCTTCGAAACTCGCTATTTAATATTATAGTTTAATAATATGCGATATCAATTGGGTATATGTGTGTGTGTGTGTGTGTGTGTGTGTGTGTGTATATATATATATATATATATATATATATATATATATATATATATAATAAAATTTTAACGAAGATTATTCGATGAAGATTTCAAGAAATTTGTCAAAAATTCTTTCATGGGTGCAACCTCAATAGCTGCATTCCTTGAAAAAGTGCTAAAAAATATGTCGGCTAAAGGATCGACGAGGAATTTTCAAAAATTCGTAATTAGTGCATACCTGAGGAGGTTAGATCGGGAGAAGTAAAGGCTCTCGGCTACAACATACAAACGTCGACGTAATTCTTTATATTGGTATAACGTTTTTATTTATGATTCGATTTACATGAAACCAACACTAAATGTTAAGTGAAGCTTACTGCAAGATATTAGTGAAAACCCATCTAAATCAGGTAAGCCGTTTTTGCAAAACGGCATATGCAATTTAGATATGTGAGATATATATTTTTTCTCATACCCGTATATCTTCTAGTAGCTGAATATGCGTGCTTCGTCACGGCAGATAAGTAGTTATTTTATTGCGGTAAATAATGTTTCATCAAAATTAACGCTACTACACAATTTTGCGCATTTTAATAAAGATAGATAGATATGGAGTTTGACGCTCTACTACTAGGTTATTTGCGCCTTCCAATATATTGGTTAGAAAAGGTTTAGGTTCTGTTTTATAAATGTTTGATTTAGGTATTTAATTAAATTTTGAGACGTCTGTGAGTTAGTGGGATAGGTGTAGTTCTTTGCCTTTGTGTAATGCTGTTATGCTTTGTTTAGTTGCAGATTATCTATTATATAAAAATGAATCGCTAAATGTGTTGGTAAGCGCAAATCTCGAGAACAACTGAACCGATTTCGCTAATCCTTTTAGCGCGGTTCCTCCCTCCCCCATAGGGAGGAACCCCGCTTATAAGGTTGATCTCATGAAACAATCCGGAAGTGCCGACTAGAAAATTTCGCGTTTCAGAACCCCTAGAGACCGAAAATAACGGTGGTTCAAATTTGTGTGTGTATATATATATATATATATATATATATATATATATATATATATATATATATATATATATATATATATATATCGGACCTAATGGTCCGATTTTGATGAAATTTGGTACAAAAATCCGTCGTCCAATTTGAAAGGTCAAGTTCGTTAACCAGCAAAATCCGCCCACTGGAAGATGGCGTTTGGGGCGAAATTCGCACAAAAAAAATCGTAACGCTTACGTTTTTGAGTTCATATGCTTGTAAGTAGTCGTTTTATAGGCTTCTTGGGCTAGTAAAACGAATGAAACCATTTTAAAGGCGATTGCTTTAACCGTTCTGAGAAAATCGGAACAAAAGTTGCTTATTCAAGTTTTTGGTTTGGTTACTTAGAATGTAGAATGTTTTTTTTATTTTATTTTTTAATTGATTTTATTTGTAGAATTATTACTATAGTAAAAGAACACAGGAATATGTGAAAAAATTTCCAATTCATCGAAACGTATGAAATGAAGTATCGGTAGAAGAGGATTCTAGGGTCTGGCGGACCCGACCAGGTAAAGTCATAAAGCCTTTTGAACAAAGGCCGAGGAAAATATTATCTGTTTTTATTCTATAAAAAAAAAATAAGTTTATTTCTTTTCTGAGCTTTTCAAATGACACTAGGGATATGAACAGGAACCGCGCTAAGATGATGCAGTTCTTGCGAGTCGGACTTTTTTTGGAGTGGGTTTGATATTTTGTAGTTTGTTATTGGTGACCTCTGACCACATTTTTGTCCATTCATCTTTTTAGACAAAAACATTTTATTATAGCACGGTTCCCGTCATACTATATGTTATTCATTAATTGATAAGTAATCAAAGTATAATGTTCCTTGACATTTGGGCGCTCCGGACCAGTCACTGGTCACCAGTGTCAAGAAACAGATAACGTAGGGAAAACCCGTTATCTATAGGTTAGCAGTAACAACAGTTTAACCAGTACAGGTTAATATGCGTTGTCAATAATAAATGTACGTTAAAATTTATATTTCCAAGATGTCATTTCGAAACACCCATTATATTTGCGAGCATTACCAAGAAGTGCTCTGACTGGGGATGCTGATGGGTGAGGAGGCTATGTAAGGGTTCAGGATATTATTACCTCGGATGTACCATCACCAGGTATAGCTTAAACTCTATGATGGACAAAATCATAGTTTATTTCTAGTATTTCAAGGTCTCCCTTCATACCTGAAATGAATCGCAAATAAAAACAATATTTATTTAAATTTTAACGTCTATTTATTATTAACTACGAATTTAAAAAAAACAATATTATGAAATAGTTACAGTAAGGTACCAGGTGACCTCTTATCGTCCTAGTAACACATGCTGCATAGGCGGCATGCTCTCCTTAAAACCAACTAAAATTTCAAACCCTTCTGAAGAGACCTAAAAATTTGAATATTAAAAAAAACCTTTCTTTTTACATTCTAAAGGGAGGGTCCATGCAAAATTGTCTGTCAAGTGGTTTGAGCTGGGTGATGATAGGTCAGTGAGTGAGCGAGCGAGCGAGTGAGTGGTATTTGACAAATATATAGTAGATAGTAGACAGCGATCCGTTAAATTTTTATTATATGTAGAGATAAAAATAAGCATGTGTATAAATATGTATATATTTTAAATTTTAACGTCCGTTTATAATTGACACCGGATTTTTGGACTGGTTATATTTAAGCTACCATCCTTTTCTTGCCTGGATAGAGCTGATGTATTTTTTATTTTCATAAGAAAAGCCTAGTGGGAATCGAACCTACGACCTTAGGCACGGAGTTCTCAAGCCTAAGTGCTCACGGCCACCTTGCCTCCTTATAGTTGTATATTATTATTTAAATTTTAACGTCCATTATAATTAACTCAGAACTTTAGGAAGGCTTATGTATAGGTCACCACCCTTTCCTTGCCGGCCGGGATAGGGCTGATGCCTTTTCTTTTTCCAAAGAAAAGCGCCTACCCCTAGTCGGGATCGAACCTACGACCCTTGGTAGTAAATATTTATTACATCAATAAACTGATAAGCTTATAAGAGGTAAATGAAAAACGTCCTGTTCCTTCACAAAAGTTTTAAACTTTTGTGAAGGAACAGGACGTTTTTCATTTACCTCAAGATCTTCCTTCTCTGCCAGCAACCTCAAAGTTTTTGATAAGCTTATCAGTTCTCTGGAATGTCTTTGAAGTACATATTCTCAAATACAGTGACAAAACATAACAGTTAACCAAAACATTCTTCATGTATGGCATAAGATATCGTTCAGCTTGTAAACACATTTTATATGGAGCCCGAAAATAATTAGCTCAGATAAGAGCTAAGAAGGTCAGATAAGGTGTAGAATTAATCAATCGTATGTTTTGAAACGTTATCTTATTGTTAGTTTATAAGGATCTTTATTCTTAGCGGTACGTAGTGACGCTTAGATGTACTTAATGACGTCCGCTGCCTAAACAGCGGACAAAACAATTTTATAACTGGTCAAATCCAGGAGGGTGGAGGTTTTTTCCGGAACAAAATTTTTGACAGAAAAGCCACCTCCCTTGATTAGAATTGAGCCGATGACTCTAATCACGGAGTGCTCGCGCATTAACACTGGCGGATCATGTAAATTTCGATTGGGCGATTATAGTCAGAGAAAATTGATTCTAGTTTTAAATGAATCGGGGTCTTTCTTTGAACGAAAATATTAATTATTCTTTCGTCGTTGTTTGCTTTCTTTTTTTTAAAAACAGAAGTTGTCAAAGTAACTATTCAGCAAAATTGAAAATAGTGCGATTCGAAAGAGCTGTGCCTTCGCAATGGAACATATTTTATGGATAGACATGAAGAGGTGACCACTAAAAAAATTTTACAATACAATACAATATAAAGGGACCTGGGCCCTTCGCCCTTGTTCACTGCGACCCTATTGGATCTATTGTGATTTGCGTCCCTGTCTTACTCCCTTTCCAACTTGCAGATCCTCACATATAGCTTGAGCTCCTTGGGAGTAGCCTCGGCTATGTCCTTGGGCGTAGCAATTGCCTTCCCTATGTGCACTAGCCTGTTGTAGGCCAACGCCTCACATTCGCAGAGGACGTGTTGTGAGGTTTCCTCTTATTCGAGGCACCAGCGACATGTAGGGTCCTCTATTAGTCCCATCGTGCACAGGTGTTTTCTTAGCGGACCATGTCCAGAGAGAAGTCCGACTATCCTTCTTAGTTCTATTCTTGTTAGTTGAAGGAAATACCCTGCCCTATCTTTCGAGATCCGGACAAGTAGCTTTGCCTGCCTCATACCTGGCTTAGCCTGCCAATTCTTTTGAATTTCTTCCTGTTCCCAGGCATTTACTACCGTTTTGACAAAGCTTTTTGAAACACCGAAGAACGGCTCAGGACCATGAAACAAAATTTTAAAAATGCCACAGATATAGTCATATTAAGCAATTTACCTCTCTTCTTAGCCCATAAGACACATCGAGCTCGCTGTACCTGTTCGTATTTCATGAGGCTTTGGAAATAATTCTTACAAAAAAGTCCGACTCGCAGGAACTGCGTCATCTTAGCGCGGTTACGTACATCTCGAAGAAATGGAATAGATCAGCATCACAAATCACAGGAAACTGACAGTAGCCAACTTACACAGAAGCGGATAATTCTTAATGTGTATAAGTCAATACAATTATGTACTGAAAACGTACCTACTCTTTGACTACTGCTGAGAAGGCTGTATTCTAAACAACCAAAAATCGTTGTCATTTTAAGTATCTTGTTTTACTAGCAAATTCGTTTTACTGTTATAATCAACTGTAAATATGTGCTTCATGGCGAATAAAATTCCATTCTGTCGTGGGTTAAATCTTTCTATAAAATAAGAAATAACGATAACTTCAATTGGAGGCTATTCAGGAAGGTTATATAGACAGGAGAATGCAAAACAAACTACGTCATCATGATTAGCCAATGCCATCTTGATTACCACAGCCACTCGAAACTTATTACAAATACCTTTCACCGTTTCTTAGCTTATTTTACTACAATACTAATTTTACTGATAAGTGCAATTTAAAACAAGAAACAACCAATTTAAAAGTGAGATAAAAAAAAGAGAAAAACCCTTTTAAAACAATAAAACAAACACTTTTTAAGTTTTAAGCGCTTATATCTCCGATTGACGTTGCCCCATCGAGTATTGCTTCAGAACCTTTTTTGTAGAGAATTTAGTAAGCATTCGAATGGTCACCTTCCACTAACCACGATTTCTCAACCGTTATCGAGATATTTACGAAAAATGTATGAAGATCCGAAAACTTTTCATGTCTATTAATAAAATAATTTTTTCGCATACTTCCTTAACTCCAAATATAACCAAACTTTAAACGTCTTAGTTGGGATTAATTTCCAAGTTATAGAAAATATTTCAATTGAATCCCGCGATTCTAAGTATTCACAATTATGACTTACAAAAACATTGATTCCACTTTTCTCAGAAACGGTTAACGCCTTCAAAATGGTTTCATTCGTTTTCTTATGTTAAGAAACCTATAAAAAAAGTACCTGCAAGTATATAAACTCAAAAACGTAAGCTTTATTTTTTTTTTTGCGCGAATTTACCCCAAACACTATCTTCTAGTGGGCGGATTCTGCTGGTTAACGAACTTGACCTTTCAAATTAGGCGACAGATTTTTGTACCAAATTTCGTCAAAATCGGACCATTTTTGAGTTTGCTAGAGAGCGAACAGACAAGCATATATATAAATATATATATATATATATATATATATATATATATATATATATATATATATATATATATATATACACAAATTTTAGCCACCTATATTTTCGTGATCTATAGGGTCTGAAACGTGAAAGTTTCTAGTCGGCACTTCCGGATTGCGTCATGAGGTCAACCTCATAAGCGGGTTCTCCCTATGGAGATAGGGAGTAACCGCGCTAAAACTTGTTACTTCTGGTTTCCCTTTAAACTGGAGTAGTGGTCGTGCACGCTACAGGTGAAATGTAGAATGCAGTTTTGTCAGTTGTTTATTTCTGGCTATTACTTTATTTCTCCGGATTAATGCAAATTTGTGAGAAAAATGTCCGTCGCGCTGGAGATGCATATCACATTCCTCAGAAGGTGGGTAGTGTACACTGTATTCCTGAATAATTTACTTGAAATAACCTCTAAAAAAATAAAATTAAAACGTTAATCGTTTTCCCTTTTATATTTTTAATGAACGGATAAATCTATTATTAATTTTCTTCCACAGTGTTTTGTATGCGACGTACACTATTTAATAAATACACAAAAACTTCACATTTCTGTTTATTGAGCTTGATGAATAAGAAAAGCGGTCACATGTAAAAAGAGAACATCCCACTATTATGAACCTGATACAGTGCCCCTAGTGGAAAAAGTAACAACCAATGCCCGAGCCAGTTTAGCAGTTAATTTGAACAGAATACGGAGTAAACCTCAATTTCAAATGAACTGATTTAGTTTATTTTTAAAACACTTTTGTCTCTTTAGATGACAATAACGAATACCGAGTTTTAATGAAATATAACAAAAATTACGGCTGGTATTTGCAAATGGGTTATTTGGGTCTCGAGTAAACCCCTTCTCCTAATGAACCGATTTAGTTTATTTTTAAAACACATTTTAGCATAGATATGCTTTAGCGATTACTAAACTGAAAAAAAAAACGTTACAAAAAAGTGACACAAAAAAGTGTCCGCTGGCGTTCCCGCTGGCAGGGTGGCTATGTACGAAAAAGAAGACTGTATGTTATACAGTACATTCATAGGTTTGTCGGGTGGAGCTAAACCATATTTATGTTCCTGAATTTGAGCAGAAGGCTCTGAACGATTCAAGTTTTTCTATTTCGATGATCACAACGAATACCGAGTTTCATTGCAATACAACAAAAATTATGGCAAATTAGTCCTGAGTACCCTCCCTCCTCCAGAAGGACCGATTTAGCTGGTTAACGAACTTTTTCAATCGTTTGCTAGCATGGGCGTATATAGAAAATAATTTCGGAGGGGGCTGGGAAAATTTCGGGGGGGGGCTGAGACTATTTCCGGTGTATGGAATACTAACAATTTAGATCTTGGAAGAGTTTTAGCCAACTTAAACGTTATTACTCTCAAAATAGAATATGTTTTAAGAACTAAATGATCTTATTTAATTTATTTTTAAGGGTTTTATGAAACTTTTACTGATCATATCAAAATTTCGGGGGGGGGGGGCTGCAGCCCCCTCAGCCCCCCCCCCTATACACGCCCATGTTTGCTATTGGCATACCAAGGTTCGTGGCGATAAAACAAAAACTGGCAGGTATCATGCTAAGAGACACGCGCATATGTATAAATAACAAATTTAATGGGGGTAATTTTCGTTAATTAGTAGATAGGATCGATAATGATTTGAAGACACTTTGCGAACATGTCTGCGATGCCAGAGGGAACACAATAATGGAAATGAAGAGGAAATTCAATGACTGAGATCAAACGGCAAGTTAGGATGAGACCTGTGATGGAGGGTGATGACACATGGAGGTAGTAAACAAAGAGAAGAAAAACTTGGAAAAATTAAATAAACAAAAGTTTACAATTATACTAAAAATAGGACACAAGTATAGAAATCCAATTTTTCAAACTCTATAATTACACTAGTTAATCAGACATTTTCGGTATTTGCATAACGTTTTTAAATATATATAAATTATTCCCAGAATCTATCCAGAATGACCTTCACATCTTCTCTGGAAGAAATTTTTGCTCTTCTGAAATCTCTCATTGAAGGACACCTCGCGAGAAAATGAAATGTGTTTACTTCCTCTTTAATATTCCACATGACCATTGTACGTCTACATGATCACCAAGGCCCAACTAGTCTACTCGGTACTCTCCAAAGGATGGTCTCGCCAGTTCACGCCTAGGCTAGGAATCGGTATTCTAATAGGAGTCAAAAGGCCTCGGGTTGGCTACTTTTAACCTTTCCACATTCTGCCTTTCGCTTTGAGGTCTTGTCGGGAGGATGAATTATATCGGTCTAGAATATGTTCTAAGAGAATGTAGAACCTGCATAACGTAAGAGTCTTAAGTAGTAGAGTATCCAACCGATTTCCCTGTTCGGCATATTGATGGGTGAATGTAGAAGTTGGAATTGGATGATCTTAGACGGGGATAGAAATAGAATCGTGAAACCCATCGCTATCCTAGAATAGGTTAATCGAGGCATTAAAATTCTATATCACATCCTATAAAAAAGTACCACTGAACGGAAAATTTAAAATACTGAACCTAACGGATAATTAGCTTCCATTCCTAAAATTTTATGAGCTCTGAAAATTGTTAATTCTATTCTTGATTGGGAAGAGGAATTTTTTAGCTCAGACAAAGTCTTAATGATCCCTCCAAACAACACTTAATTAAAAAAAAAACTTAACAACAGATTTGACGGAATTCTTCGATGAAACTTTTTTTTTTTAACTTCGCCAGAAATCTTCCATTAAATATTTGTTTATCATTTGGAGAGAAAGCACATTATCTGCGAAGATTCATTAAATATTAAATGAAGTCACTCTCAGGGATAATCCAATAGTCAATTTTATCGCGACATTTTCGTTAATCTTAACGTGATTTGTAAACAATATTAAATTGATAATACTCAAGATTCCATTGTTAATTCAGAGATTACTCCGGTGCCTTATGTTCTGTATATAGAAAATTATCATTAACTTCTTATTTTTACTCAAAAACAATTGTTGGGAGTATTTTTAGTAAAACGCTAAAAGTTGTTAATGTTACACTTCTTTTGCTAGAAATCTATATCCATTTTTTCAATGACCATTCTAGGTACTTTCTTACTTTGTATTGAAGCCCTACTTAATACTTCCATATGAAAAAGTTGTTTCTTTTAGCGCGGTTACTCCCTATCTCCATAGGGAGAACCCGCTTATGAGGTTGACCTCACGACGCAATCCGGAAGTGCCGACTAGAAACTTTCACGTTTCAGACCCTATAGATCACGAAAATATATGTGGCCCAAATTTATATATATATATATATATATATATATATATATATATATATATATATATATATGTGTGTGTATATATTTATATATATGCTTGTCTGTTCGTCTAGCAAGCTCAAAAATGGTCCGATTTTAACGAAATTTGGTACAAAAATCTGTCTTCTAATGTGAAAGGTCAAGTTCGTTAACCAGCAGAATCCGCCTACTAGAAGATAGTGTTTGGGGCGAAATTCGCGCAAAAAAATCGTAACGCTTACGTTTTTGAGTTTATATGCTCGCAGGTACTTGTTTTTTTTTTTTTTTTTTTTTTTTTTTTTTTTTTTTTTTTTTTACGGCGCATCAACAAATCGTGGCTATTAGCGCCGACAACCAGGGTGCAACCAGGAATTTTCTCAGCGAGCCCTGAGATGAGAAAATTTCTGGCACCGGTGGGGATCGACCCCACCATCTCCCGACCCCACGGGAGACCCCGAGGTACTTGTTGTAACCGTTTCTGAGAAAAGTGGAATCAAAGTTTTTGTAAGTCATTATTTTATTTTTTTGTGAGTACTTAGAATCGCGGGATTCAATTGAAATATTTTCTACATCTTGGAAATTAATCCCAACTAAGATGTTTAAATTTTGGTTATATTTGGAGTTGAGGAAGTATGCGAAAAAATGATTTTATTAATGGACATGAAAAGTTTTCGGATCTTCATACATTTTTCGAAAATATCTCGATAACGGTTGGAAAATCGTAGTAAGTGGAAGGTGACCATTCGAAAGTTTACTAACTTCTCTAGAAAAAAGGTTCTGGAGGAATATTTGATGGGGCAACGTCAATCAGAGATATAAGCGCTTAAAACTTAAAAAATGTTTATTTTGTTGTTTTGAAAGGGGTTTTCTCTTTGTTATCTCACTTTTTAATTGGTTTGATTCTTGCTTTAAATTGTATTTATCAGTAAAATTAGTATTGTAGTAAAATAAGCTAAGAAACTGTGAAAGGTAACTGTAATAAGTTTGGATTGGCTGTGGTAATCATGATGGCAGTGGCTAATCATGATGACGTAGTTTGTTTTGAATTCTCCTGTCTATATAATCTTCCTCATAGCCTCCAACTGAAGTTATCGTTGTTTCTTATTTTATAGAATATTTAACCCACGAGAGAATGGAATTTTATTCGCCATGAATCACATATTTACAGTTGATTATAACAGAAATACGAATTTGCTAGTAAAACAAGGTACTTAAAATGACAACTAATTTTTGGTTGTTTAGACTAGAGCCTTCTCAGCAGTAGTCGAAGAGTAAGTAAGTTCTCAGTACATAAGTGTATTGACTTATACAGATTAAGAATTATCCGCTTCTGTGTAAGTTTGCTACTGTCAGTTTCCTGTGATTTGTGATGCTGATCTATTCCATTTCTTCGAGATGTACGTAACCGCGCTAAGATGGCGCAGTTCCTGCGAGTCGGACATTCTAGAAATGTGGATTCAAAATAATAACAGCTTCTATTTTAATCATTCTAAATGAGTCTAGGGATAAGAACGGAACCTCGCTAAGATGCTGCGTTCCTGCGATTCGGACTTTTTTTAATGTTGGCAGTACAAACCACTCTCGTTATCGTAAATGAATAAATTCAAACGTTAAGAGTTTTGGGGAAATTCAGATGAGCCTTGTGTGAAATTTTAACAAATTTGTATGCATCAACTACTTTCCTCCTTAAAGGTTTAAGGACTGTGTCCATTATTACACTTAACGTTAATTCATACATGTTTTAATAAATTCTACTGTGTTAAATGAAATTGTAAATATTTGAGTATTTGAGTGAGAATTTTGTTTAAGTGTGGGCTGTTATCTGGCAAAAGTTCGTTCATGTCATGCGGTAGATGGAAAGTGCTATATAATTTACATAAAAAAATGAAAATTATTCCATATAATTTATTAAGATAGCGAAGAATGGAATTATTTCAGGAAATTCTTCTCAAGGTTGATGGCATAATTCATTGATCAATGACTAGTCAAGCCAGGCACTTCTCATTAAAGACCACTCATTAGAATAGGAAAACCTCAATTTCAACTTATTAAACATCAAAGCATAACCACAAATGAGATTTTATAACCTCGTGGATAATAAGAATGACTTTGAATACTTTTAGCGCGGTTCCTCCCTCTCTCCGTAGGGAGGAAACCCGCTTATTACGTCCACGCGATGATGCAATCCGGAAGTGTCGACAATAATTATTTATAAATTTCATAGATCAGGAAAATAACGGCGTTTCAAATTTATGTTTATGAAACCATAAGGCGATTTCTGTAAGAGATTTCGAGAAAAGTGAATAAAACTAGTTTTCCAAACTACTTGTTGGTCCGGGTACTTACAAACGATGGCTACGTTCTAGATGTATGACATTCATCCAAATTAAGATTTTAAAATTCTTTGACCCGGTGGCCTTGAGTGCTAAGGCTAAGCCGTTAACTACAATATCCGTTAAGGATAATTCGCCCTACAATTGTTTGTCAGTAATAAATGGACGTTACAATTTATATTCAAATGTTGGTTACGTTTGGAGTTAAGGAAGTATTAGAAAAAAATATGTTACTAGACATGAGCAGTTTTAGGATTTTTGCAAAATATTCTTACATATCTCGTTTATGTAATTCATTATGTTTTTGTGGGTACTTAGAATCGCGGAATTCAATTGAAATATTATCTACAACTTGGAAATTAAACCCAATTAAGATGTTTAAATTTTGGTTATATTTGGAGTTAAGGAAGTATGCGAAAAAATTATTTTATTGATAGACATGAAAAGTTTTCGGATCTTCATACATTTTTCGTAAATATCTCGTTAACGGTTGGGAAATCGTGGTAAGTGGAAGGATACCATTCGAATTCTTACTAAATTCTCTACAAAAAAGTCCGTCACGCAGGAGCTGCATAACGAAGCACTTTCCTCAGAATTTGGGTAGTGTAGACTGCTTTCCAGAACAATTTGCTTAAAATATCCTACATAAATAAAATAAAAACGTGAATAGTTCTCATTTTGTAATGAGTAACTAATCAATTATTAATTTGCATCCAGAGTTATGTTTACACATGGTACCTACTACACTACGTAATAAATACAAAAATCCTCATATTATCGTATTTTGATCTAACGCAGGAACAGGATACAGTCACTCTAGTGGTAGAAAGCGCTCCTTGCGGCGGCTTTGTGAACCTACGTCTGCCGGCTTTTCTATTCAAATATATTACAAATTAAACCCCCGCTTTCCGATTGACCGATTCAGCTCATTTTTACAACACTTCTTTCTCATGAGTTACCCACGACGTATACCGCGTTTCGTTACAATACAGCAGAAATTACGACCGGTATGAGTATATTAGGAATTTGGGTCCGGACTCCGGAGTAAACCCCCCCCCCCTTCTAATGAACCGATTTAGCTTATTTTTACAACACATATTTACCTGTAGATTACCACTACGAATACCGAGTTTCGTCGAAATATACCAAACATCACGGCTGGTAGTGGCGAATTGGTATTGTGGGTCTGGAGTAAACCCCCCTCCTAATGAACCGATTTCGTTTATTTTTACAACACATATTTACCTGTGGATTAGCACTACGAATACCGAGTTTCGTCGAAATATACCAAAAATCACGGCTGGTAGTGGCGAATTGGTATTGTGGGACCGGAGTAAACCCCCCCCTTCTAATGAACCGATTTAGTTCATTTTAGCACTTTCCTCCGAAGGAAAGTAGCTATTGAGGTTGGACTCATGACGGAATTTTTGAAAAATTTCTTCAAATCTTTATCGATCCTACCTAGTAGACACCGAAAATGACCCCCGTTAAAATTTATATATATCTATATATATATATATATATATATATGTGTGTGTGTCTGTTAACACGATAGCGGCCAGAGTTTTTGTTTTTTCGTCACGAAACTTGGTATATAGCATTCAATTAGCAAACGATTGAACGAGTTCGTTAACCACCAAAATTGGTCCACCGGAAGGGGGGGTTTACCCCGAACCCAAAACACTAATTTGACCATTTCAGCCGTAATATTTGTTATATTTCAACGAAACTTGGTATTCGTAGTGGTAATATAGAGAGAAAAGTGAGATATAAAAATGAACTAAATCGGTTCATTAGAAGGGGGGGGGGTTTACTCCGGACCCACAATACCAATTCGCCACTACCAGCCGTGATTTTTGGTATATTTCGATAAAACTCGGTATTCGTAGTGGTAATCTACAGGTAAATATGTGATGTAAAAATAAACTAAATCGGTTCATTAGGAGGGGGGGGGGTTTACTCCGGACCCAAATTCCTAATATACTCATACTGGTCGTAATTTCTGATGTATTCTAACGAAACGCGGTATACGTCGTGGGTAACTCATGAGAAAGAAGTGTTGTAAAAATGAGCTGAATCCGTCAATCGGAAAGGGGGGTTTACTTTGTAATATATTTCAATAGAAAAGCCAGCCAGACATAGGTCCACAAAGGCGCCGCAAGGAGCGCTAGAGGGACTGTATCCTGTTCCTGCGTTAGATCAAAATACGATAATATGAGGTTTTTTGTATTTATTACGTAGTGTAATAGGTAACATGTGTAAACATAACTCTGGAAGCAAATTAATAATTGATCAGTTACTCATTACAAATTTAAAAGAGAACTATTCATGTTTTTATTTTATTTATGTAGGATATTTTAAGCAAATTGTTCTGGAAAGCAGTCTACACTACCCAAATTCTGAGGAAAGTGCTTAGTTATGCAGCTCCTGCGTGACGGACTTGTTATATCTCACTTTTCTCTCTATATTACCACTACGAATACCAAGTTTCGTTGAAATATAACAAATATTACGGCTGACATAGTCAAATAAGTGTTTTGGGTTCGGGGTAAACCCCCCCTTCCGGTGGACCGACTTTGGTGGTTAACGAACTCGTTCAATCGTTTGCTAATTGAATGCTATATACCAAGTTTCGTGACGAAAAAACAAAAACTCTGGCCGCTATCGTGTTAACAGACACACATATATATATATGCATATATATGTATATATATATATATATATATATATATATATATATATATATATATATATATAAATTTTAACGGGGGTCATTTTCGGTGTCTACTAGGTAGGATCGATAAAGATTTGAAGAAATTTTTCAAAAATTCCGTCATGAGTCCAACCTCAATAGCTACTTTCCTTCGGAGGAAAGTGCTAAAAGGTTCTGAAGCAATATTCGGTGGGGCAACGTCAATCAGAGATATAAGCGCTTAAAAAGTGTTTGTTTTGAAAGGGTTTTAGCGCGGTTACTCCCTATCTCCATAGGGAGAACCCGCTTATTAGGTTGACCTCACGACGCAATCCGGAAGTGCCGACTAGAAACTTTCACGTTTCAGGCCCTATAGATCACGAAAATATAGGTGGCTCCACCACCACCGCCATATTAGTTTTTGTCTATAATCCGAGTTCTACCAATATCAAATTTGTGCTTATATTTACTAGCATGATAATATCGCAGACAAAGAAAATAATATGGTTAAGCGCAAGATCAAAGAAAATACATATGCATATAATACATATGCGCGGTTCCGTTCTTATCTCTAGACTCATTTAAAATGATTAAAATAGAAGCTGTTATTATTTTGGGTCCACTTTTCTAGAAAGCATGAAGATTAGATAGTTTGCCGTCGAGGTAATAAGTAAAGATGGAATGGTTGGGATTCGGCTAAAGAAACCTCAATACGATTTTTGTTAAAAAATCTATATTTAGGACGTTTCGGCTACTCATTGGAAGCCTTCGTCAGCAATGAAAGTGCCAGGAGGCAGAGGAGGACCAAAGTTGACAGTTCCATCTTTACTTTCAAGAAAGGTCTTATTTACGATCATACCTGGATGGGCCCCCGCCCTAGGAAGGACCCCGCAAGGGTCCTAGTTGAAAAGCTAGATCTTGGAAATCCATATCTCTAAGATTAAATTGTTTTTCTTATTTTTCTTAACCTGATTTATTATCAAATACATTATCCAACTATAAGCAGTTAAAAAATAACAAGGAATAAAAACAGACAAAAAGAAGAGTTCGAATAAGCGAAATCAATTACTTTAAAGTTTTAAGCACTTATTTCTCCTATTGACATCCTCTAATCAAAACTTTCATCACAACCTTTTTTGTAGAGCATTTAGTAAGCTTTCTAATGGTATTCTTCCGTTTACCATGATTCTCAACCTTTTTCGAGATATTAAGGAAAGTATACAAAGTTACCAAAACTCTTTATGTCTGTTAATAAAATATTTTATTCTAACCCTTCCTTAACTCCAAACGTAACACAAATTTCAACATATTAGTTTTAATGAAAGTAGAACATGCAGAAAATGTTTCAACTGAATCCCATGATTCTAAGTACCCAAAGCAAAAACGGTATTCAACAACTATTTTTCCAATTTTCTCGAAAACGGTTAAAGCTATCGCCTTGAAAATGGTTTCATTCGTTTTCCTAGCCCAAGAAGCCTATAAAACAGGTGCTTACAAGCTTATGAACTCAAAAACGTAAGCGTTACGATTTTTTTGCGCGCGAATTTCGCCCCAAACGCCATCTTCCAGTAGTCGGATTTTGCTGGTTAACGAACTTGACCTTTCAAATTGGACGTCGGATTTTTGTACCAAATTTCATCAAAATCGGACCATTCGTCTTCTACCTAGAGAGCGAACATATATATATACATATATATATATATATATATATATATATATATATATATATATATATATATGTATATATATATATACACACACACACACACACAAATTTGAACCACCATCATTTTCGGTCTCTAGGGGTTCTGAAACGAAAAATTATTTAGTCTGCACTTCTGGATTGCGTCATGAGATCAACCTTATAAGCGGGGTTCCTCCCTATGGGGGAGGGAGGAACCGCGCTAAAAAAAAAAACAAAAATAAAACATCTAAACAAAATATTTTAAAATTTAATTGACAATAATTAATTATGTACATATCGATATCGAAGTTTTCATATTATTCATTTGAAGTTGTTTGGTGAATGGTCTTCATCGATTAAAAATCTGCTGGTTAGTTGGCTCATTGTTCTTAGCTTCAGTTATGACGTGTCTCTTAGTAGTGATTCTCTTGTTCACTGTGGGTGCAAATATTCCGAATTTCAGCTCTTGATGACGCAATAAAGGTGCGAATCATGTTGAGTAGGGATTATTAACTATTTTTTATTAATTCGCGTATTTTCTTTTGTTGGCCTTCCGCCTCTAAAATTAATATTTGTTTTATGTTTTTCAAATAATTATTATTCGAATAATGCCCTTGCCAAAAAAAAAAGTTGATAAAATCTATGACATTTTACCCAAAATGTATTAAAAGGAAACTTTTCATTCTTAATCATTTACGTATATCCGTTGAAGTGTGCAGTGGGGAAGGGGACTCATCGACTGCTAAGGGTACTCACATGGTGAAGAGGTAGAGGTAGAGGTAGAGGGAAGAGGTCGAGGTACCTCTATGTAACATAAACACATTGTTTGTAATGGGGACTCGCATAGTGAAGAGGTAGAGGTAGAGGTGTACCGCGCGGGCCTCCTAGAGGTTTTTCCCGCCCGCTTTTAAAGACAATCTTGTTTGTCTTTTCGAGCGGTCTATGACGTGGCTTCTCCGTGATTGGTCTATTCATGTCCTTTACTATCCCATTCCACCCTCTGCTGCACTTGTGGTCGTTTGTGTAGTATTTTCATTCTAGAAAAATTGAGATTAGTGTTTTGGGATTGTGAATAACTATTAACGGTAGTGAAATGAAAGAAGATTTAAATATCGCGGTGCATTAATTATCCACCATTTACGCCCTGTCGACATGTCATCACTATCTTCACTACTGTCACTTACTATTGTAAAAAAATAAACTATCCTAACAACCTCTCTTCTTGCAACATAGCTGAAGACTGTCTCTCAAATCACGTGAAACTGGAAAAGCAGCGCGGTAACCCTCTTCACTATGCGACCCTCCCTCTATCTAGGCCTCTACCTCTACCTCTTCCCTCTACCTCTACCTCTACCTCTTCACCATGCGACTACCCTAATAGAAACATTTCTTACATCCCACCGTGCTACTCAACACCTACCGATTTTCATCCACTCTATAAACATGCTACTAATCACTATCAGAAAACACACAAAAAAGCTATCAAGCAGGAATATTTTCTTTTCTTACAACTTTTTTCCAAGTTATTTAAGCAGAAATAAAAACTTTAGATCACATTCTAGTCTGCCCTTCGTCTTACGTAAATCACCAGACTCATTTCGATTAGCGAACAAAATTAACTCATAATACCTCGAAAGTGAATCGTAAAACCGCCTTCTTGCATTGGAATTCTTGTATTTATTGGAAAAATATATTAAATTCACGTTTGGTCCGGCCTATGGCAAAATATTTTCTGAGTGAATACCTACTGCACTTCCCGAAACCTCTAAACAAAATACTCCCTCTCTAATTAAGAAAGTCCTTCTCTTATGTACATACAAGTCTATATATATATATATATATATATATATATATATATATATATATATATATATATATTTATTTATGTGTGTGTGTGTGTGTATAAGATAGACACTCAGCAAACAATACTTTATAAGTCGGTAACCAAGAATAAGCTTTTTCATTTCTTGCTATATGTTAGTTGTGTTTATGTCGCGAGAGTTTTTTATATGCGAGTAACAAGAATTTCTTATCTTATTGAAAACTACTTGAGTTGGCCACTATAGTTGTGTGGTTGATTTGCTGATCTGCTTATTACAAATATTTATTCATGCCTTTTTTAACAGATTATTTGTGTCTACAGATTTTTGGGGCAGCCAAACACCCCTTGAAAATATTAAACAATATTAATGTAATATTAATTTAATCATTGCATGTGTGACAGATAAAAAATTGTAGAATACCGTAATGAAAACTCTCAAAAATCAAATCTTATCAGAATGTATGCCAACGGAAGAATGTGCAAGTCAGTTAAAGAATAAAAGTGTAAAACCATTTTTATTCTATCAAATATTTTGTTTGCAAACACACTCATGCACCCATTTAAAGAACATTAATTTGTATCGTTAAAATGATAAGTCTACGATTTTTTTCGGATAAATTAATAGAATAAATGCAAAACGCAAATAAAATGTATAGCGCAAACTTAATTGCTGAAAAAAAATTAAATTCACAAAACTAGTTATAAATCCCTGGATGCTTTACACGCAGCACTGCCGGCCTTACTGTTCAGGAGGACTCTTCCGTGTTCTTGGTGAGCTCCGTACAACGGAACTCTCCAATAACATAATAAATTGGTTATTTAACTTAACTACAATGGACTTTCATTTGTGGGGACATTTTTTTAAAAAAAAGTATCAACATCATTCAGGAATGTGGCTGAACTAACCAACTTACCGAGGAATGTAATATTAATATTTTTATTTTATTTTTTTAAGGTTTATCATATTAATTTAGCTAATCCATTAATTATCATATTAATTTTCGAATCAAATTCCTTTTATAACAGTTCCCGTTAATGCTTTTCAATTATTTTTTCTGTTATCGAAAAAACAAACAGACTAGAAAAACTACGCTTGAAATAATTATTATTTAAATGTTAACGTTCATTATTATTAACTAAGAATAATAAATATGAAATAAGAAATTTACTTGGAACAATTTTTTTCAAAATTGCTACGATCTCAAGAGGTTGAGAATGTAAACACTGGCAGTTTCATTAAATCTTGTTTAAAATAGTAAAATTAAAGCTTATTGTCAGCGCAATATCTGATGGAACACACGTAATTATAAATGCTAAGAAGGTTACAAAAAGTCATTCCTTAAAGAACGAGTAAAACGAGATAAGAAAAACATGATAGAATGTGTGGGTAAACTATAACTCGCGTGCAGGTAATTTGGTAGAGACATTTCGAATATGCAGCTTTAGAGTGTCAATCAATGTTGAAATCTTTAAATATTCCATGGAGCATGATTAGGCTGGGATGTCTGATACGCAGACAATTTTGGGAGCCCCTAGACCTGCGATTATTGTGTTGTGTGACCTGTCTATTTTGTTCTACCTTTTATTCTTCTGGGTTTTCCCGATTGAGGGCTCGCACTGCGCAGACAACTACAAGTTTCTCATCTCCATAGAAGAAGTCATAAGTAATTATTCTAATTCGAATTTGCAGCTTTTCCAGTGGATGAGGGGCTTAAGCAGCCAACACAATGCTATAGTCCGACCGCAAACAAAAGAACCTGAAGGAGCGTGGCAGGAGAGGAGCTAGGCCTTCCTCCACATGGGCTATAGGCAGCGCGTGCGCACTACCTGGTTCTTTTCTTCTGGTACACCTATTAGGCCTCGGACACGATACGAGCGATGAACAATGAGCGACAGAACGACAGAGCGTTTAGCGGAAGAGTGGTGCCGCTGGACGACACATAGGGACTGGGCGCAGTATATTGGAGTATGCGATATATTGGAGTATATCGCATACTCCAATATATATTTTTTAATTAATGTTAATGTTTCTAAAAAATAAAGATTGAAAAGTGATGTCTTATAAATTTTTTTGCGTTTGTTATACGGTTTAATCGAGTAATATTGGTGAAGTTGCGACTGAAAGTTTTATTTTATTTATACCGAAATTTTCTATCGGCTTGTTCGTCGAAGCTTTAGCCTATTTCTGTCAGCCTCTCTCATTGAGACACGCTTATTATATTGATATGGGAAGAAAATAGTTATTTTCAACAAAAAACTAGTCTATTTTATTGACCTTGATATCTTGTTTCCTGTTCGATTGAGGCTGGGATTCTCAAGTTGGCTTGCATTGTCTGACACCTCGCTAAATGTAAAAAGCTTAATAATACCACCAGTTTTTCCCAGTTTACTTCTCCAGCTATTGTGTACACAATTTTTTTCAGGCAATAGAGACCCAGGAGCGAGGAATGTAACATCGTAACAACTCTTCTCTGTGGTTTAACAAAGAATATATTCAATTAATGAATTTTGTGATTTATGAATGTTTTGATTTTATTAAGAGCGTATCAGTATTTTGAGACTTTTCGATACATTTCTTCGTAATAAAAGTTTAATTACCAAAATGGTATAAAAAAATAAAATAAAAAAGGTACATTTCTTTGTTACATTAAACTATTAAAATAGTTCACAAAATAATGCTCAAATATTCTTCTTGGCAAGTTTCATGTTTAAAATTTTCTTAATTAAACTTACTTAACTTATCTATATCTTGATGAAATAAAACAAAGCAAGTAAGCTTACATTCACCTTTTTTCCTCACGTAATTTAAGTCCAACAAAATCAAAATATTGGATTGTGATGAGTGTGGTAGAAGTTTTTAATACCTCAGGACTCTTATATAAACGTGCGATAAGAAATCTCGGCGATTTGACCTCCTTCATTGGCTGGAGCCTTTTTATAAAGCTAACAAATGTCTAATATCAAGGGCTTAGAACAGTCTTCAAACTATATGACAAAATATTGGAAACATCTATGTTTGCTAAGTTTTGTTTATCATGATATCATTTTGTTTTTACAACTTATTCCTTTCCAATCGTAAAGGAAGGGGGAGGGGGCTGCAGCCCCCCCCCTTATATACGCCCATGATATAAGATGAAAGTAGCATCTAAACTGAGATAAAGAGGTCAAAGGAAGATTATATTATTAAAGCAACAAATCCAAATTTATAACGAAAAAAGTAAACAAGAACAGATTCTGGACAAATAATTAATTGTCATCTATTTTCCTCATTCTAAAGTTTGCCGCAATATTTTATTATTATGGGGGGTTTTCTCCTCAGTCTCCTGGGATAAATTCTTTCGGGGGCTGTTGCCAACCTGTAGTGGGTTCCTGTGTCAGATCAAAAGACGAAAATATGAAGTTTTTAGTATTTATTAAGTAGTGTTGTAGGTACCATGTGTAAACATAACTCTGGAAGCAAATTAATAATTAATAATTGAACACTTATTCATTACAAAATTAAAAGAGAACAATTCATGTTTTTATTTTATTTATGTAGGATATTTTAAGCAAATTGTTCTGGAAACCAGTCTACACAACCCAAATTCTGAGGAAAGTGCTTAGTTATGCAGCTCCTGCGTGTCGGACTTTTTTCCTGTATAAAGGACTTTCATAGGAACAATGTTTATTTTATTCTTCATACAACTATTAAATAAGTGCACATTATGTATTATACAATATTTAATATATAATTTACTTGGAGATAAAGATATTTTACTTTAAGATAAAATCATAGTTTTCATAAAAAAAATATATTAACAAAGATATTTTAAGAAAATGACTCTCTAATTGATTTTATTTGTAGAATTATTACTATAGTAGACGAACACAAGAAAATTTTGATATTTTTCGATCCATTGAAACGTACTAAATAGGTATCTCTAGAAGAGGATTCTGGGGTCTGGCGGACCCGACCAGGTAAAGTCATAAAGCCCTTTGAACAAAGGCCGAACCATATATTATTTGTTTCTATTCTAAGCTTTTCAAATGACAAAAGTCCGTCACGCAGGAGCTGCATAACTAAGCACTTTCCTCACAATTTGAGTAGTGTAGACTGCTTTCCAGAAAAATTTGCTTAAAATATCTTACATAAATAAAATAAAAACATGAATAGTTCTCTTTTAATTTTTTAATGAGTAACTGATCAATTATTAATTTGCTTCCAGAGTTATGTTTACACATGGTAAACTACGTAATAAATACAAAAAACCTCATATTATCGTATTTTGATCTAACGAAGGAACAGGATACAGTCCCTCTAGTGGTAGAAAACGCTCCTTGCGGCGGCCTTGCGAACCTACGCATGGCGGGCTATTCTATTGAAATATATTACAAAGTAAACCCCCCCTTTCCGGTTGACCGATTCAGCTCATTTTTACAACACTTCTTTCTCATGAGTTACCCACGACGTATACCGCGATTCGTTACAATACAGCAGAAATTACGACCAGTATGAGTATATTATTAATTTGGGTCCGGAGTAAACCCCCCCTCCGAATGAACCGATTTAGTTTAGTTTTACAACACATTTACCTGTAGATTACCACTACGAATACCGAGTTTCGTCCCCCCTCCTTATGAACCGATTTAGTTCATTTTTATATCTCACTTTTCTCTCTATATTACCACCACGAATACCAAGTTTCGTTGAAATATAACAAATATTACGACTGACATGGTCAAATTAGAGTTTTGGGTTTGGGGTAAAGCCCCCCTTCCGGTGGACCGAATTTGGTGGTTAACGAACTCGTTCAATCGTTTGCTAATTGAATGCTATATACCAAGTTTTGAGAGGAAAAAACAAACACTCTGGCCGCTATCTTGTTAATAGACACACACACACACACACACACACACACACACACACACACACACACACATATATATATATATATATATATATATATATATAAATTTTAACGGGGGTCATTTTCGGTGTCTACTAGGTAGGATCGATAAAGATTTGAAGAAATTTTTCAAAAGTTCCGTCATGAGAGCAACCTCAATAGCTACTTTCCTTCGGAGGAAAGTGCTAAAAATTGTGGGAAAAAAGGGGGGTGTCAATCGAATTTTGAACACCCTGTATTACTAATTCAAACTTTACTATTGCATAATATAATTATTGTCTTAAAATCAGACAATTATAATTTAAAATAAGACTAAATAAACTTAGGATAAGATTTTAATTTTTTTTTTCTTATATCATTGACCCCACTGTGAGGTTCGAAACGAAAGACAGCGAGTAAGCTAATGCAATTGATTGAGAAAATAGGTCGATTTACGAGAAATGCCTAACGTTCTTTTCTGAAAATTTCGAAGAACAATTCGGCAAAAGGAAATTCGCCGTTAAAGGGCTGTGGTTCGGAGCTCGAGGAACCTGCCAAAGGAGACAAGCGCATTCTTACAGAAACTCGGCCTAGATGTGAATAGCCTCCCACTCTTAGCCAAACAAATTTTGGTAGACTTCCTTGGGATCATCCACCATCGCATTTACGGTTAGAAACAATGAACAATCATAAGCAAATCAGTAAGGAGCAGAGTCATGTGTACAAAGTGATCTTTATTACCACCCCCGATTCCCCAGAAGTAACCGACTCTTTGGATTAAACCACCTAGTCTTATAGATTAAACCTGGATCCTAGTGTTAAAAATAAACCAAAATAATTCATAAAAACATTTATCCCAAGACTGATGGTTGAGCTGTGTGTTTTAGCGACCCCATTAATTTGGGCACCCTCACATTAATTTTTTAATAAAGTGTTCTTTCTTTCTTTCCTTCATATTTTCTGTAGGAGATTCGCATCTTTAAGAAATTACATTAAGAGGGGGATTATTTTGGTTGAATCACAGAGTTAAGATAGTTAATGATCGTTGCAGATTGTGCTTTTTATACAGATTTTCGTACCGGGGGCATTCTTCAAAGATATGGACTACGGTAATTTGTGTGTTACATTGGTTGCGTTTTGGGGATCTTATTTTGTAATAAGGTGAGAATGGGTTAATCGAGTGTGTCCGATTCTAGATTAAACCACAAATTTGTTAAATTTTATAGGATAAAAATAATATAAATAAAAACTATCGCGTGTTAAAAAGCTATTAATAATGATTTTGTTCAAAATCGCTTCCAGATTTCTTAAAATAAAAGTAATTGATTTGGCAACAAAACTTTAAGAAAAGATCATTGATAGAAGATAATTCAATCACTTATTGATCTGTTTCCGTTGAAATATTGTGTCTTTTTTCCGTTTAATACCCGCATCTCTAATTTTGAATAAATTAGTATTATTTTTGTGATATTAGTACGAGAAAGATAATTTTGCATCGTGGCTTTATTCAAATTAGTATATGATGATTTGAATGGATCAGAAAAAAAACATCGAATTTTTAAAGCAAAGATGCCTTCTACATAAGAAAAGACTATGTCATAATATGTAGGTAATGAATTTTGAGTATTTCCTTCTTTTTTTCTCTCTCTTGTCTAAAGAAAAAATTGTTTATTTTTATATGAAATAAACCAAAAACTCCCAAAATATTTCCTAATCAATAGAAATATATTATAAATATTAGTTAAAAACAAATTTCTATTGACTAAAGATGCTAGGTTGGTAACAATTGGCCTATCGAATACAATAATATTGTATATATTATATCGATGTTACATACCAAGACTGATAGGAAAAACCATCACTGCCTACAGGCTGCTTGCCGTTTGAGAACTGACCTCTTTCTCGCAGCAAGCTAAACACCAAGGCTGCTCCCTCCTTTCTTCTGATAACTTCCAATCAGCACTTATGCTGTGTACAAACAACACTAACTACACATGCTCCCTTCAATGTACTTCATGGGCGTATATAAGGGGGGGGGGCTAAGGGGGCTGCAGCCATGATGTACTTAATCTATACACCTCACTGCATATCTACGTGTACGGGTGCATTCCACAAATCTAGAAGGAGGTTGGTTGGATTGGGCTTTAAGGCAAACAACTTATTATTGCCCGATTTATTGAGGTATTCATGTCACATCAGTGTCTTTTTTAGCATAAATATGCTTTAGCGATGACTAAACTGAAAAAAAAAAGCGTTATAAAAAAGTGTTCGCGCATGCGCGGTGGCCATGTAGGAAACCTTTGGCGCTCGGGCATGTTTTTTTTTTTTTCCATTGTTTGTTTTTTCATACATACATACATTTATATATATATATATATATATATATATATATATATATAATATATATATTTATCAAATTTTTATATTATATATATATATATATATATATATATATATATATATAAATTTGAACCACCGTTATTTTCGGTTTCTAGGGGTTCTGAAACGCAAAATTTTCTAGTCGGCACTTCCGGATTGTTTCATGAGATCAACCTTATAAAGACTCTACAGGCTAGTAGTTTAACCTCCGTTTAATACTCAGGAGCATTGCGTCTGTCTTATGAATTATACAGAGGCTTAATAACTTTAAATTCCAGGAAGTGTAGCTACTCTATGTTAAGCCGGCCACACACTATCAGGTACGCCTGACAGGTATACCTGATCAGGTGTACCTGATAGTCTGTGGTAGAAATAATTAGCCTCTCAGGCGACCTGACACCTGATTAAAATTCGATCAGTTCCAAATGACTTGAGTAGACTTGATGTGTGTGTGTGTGTGTGTGTGTGTGTGTGTGTGTGTGTGGCAGTTGTCAGGTGTACCTGATCAGGTCTCAGTTTTCAACAACTCTGATTTGTATTTTCAATTTTGATTTGTTTTACCATTGTGGCCGGTTTATTTATTTCTTTAGCAAATCAATTTACAGTGAAAAATGTCGCAAAGAAATAATGAAGTTCTTTGTGAGTTCATCAAAATTTATAATAGAGAACCATGCTTTCTGTTTTCCACGTTGGAGTACCCCTCCATTGTGGGAGTTACCACAATAGAGATGCTGCTTACCGGAAATTAGTGGACAAATTGAAGGAAATAGATCCAAATTGTGATAATTATCAGATTATAATCTGTTGGTTCATCCCTTTATTCATTCTGAGGAGATGGATATGGGTAAATTTATTTCTTCTCTGCAACCATTCCATACACCACATGCGTTTTTTTCCGATTGTTTTTACACGTTGCAAAAATTACAGCAAATAAAGAGAGATAAAGTAGATCATCTCCTGGAGGATGTTGAAAATTGACAAACATGTCAGGTATACCTGAAGACTGTGGGTGACAGGTACACCTGATCAGTTGTACCTGTCAGGTGTGCCTGATAGTGTGTGGCCGGCTTTATTGTCCCTCTTACATGACAATAACATTGTGTGACTTCAAATAAATATTATGAGTGCCATCTATTTGAAGCTTATGCTTCATTAGATGAATTAACTTGCTATGTTGTGATGCTAAGTCCTGTGATATTATTGGATACACTCCTGAATCAGCTTATTCTGAGCTCAAATCTCAGCCTGAAAAGTTAATTTATCTAGAAAATAAAAATTTGTTTTGTTTTAATAGTTCAATTAAAACAAAACAAAGAAAAACAAGTCTGTCACAAAAAGCACATTCCTCAGAATGCTGGTAATGTTTGCTGTATTCGTGAATAATTTGCTTACAATAACCTATATAAATTCAAATCAAACACAAATACTTTTTTTATTTAATTTATAGATTTCCACAAGTGAAGCAACAAACTTGAATACTTTCAGCATTTTATATTTGTAAATAACAGCCGACTTAATTATTAATTTTTTTTCAGAGTAAACTCGAACTTTTAATGGACCGTTTTTGATTTTTTTTTTACAATATATTTTTGTTGCAAGGAAGTACAAATAACGCCCAGCACTACCCAATTAATAATTTGGTTCCAGAGTAAATCTCCGTCTTAATGAGCAGATTCAGTGTATTTTTACAAAACATCTTTCTCTTTATATACTTATGACGTACACCGAGTTTCTTTGCAATTTAACGAAATTATGGCCGGTATGGGCAAGTTAGTAATTTAAGTCCAGAGTAAAACTCCCCTTTGGATGGACCGATTTTGGTGGTTAACGATCTTGTTCTATCATTTGCTACGGGAATGATATATATCAAGTTTCATGGTGAAAAAAAAAACTATGGTCGCTATCCTGTTTACAGGCATATATATATATATATATATATATATATATATATATATATATATTTATATATATATATATATATATATAATGATATTTTACATTACATATTTAAAAGTTTTAAAATTAACACAGAAAATTCGGAAAATCAAAAAGCTCATTGATATGTTAAATTCATTGGGATAAACAAATATTATTGGTTATATTTGTCTAGCATTGGATACAGTTAGCATTGGAGACCGGTAGTACGCTCCCGCCAAAAAACAACGCCATTCCTTATGCAGCTCTAGTAGAGTCTGTTACAAGCCAGTCTGTGAAAAGGTAGCTCCAGTCTCATAGAGTTCAGTCGGTTACAAGCGGTTTAGTGGAATGGAAGAAACAGTCTGTTACAAGCCAGTCTGTGAAAAGGTGGATCCAGTCTCATATGTCAGTCTATTGAAAGCAGTTCAGTCTGTTGAGTTAAAAGGAAGATCATAAGTGCAGTTCAGTGAAAAAAAGGGTACTTATGTATTAGTTGCACCGGTCTCGAGAACTGGCTCCCAGTCAGTGATCCGGATCAGGCAATATGGCGACCTATTATTAAGACCAAGACCAAGTCTTAATATTATCAACGAGTTGGATTGACTAGAGTTTCGATTATCCTTGAGCAAGCGTAGCGAGCGGAAACACATAGCAATTCTGCCATTAACATAAGTCCTTTTAATTTCCTAGATTGCTTAACATTACAATTATTTTAATTTAATGATTAGATTAGATTGTCTCCATTATAAGAGCGGAAATGAAAACATCTAGCATTTCTATTGGTTGAGCAATTTGGTCTTTTGGGCAATTTCATTGGTTGTTCTCTTTTCCGCTCTAGTCTTTATTGTTTTGAGTGCCTTGCTCTTAAATTCGTCTCCTTTAAAATTTATTGCTTTAGTGAGTTGTAGAATTTATATGGCGACAAAGAAATAGAAAAGAAAATAGAGACCCGTTTGAAGCAATATTAAATTGCATATCGACCCATTTTCCACCGAAAAACCAGTGATCAATATTACCAACGAGTTGGATTAACTACAATTTCAATAACGTTGAGCGAACGTACCGACCGGAAACGCATAGCAATTTTTTTTACGTCGCATTTGCGCCATTATATTGGAAACTAGCGCCGACTCTTGGCCATTAGATTACATAACATTAGCAATTATTAAATTAAAATAATATCTAATGTTAAGTAATCTAGTGAATTAAAAGGACTTATGTTAATGGCAGAATTGCTACGTGTTTCCGCTCGCTACGCTTGCTCAAGGATAATCGAAACTCTAGTCAATCCAACTCGTTGATAATATTAAGACTTGGTCTTGGTCTTAATAATAGGTCCCATATTGAAATTGTCGCCATATTGCCTGGTCCGGATCACTGACTGGGAGCCAGTTCTCGAGACCGGTGCAACTAATACGTAAGTATCAAAAAAAGATAGTTTTAAAGATCCTGTCATGTGCAGCTAATACCAAGCTGGCTTTATATCAGGTAATGCTTGTTTATCTATGCCTGGATATATGAGTTTATATACTTATCTATGAGTTTTTTCTTCTTTTGTTTTGGCTTTTTATTATTTAAAATTATCTTTGTTTTACTTTACTGGACTCGAACCCGACCCCTGAGATAAAGAGTTTTTAAAATTAAATATTATAAAATTTGTATTAAATTGGCTCCTAACGTAGAGGCGTACGTAAATAAACTTATTATAAATCTTTCATTTTTTTAAAATTATATTATAACAATATATATATATATATATATATATATATATATATATATATATATATATATATATATACACACATACACACACACACATGTACATATATATATATCTATATATATATATATATATATATATATATATATATACATATATACTTGTAAATATAAATAAATACGTTTTAACGGGGGATATTTTCTATCTATATGCTATCTTTTAGGTAGAGTCGATGAAGATCGTGAGTTCAACCTCAATAGCTGCATTCCTTCGGAAAGTGCTAAAAGAGTGAGACAGTGAAACATTTTCTTCTTCTTCCAATTCCGGTCACTGACTTTTAAATCTTAAATTCCAAATTATTCCCCAAAAATATAAAATAAAACTTAACTTTTTTTTTTAAAGATATCAGTATTACTCAATATACTAAGGGAATATATAATTCAACTCTCACAATAAATGAGTACAGTTTTTACACATGCCATGAGGTATTTTTTTTTCAGAGCACATAAAGCGCTTAATTATTTAACCCCAGGTATCCTGTTTTGTTTTCGAGGCCACTTATTACCTGAGATACATCATAGAGAAGTACGGTGAAGTTTAAATTTCAATTGGAAAACTGAATCATTATGTTCAAAATAAATTAAATTTGCCTTTTGACAGGTTCTAATGCAAAACGGTGTTGCATTACAGCCAAGAAAAGAGAAAACCTCTTTTACTTTAAGGGTATCATTCATGGATTTTCAAGATCATCTTCCTTAACCGACTTCTGTCTTTCTGAATTTCTTCCGGCATTCCAGCTTTGTACGTCAGCAGTTCCAAAAATGACGAATACTGTTTCTCCCAAGGCAAAAATTGCATCTGAGATTAAGAAAACTATTCTCCACTGTGCGACATTGTCCTAAACAAAAAAAAAAAAGAAGAAAGGATTAAGCAATAATTCTTAAAACATGTCAAGTGTGGGATAATTTAAAATAAAATTCTCATGTGAGTATTTCAAAATGGAAACATGAAATAGAAGTATTTAATGAAGTTCAAATGATACTGTGTTTCATTCAACACCTTAAGATCTTAAATAATTATAAATATTTTCTCCTTTAGGCTTCCCCGCTGGGGCATCATCTTTCTTGTCTCCCGGCTTCTTTCTCCAGCGGTGCTTGTTCCATGGCCGTACACCGGTCATAAAGAAGCCGGGAGACGAGAAAAAGAATATATAAATATACATTATATAAATTATACCTTTATGAGATGTGTTCAAGCTATAAATATGCAAGAATTAAGTTGATAACAACAGCAGAATGTGAGGATAAAGAAATAGAAAAGAGCATAAATGGTTTTTCATAAAAATGAAAAGCATTGCTGAAAATAACTGAATTCTCATGCTTCCTAGGGACTTTTTATTGTCATTCTAGTAGTTCCGCTAGTTCACCAGTAGATAGTACTTGATGTCTATCTAACTTGCTCTTGTCTCCTCTAGTAGGACTAAGTTCAATAATGAGTAAATGTGCGAAGAGAAATACAAAATGAGCTCTGTGTAACTTGCATCACTAACCAAATAAATTCCACCTGACCTGCAAAACGCCTGTGTATTGAATGTAGTGTTTAACATTTTAATGCCAAAAAGAAGAGAATGAAGAAGAAGTAGAAGTTTTGCAACAAATTTATCGAGCCAACAGAATTAAAATCAATTTACATAAGCAAATGAACCAGAATCTGTAACTAAAAACTTGATTCAGAAAACAATGTAGAAAATTAAGTTATTTGAAAAGACAAAGAGCTAGAAGAAAGGTGGTTAAGTTCAAAATACCTGAAACAACAGATATTTAATATTATATATATATATATATATATATATATATATATATATATATTTTTTTTTTTTTTTTTAATAATATATGATTACTTACATTACTAGTTACTATTATGCCAGCAATAGACGGGCCTAGGATTGATGTCAAGTTGGCCAGACCATTTGTTATTCCCATTAAAGTACCAGCAAAATTTGGTGAGAGATCCAGATGGTTTAACATGTAGCCACTGTACGTTCCTGCATTCAATCCCACAGCGACTGTCAAAAGCGCTATTGCACCTGTTTTGTCCGTATTGAGTAGCGCTAGGAGGGTAAGTGCAATTGCTCCTCCATACAATGCTAAACATAGGAAAAAGTACAGAGATGTAGTTTTTTTTAGCACTTTCCTCCGAAGGAAAGTAGCGATTGAGGTTGGACTCATGACGGAATTTTTGAATAATTTCTTCAAATCTTTATCGATCCTACCTAGTAGACACCGAAAATGACCCCCGTTAAAATTTCTCTCTCTCTCTCTCTCTCTCTCTCTCTCTCTCTATATATATATATATATATATATATATATATATATATATATATGTGAATGTGTCTGTTAACACGATAGCGGCCAGAGTTTTTGTTTTTTCGTCACGAAACTTGGTATATAGCATTCAATTAGCAAACGATTGAACGAGTTCGTTAACCACCAAAGTCGGTCCACCGGAAGGGGGGGTTTACCCCGAATCCAAAACACTAATTTTACTATGTCAGCCGTAATATTTGTTATATTTCAACGAAACTTGGTATTCGTAGTGGTAATATAGAGAGTAAAGTGAGATATAAAAATGAACTAAATTGGTTCATTAGAAGGGGGGGTTTACTCCGGACCCACAATACCAATTCGCCACTACCAGCCGTGATTTTTGGTATATTTCGACGAAACTCGGTATTCGTAGTGGTAATCCACAGGTAAATATGTGTTGTAAAAATAAAATAAATCGGTTCATTCGGAGGGGGGGGGGGTTTACTCCGGACCCACAATACCAATTCGCCACTACCAGCCGTGATTTTTGGTATATTTCGACAAAACTCGGTATTCGTAGTGGTAATCTACAAGTAAATATGTGTTGTAAAAATAAACTAAATCGGTTCATTAGAAGGGGGGGTTTACTCTGGACCCAAATTCCTACTGGTCGTAATTTCTGCTGTATTGTAACGAAACGCGGTATACGTCGTGGGTAACTCATGAGAAAGAAGTGTTGTAAAAATGAGCTGAATCGGTCAATCGGAAAGCGGGGGTTTAATTTGTAATATATTTCAATAGAAAAGCCCGCCAGCCGTAGGTTCACAAAGCCGCCGCAAGGAGCGCTTTCTACCACTAGAGTGACTGTATCCTGTTCCTGCCTTAGATCAAAATATGATAATATGAGGTTTTTTGTATTTATTACGTAGTACAATAGGTACCATGTGTCAACACAACTCTGGAAGCTAATTAATAATTGATCAGTTACTCATTACAAATTTAAAAGAGAACTATTCATGTTTTCATTTCATTTATGTAGGATATTTTAAGCAAATTGTTCTGGAAAGCAGTCTACACTGCTCTTCTGAGGAAAGTGCTTAGTTATGCAGGTCCTGCGAGACGGACTTTTATTAAATAAATTAAGTGCTGAAAGTTAGCACTGCTTTGTTTAATATAATTTTGATTAGAAACTAGCAGAAAATTTACTACCTGACTTGAAATAACTTTTATCTGTCTTTACAAATTTCAATTATGACTATATTTTACATTCTCTTTTAAATATATTTTTATCATTGTCTAAAATGTGAAGATAAATAAAAAGTATGTTTTTATCACATTCCTCCAAGGAAAATAGCTATTTAGGTTGCACTCATGACAGAAGGTTTGAAAAATGTCTTCAAATCTTTATCGATCCTACTTAGGAGAAACAGAAAATGACCCCCGTTAAAATTTATTTATCTATATATATATATGTGTGTGTGTCTGTTAACACAACAGCCACCAGAGTTTTTGTTTTTTCGTCACAAAACTTCGTATGTAGCATTCACTTAGCAAACAATTGAACAAGTTCGTTAACCACCAAAATCGGCCCACCGGAAGGGGGAGGGTTTACCCCGGACCCAAAATACTAATATGGTAATGCAGAGAGAAATCCATTCTGTAAATATGTAGAGAATAACTACTGTCAATAAATGCAAGTGGAAAAACAATGTTTTTTTTTTTTTAACAAAACAATTTTACACCAATAAAACTGTTGCAAAGTATATTTGCTTTTAATGAGTATTTGTATAATTTTTTAAATTATTTCAGGAGGAGGACTACTCAATTCTGAATAAGAACTATATTTCTTGAAGACATGTAGAATGCAAGCAGATTATGAATCATTGCTCCAGAGTATATCCAGTAAGGGGAGAGAAGTTTGAGTTTATTATTTTTTAAGAAGAATTTATTTTAAAGAAATTCTCTTATTAGAAGTTTAACATCCCTATTCAAATTTGACCAAGTATTGAAGCTTAACTAATCAGAAGAATAAACACTACTGTCGCATGGCCACGGAAAAAAGTAAATAAATACTATTTACATACCATAACAGTTTTGTTTTTTCAAAGATGAGTATTGTTGGAAAACAGCTAATGAGAACTGAAATTGATCATGAATTTTGCTTTAGATTTTTCGGCTTGCTGATTTGACTGACTGATGCAATGTATGTAAACTTTTACAAGAGACCTTTAAGGCTCCTTCGCCAGGCTATATTCTGGTGAACTGTCTCCTAGCTTCTCTCCCAAACAGTTATATGGATCTTCCTTCATGACGTTTTGTCGTTTTCCTCATATGTTGCGTGTATTATGGAATCTGCTGATGAGCTACATTCTCTATATTGCTGAATTCTCAAAACATTCTAATTTTAAGGTGGCCTGGCCGAATATGAGAAAATGTTTTAAGAACTAGGAAAATCACAAAGAAATCAGAGTACAGGTCACCAGTATCTTGCATTGAATCATCCACGCGTGACAATGTCCCATCCCCTGAGTTCCCTCCTAGTCAGTATTAAATATTAGTTGTCTTATTTTTTTTATTTATAAATTTCTTTTTCTTATCTTCTGAGGTCGAAATCTTATTAATTCATAATGCAAACCAAGGTGAGGAATAACCCTTTAAAGCTCAAAATATACTTTTATTACATGATCTCTACGTTTCGGACTATTCCTCCATCATCAGGAGTGCATGTCCTGTCAATAAATAATGTTACATTTAAACGCCATAAATTAAATAAAAATGATTCCTAAAATGAACCATGTCAATAAATACAAATTAAAACATTCATTATCTCACATCCATATTAGAAGACCTTATATTGACATGGTTCCTTTTAGGAATCATTTTTATTTAATTTATGACGTTTAAATGTAACATTATTTATTGACAGGACATGCACTCCTGAAGATGGACAAATAGTCCGAAACGTAGAGATCATGTAACAAAAGTATATTTTGAGCTTTGAAGGGTTATTCCTCACCTTGGTTTGCATTATTGTAAATTTTGTTGTTCTAATTAATTGAATATTAGAAAAATTGGAAATAAAAAGATTCTTCAATGTAGACATTTATTGCTTGGTAGGTGTAGGTTACCTTCTGTATCTGGAAGTGCAGGACACCACTGATGTATGTAGGCATAAGGGTTAAAAGAGTCCAGAATCCCCAGTTCTGAGCCATGTGAGCAATGAGGAGAGACCAGAGTGGTACTGAACAAAGGAATGACATCCAGGGAGTTTTCGGCATCTAAATCACGTTATTAAAACTTAAAAAAAAAAAACAAACTTAAACAGGTATATTTAAGGCTTTATTTGAATAGACTTTTTGTATCAACTCCATTATGACAAACACCTACTCTTTTTAGATTTAATAAAAATATACAGTTCTAAAAATCTGTAAAAGTAAATAAAATGTTTCTAAAATCCATTAAAGGGTCGTCATTTTGAACTTGAAACGGATTGTTGGTTTTAATCTTAAACATGGTATAATTGTTCATGTTCTTGAGAATTAGTAAAGTACATTAGAAATGCTCAATTCATGATTTCTAAACTGCGAGTAATTTCACAGTGACCAAATTTCTTCTTCAATAAATATATCAACAATTTTTGAGTTTTGATAATGATCCTTAATTGATCTAATTATGTCTGGTTTATTTATTATTTCATTTTTTAAATCGTCGTCTTGTTGATGCCTACTTCAATAGCTGAAAAATTTATTATGCTTAATGTACTAATTGTAAAGTCTTCAAGATTTTTTTCTGAATTATTTGTTATATTGACTTGAGAGGTATGCTTGAAAGATTCGCTTTCAAGAATTTTTTTCAGGTAGCATTGTTTGTAGAGAGAAACCACTACTGAGCATAAATTACTCATCACCAGTTACGTGGGGGAAAAAAAGTATAATATTAAAGCATATCTTCATAATATCAAAATAAGCAATTTTTAACTCTTTTTAAGTAAATCATAAGGACCAACAGTCTTTCAGAAAATGTGACTTTTCACAAGATTTAGTTAGACCTTATTTATAAGACGAGTCATTTTGAATATTAAAAGATCATCAATTACTGGAGAAGGATTCAAAATCTTCCATCTAAAACAAATGCTCGTTACTTTCTAAACCCTACATTAAAATACTGTATTTACATAAATTAATGAAGAAATGGAATGTGAAAGTGTTAGAATGAGATCAAGTTAAAATATCTTATCTCTATGTCCTAACCTATTATGTATCGATGTACAAATGTGTCTGACTGCGCATGCGCTCAGTTGTAGCTGTAGTAGTTGTTCTGATGTAGCCACGCTGTTCAGTACTATGTGTATGCCTTGTGCTATTATTAAAACTGTGTTATTCATGAACTAGTTTCTTGGTCTCCCAACCTTTAACCCAACAGAAAGTTTCTGTACTATCCAAACTAATTTAAATAAATACAAGCCCAAAGATGAAAAACACTTCAAAAACCTTCAATCTATACTTTATTTAGGAAAGGAATTGATGCAGCCAGGATATCTAAGCTACCTCCTTTGATAAAGAAGTAAAATGGATTTTTCAGCATAGATGGAGACATGTATATATTGAATTTACACCAAATTGATAAAATCACAGAAGTTATGGTTAGAATTAAAACTTGTTAAACATACTGTAGTTGAACTAGGAGAGCTCATCAGACTGGATTCGATAAAAAGCCTCTCCTCCTTTGAGGTAATTTTGTGCTTCTCTGGAGAGTCAGATACATATAATATGCAAAGCAAACCCAAAGCAACAGATAAACCTCCTAAACATGGAAATAATATTTTATTGCTCATGCTTTCTCATTTTATATACTATAGGTTAAAAAATATAAATAAATACCTGAAACATAAAAAATAGATGGCCAGTCCCACGAACTTGCTGCCAACAACCCACCAGCTATTAACATAACTATTGTTCCAAATTGTGTTCCTGCAATTAAAAGAAGTATTAATATATTTATTTTGGAGGTTTTCCCTCAAAATTTAAAAGTTGTGCATCATTTAGTGGAATAAAATTCAGATTTTTTTTAGGGAATATCTTGGAATCACTTATAAATAAAACTATTAAATTCTGTTGTAATGTTTCAATAAATGTAACATTCTCAAGAACAACTAAATTTTCCTTGTCCACAACAAATACTGAACCAAATATTTTCAAAAGTAATGGGGTGATCTGTAGGGCCTGTGGGCAACCTTTTGATGATTTCAAAGTATTAAAATGACATTATTATTATCTTTTTCCCTCTCTCACTATGTACTTCTTGTAATATATTTTAATATTTAAGAATACATCATTTTTATTCATCAAACGAAAATACAGGTGGCTCTATTTGTGTTTACATTTAGAATGAATGGTCATCCAGAAGACAGAGTAAATAATATTTGCTTAGAGTTGGCTACTGCCAGTTTCCTGTGCATTGTGGCACACGAATCCCACTTTTCATTGAAATATTTTTGCAGGGGGTATTTATTTTTCATGAAATATCAGAACAAAGTATTAAGTATTTCTATTCCAAGCTTTCCAAATGAAATTATGTAAAGAACGGAAACACGCCAAAATAAAGCAGTTCCTTTGAGTGTTCTAGGCTTGCAGGCTAGCTCAATCAAAGGTAGTCTGCCCCCAGTGCTCAAAATGTTAAATCAGCTACCATTTTTGGCCCAATGCTAGCAACGCTAATTGGTTATATTTATCATTTATTTTTTTCAGAAGGAACCCCAACACTACACTAAGTGGTACTAATATTTATGAAGTGTTTTAAAAGCGTCTGCCTTATTTATTATTCATTTTAAAATTGCCTTAATTTGATTTTTTTTTACATTAATGATATTTGGCTTCTGAATAAAACACTATTTTTGGGCAATATTGTTTTGCCCCTTTACCGTATGCGCAGTACCTGGTGTTCCAAGGTATGTCCAGGAAACACATACTTTCCTTTTTTTTTACCCAAGAGGTACATTATAGCTAAATTTCAAGGTGCATAAAACACTTCATGAAAAGTGTGTTACCAGCTCTCCGACTAATAATTTCTGAAGAGTTGGCATTTATGCCATCTCATATGAAGGGAAGTATATAGAAATAAAGCGATAAAGAAAGAAAATGTGGGGCTACCTTCTTACTGCCCCTACCCGTATACTGGAAAGTGGCTACAATTAATTTAGTTCAAAATAAAAAGAGCAGCTGAAAATATTAATTTAAATACATTAAAAAATTGTCTGTATCACCAAATAGTTAAAGGGGTAAATAAGTGAATGAAGTGAATATATAAGTAAAAAAACTAACACTGAAAGCTGTTTTAGAAATAAGAATCAGAAGGAAATACCTACTTTATATTGAAGATGTCAATAAATCATAAATTATTCATTCTAAAAGACTGAATTTAAAATTTATTTTAGTAAGCTAATTTTAGATTGAACTATTTTTTGCTCATTAGTCATTAATTTTTTTTTTTTTTTTTTTTTTTAGAAATACTGTTTTTACTCAATTATTAGTCAAAAATATCAAGGATGCCCAAAAACATTAAAAATCTGATATATATAGCTGCTTTTTCATACCTGACCAAGACCTTGAACGACCCTGACAAAGCAGGTAGTTAAGAATCCTGCATATAATGCTGATACTGGCAAAAGAAGCGTAGAAAGCCCATTCACTATCATACATATTCCTAGTAGATAGGCAGCTCCAATCCTTCCAGCCAGCTGACCTGCAGGGATCCGAGTCACCAAATAGCCCCAGAAAAAACTTCCTAAAATAGTACCTCTTTCAGCTAAAGTCCAATTCACAGTCTGGAACCCAAGTGTTTAAAATTAAATATTTGCTATTATTAAAACATTATATATTTCTCAGAAAGTACATAAATTGAATGTCTCTAAATCATCTGTTGTTTTTTTCTAGGTGTTAGCAGTTGCCTTTAACACCTAACCTCAGTTGGCTGTTAGCACATAAAGGATTTGTTAAATAGAAGCTCATATCTACAATGTTGCATGGCATGTTACTCTACCTGTTAAAGATAAGAGTAACTAATTTTAAATTTTCCAGGTACTGCGAATTCTGTGAAAATGAACTAGCCTGATAGCATTTAGTGCCCTTCAAGGATTCAAAGGTAGGAGGACATCGTATGTCAATAATTTTGTTTCTATGCTTAACTGAATTTTTTAGCTATTTCCTCTTTCCCTCCATAGGGAAGAAACCCTCTTGTGCTGAAATCTGGAAGTGCGCACTAGAATATATATATATATATATATATATATATATATATATATATATATATATATATATATATATATGTTTGTGTGGAACGGCTTCTTTCTCCAGAGGTGTCGCTCCTCTCTTCATCGCAATATTTCATCGGGTTCATCTCCGACTTCTTCAGGCTACTTGTGTCGTCCTCGGTGGTTGTCAAGGGAATGATATTTTTTTTTTTGTCCACCCTCCCAAATTTATTTTATGTACATAGAGAGCTCCAGGCCCAACGGATTGGAACCTGGAGCTGGACTTAAAGCTACACCTTATTCTATGCTTACGTACTAGAAGGGGGATGTATTTACAATCGGGGGACATAAGCCTAATTAGTCTAAAATACTATATCTAGAGGGACACAAAGTTGTATAGGGAGCGACTATACAAGGATGGAACTTACATCTAACTTAAAACTAACAAATAAACTTAAAACTAATATATACAATATTTACATACAGCTGCTTCTAAGCAGCGTCTTCGCAGAGATGCTGGATTCGTCTGGTGCTGCCATGCCACCTCTGAGGTAGAGGAGGTGGTGTCAAGTCTCTGAAGAGGGGGTTCACACAGTACCGGAGGCTGTTATAGAAATTAATATGACGCCTCCGTTTGAAGTCTTGAACCGAGGGCAGCATCAGCTCATCGTGGAGGAGGGATGGCTTCTTCCTTCGGAGGGTAGTGTGCTGCACGGCCCGAAGCAGGACCCCGCTCTGGAAACACTGCAGCCGCCTGAGCGTGTGAGGGTACATGTACCTCAGAGCGGGTGCCCCGTGCAGAAGAGTCGGCCTGATGATCGCCTTGTAGATCTGCAGCTTTAGCCGAAGCGACAGCTGTGTCGATCGCAAGAGATAATTCAGGCGGAACGTCTTCTGGCGGGCTTCCTTCAGGCGGCTGTTGACATGGGCCGTCACTGACAGATGCCGGTGTATGTGCACTCCCAAGTAGTTGATCTTCGTGGACAGCTTGTTCCGCTGGCCCCAGAACTCGAAATGCGAGGGCAGGGACATGTTTTTCATTCAGTCACCTTGTTATAGTGGAATATTCATTTTACTGTAAAATGAAATAAAATAAACAAACAACCAATTAAGAATGCAGGGAATCCTGTACAAAAACGTTTATTTTAAGCACCGTTTTCTCCGACTGTAATTGCCCTATTGCTATTTTCGAATAGCGTTCGTTTTTTTTTCTAAGCTTAAGCTTAAAAAAAGTCCGACTCGCAGGAACTGCATCATCTTAGCGCGGTTCCTGTTCATATCCCTATTGTCATTTGAAAAGCTTAGAATAGAAACAGATAATATTTTCCTCTGCCTTTGTTCAAGGGTTTTATGACTTTACCTGGTCGGTTCCGCCAGACCCTAGAATCCTCTTCTACCGATACTTCATTTCAAACGTTTCAATGCATTGGAAAATATCAAAATTTTTCACATATTCCTGTGTTCTTTTACTATAGTAATAATTCTACAAATATAATCAATTAAAAAATAAAATTAAAAAAACAACAGCATGAAGGCAATTGAAAATATTCAAAAGACATGCTAGTTTTGATGAAATTCAAACATGCAAAAAAATGTTTCAACTGAATCCCATGATTCTAAGTAACCAAACCAAAAACTTGATTTAACAACTTTTTTTCCGATTTTCTCAGAAACGGTTAAAGCGATCGGCTTAAAAAAGGTTTCACTCGTTTTACTAGCCCAAGAAGCTAATAAAACGAGTACTTACAAGCATATGAACTCAAAAACGTAAGCGTTACGATTTTTTTGCGTGAATTTCGCCCCAAACGCCATCTTCCAGTGGGCGGATTTTGCTGGTTAACGAACTTGACCATTCAAATTGGACGACGGATTTTTGTACCAAATTTCATCAAAATCGGACCATTAGGGACGCCGGAAATCCGCGAACAGACAAATATATATATATATATATATATATATATATATATATATATATATATATATATATATATATATATATTTGGATGGAACGGCATTTTTCTCCCAGCCAGGTACTTGTTTCTTCCTCGGTGGTAGCCAAGGGAATGACATTTTTCTCGATCTGGGCTCCTTTTCTCCCCTCTAGCCACAGTATCGGCGGACGAATGGTGTTGAAGCTCCCTGGTGTATTTGGGATTCTGTCCGTTAGTAGCGCTGATGGTATTGCGTCTTTTTTTTTTCCTGCTTCTATTTTCCTCGCCGTAAGGTTTAATATGTTTGATGTTATTTTTCCTCGCTGGGATAGTATTTTTGGATGGAACGGCATTTTTCTCCAGCGGTGGTACTCCTCCTCACTTCTTCCTGGAATATTTCGATGGATTCATCTCCATCTTCTTCAGCCAGGTACTTGTTTCTTCCTCGGTGGTAGCCAAGGGAATGACATTTTTCTCGATCTGGGCTCCTTTTCTCCCCTCTAGCCACAGTATCGGCGGACGAATGGTGTTGAACGGACAGAATCCCAAAAAAGTCCGACTCGCTGGAACTGCGTCATCTTAGCGCGGTTGCAGGTTTTTTTTTTTTTTTTTTTTTTTTTTTTTTTTTTTTTTTTTTTTTTTTTTTTTTTTTTTTTTTTACGCCACATCTACATCTAGGTCATTAGCGCCGACATCCAGGGTGTAGCGAGGAATTTCACCAGCGAGCCGTGGGATGATAAAATTCCTGCCGGAGGTTGGGAATCGAACCCTCCATCTCCCGCTTATGAATCCAAGGCGCTAGCCATTAGACCACGGGAGACCCCGGTTCCTGTTCATATCCCTATTCTCATTTGAAAAGCATAGAATAGAAACAGATAATATTTTCCTCGGCCTTTGTTCAAAGGGTTTTATGGCTATACCTGGGCTCAGGTCCGCAAGACCCTAGAATCCTCTTCTACGGATACTTCATTTCATACGTTTCAATGAATTGGAAAATATCAAATATTTTCACACATTCCTGTGTTCTTTTACTATAGTAATAATTCTACAGATAAAATCAATTAAAAAATAAAATAAAAAAACCAACAGCATAAAGGCAATTGAAAATATTCAAAAGACGTCAACGAATCTTTTTCTCTTGGCAAGCTATATTTCTAACAATGAATTGTTTTTCTTATTTTGCCTAATCTGTTTTATTGTAAAATACATTATCCAACTATAAGCAATTAAAAAATAACAAGGAATAAAAACAAACAAAAAGAACAGTTCGAATAAGCAAAATCAATTACTTTAATGTTTTAAGCACTTATTTCTCCGATTGACATCGCCTTATCAAAACTGTCATCAGAACCTTTTTTGTAGAGCATTTAGTAAGCTTTCTAATGGTATTCTTTCGTTTACCAAGATTCTCAACCTTTTTCGAGATATTAAGGAAAATATTCAAAGTTACCAAAACTTTTTAAGTCTGTTAATAAAATATTTTATTCTAACCCTTCCTTAACTCCAAACGTAACCAAAAGTTTAACATGTTAGTTTTGATGAAATTCAAACATGCAAAAAAATGTTTCAACTGAATCCCATGATTCTAAGTACCCAAACCAAAAACGGTATTCAAAAAATATTTTTCCAATTTTCTCGAAAACGGTTAAAGCTATCGCCTAGAAAAAGGTTTCATTCGTTTTCCTAGCCCAGGAATCATATAAAACGAGTACTTAGAAGCTTATGAACTCAAAAACGTAAGCGTTACGATTTTTTGCGCGCGAATTTCGCCCCAAACGCCATCTTCCAGTAGGCCGATTTTGCTGGTTAACGAACTTGACCTTTCAAATTGGACGAAGGATTTTTGTACCAAATTTCATCAAAATCGGACCATTCGTCTTCTAGCTAGAGAGCGAATAGACAAATATATATATATATATATATATACAAATTTGAACCACCGTTATTTTCGGTCTCTAGGGGTTCTGAAACGCGAAATTTTCTAGTCGGCACTTCCGGATTGTTTCATTGTATCAACCCTATAAGCGGGGTTCCTCCCTATGGGAGAGGGAGGAACCGCGCTAATACAAGAGGGAGCTTCAACACCATTCGTCCGCCGATACTGTGGCTAGAGGGGAGAAAAGGAGCCCAGATCGAGAAAAATGTCATTCCCTTGGCTACCACCGAGGAAGAAACAAGTACCTGGCTGAAGAAGATGGAGATGAATCCATCGAAATATTCCAGGAAGAAGTGAGGAGGAGTACCACCGCTGGAGAAAAATGCCGTTCCATCCAAAAATACTATCCCAGCGACGAAAAATAACATCAAACATGTATATATATATATATATATATATATATATATATATATGTTTGATGTTATTTTTCGTCGCTGGGATAGTATTTTTGGATGGAACGGCATTTTTCTCCAGCGGTGGTACTCCTCCTCACTTCTTCCTGGAATATTTCGATGGATTCATCTCCATCTTCTTCAGCCAGGTACTTGTTTCTTCCTCGGTGGTAGCCAAGGGAATGACATTTTTCTCGATCTGGGCTCCTTTTCTCCCCTCTAGCCACAGTATCGGCGGACGAATGGTGTTGAACGGACAGAATATATATATATATATATATATATATATATATATATATATATATATATATATATATATATATATACAAATTTGAACCACCGTTATTTTCGGTCTCCGAAACGCGAAATTTTCTAGTCGGCACTTCCGGATTATTTCATGAGATCAACCTTATAAGCGATTTTATTATTGAAAATATATGCAAAATCTCAAAACAGCTCATGTCTCTTTATAATTTTTTTTCCATGACTTACTGAAACATATTTTTTGGATGAGTGTCAAACGTCTCAACTTTGTTTACACTCAATCCTCCATCTTGAAACCTATAAAAGAAAAGTCGTGTTCGCTATTATTATTTTCAACAGTATTTTGCCGAAGATAGTAAAGAGATTTTCAATAAAAATTGTTCGAATGACAACCGGCAGATACCAGTTTATTATGATAGTATTATCTCAAAACATACATTAAAACTTGAGAGAAAAGTTACAACAAAATTATAAACATTCCAAAAGAATTCCAACATTAATCTGTTAATTTTCCAAAAGAAGCCGCGTTCTTTGATGTGTCTTCTGATCCCCAATTTGTGTAATTATCGCTGATAAGAGAAGTCGATTGTTTTATTAAAGTTTTTATAGATCCAGCAATTTATTTGTGAACCTTAGTGCAAGATGGGCCTGATTCCTTGGATTAAGGCGGAAAACAGCCCGATGAAATTACCAATAGGATTGGGTAAAATAGTCAGAGAAAAATGTGACGTCTAGATGCGATAATAAAGTAGGTTTTTTAGGAATCTCCTTACACACAGAAGGCTTCCTATTTTTTTTTAAACTTCCCAGTAAAAATAAGAAGAAAATTGAAATAAAAATATGTTTATTGATGGAGATAGTGTTTATGAATTAACATTATAACTAATTTATAATATACGAAGACAAGGTATGGTTGGGATTCGGCTAGGAGAAAATTTTCTCCTAGCCGAATCCCAACCATACCTTGTCTTCGTATCACTACAACGGCTAACTATCTCCATCTCCACTAATTTATAATATGTTTTAGACATTTTATTTTAAAATAATTCTCGTAAATTATTTTAAAATAAATAGTGTAACGAAGTTAATACTGCCCAATGACAAAACCTTAATATTCTCGCAACATCTCCAGCCGTTAGGGCCTGATGTAGCAATGTACGGTATGCATTCATCATGTGGTATTTCAGAATGTTGTATACTGTCCATAGTAACGATGTGTGTCCCTGGAAACTCCTCTGATGCTTCGTTGCGGGTAAGCTTCTGAGGTATCCGACATTTAAATTATGTTAGTCTAGAAGTGGGCTGGTCGCTGAATCGTATCTCCGAGAAAGCCTGTTCTTGCTGCTCACCGCACTAACCTTGGAAAAGCAAGACTGTCGTAGGAGAGGACGATCGGGAAACTTCTCAGGATTAAGACACGGGCCGCATTCAATTCTCTACAATAATCCCTCATAAAAATTGCCCCTTTCCATTGGAGATTCCACAGTTAGGGCTTCTAGATAAGAACTTGAGAAAGTTGAGAAGCCTTGCATTAGATCCAATGAAAGTTCATTCGACCTCGTTAAGAGCCACCAGTTTCGTTTTTAAATTCCAAAAATAGTGTGAAAAACGTGGGGATGTCAATCGAGTTTGACGACACTGTATAAAGATAATCGATCTTTCTTTCTTAGAAGAAATGTTCTTTATATGAAAAATAAAAACTTCGTCACGCAGGAGCTGCCATAGGAATCACATTCCTCAGTAAGGTGGTTAGTATACATTGCATTCTTGAGTAATCAGTCCAGTCAACGAACAGTTATAGATGGAAATTTTTGTTACACAATTTTTGACTTCGTAACTTTGTTTGGGCTGGATAGGAGGTAATCATATCAAAAGTCCTCGCACGTAGCCTTTGTGCCGGGGGGGAGGGGGATTTAGAAGGTCCCATTTTTCAGGTTTTCACTTATAACCCTGCGTCCTAGCGACATGACTATTCTATAACAAATGAAAGCTGATTAAATTTCCTACAAGTTCTATTCTATAAAGTTTTTCGAGATATCTTTAGGTTTCGAAATATCCGCTCTTGAAAGTCGGTCATTTTGGGGAAAAACACTTTCGCCACATATTTTTCCCCTTTTTGATGGGATAACTCTTCAAGGATGAACCCAAAAAATAAATATTTTTATATATTTCAAGCCTTGTACGTAAAAACACCTCTATACAAACGTTGTAGCCTATTAATTTTCCTTTCAGATGATACCAAGATCAAAGTTGTAGATTTAATATTTAACGGGATAATAGCCGGCCATACACGAGCATTCTTTCCTGCAGGAAAGATGAATCCGCACGGAAAGAACGCCAGTGTATGGGTAAGGAAGGAAAGCGTGCCGGTCGGGTTATCCCTTCAGTCGGCTCCCTTTGATATAATCCGTTTAGTTTTCCTCTCGTTAGTGGGCGCTCGTCTTTCCTCTCAGATTCCACTGTATCCTGCAGGATTGCGTGTCAGTCCTTACTTCTTAGCTATCAGCTTTTAGCACTAGCACTTTCCTCCGAAGGAAAGTAGCTATTGAGGTTGGACTCATGACGGAATTTTTGAAAAATTTCTTCAAATCTTTATCGATCCTACCTAGTAGACACCGAAAATGACCCCCGTTAAAATTTATATATATCTATATATATATATATATATATATATATATATATATATATATATATATGTGTCTGTTAACACGATAGCGGCCAGAGTTTTTGTTTTTTCGTCACGAAACTTGGTATATAGCATTCAATTAGCAAACGATTGAACGAGTTCGTTAACCACCAAAGTTGGTCCACCGGAAGGGGGGGTTTACCCCGAACCCAAAACACTAATTTGACTATGTCAGCCGTAATATTTGTTATATTTCAACGAAACTTGGTATTCGTAGTGGTAATATAGAGAGAAAAGTGAGATATAAAAATGAACTAAATCGGTTCATTAGAAGGGGGGGTTTACTCCGGACCCACAATACCAATTCGCCACTACCAGCCGTGATTTTTGGTATATTTCCATGAAACTCGGTATTCGTAGTGGTAATCCACAGGTAAATAACTGTTGTAAAAATAAACTAAATCGGTTCATTAGGAGGGGGGGGTTTCCTCCGGACCCACAATACCAATTCGCCACTACCAGCCGTGATTTTTGGTATATTTCGACGAAACTCGGTATTCGTAGTGGAAATCTACAGGTAAATATGTGTTGTAAAAATAAACTAAATCGGTTCATTAGAAGGGGGGGTTTACTCTTGACCCAAATTCTTAATATACTCATACCGGTCGTAATTTCTGCTGTATTGTAACGAAACGCGGTATACGTCGTGGGTAACTCATGAGAAAGAAGTGTTGTAAAAATGAGCTGAATCGGTCAATCGGAAAGCGGGGGTTTAATTTGTAATATATTTCAATAGAAAAGCCCGTCAGACGTAGGTTCACAAAGCCGCCGCAAGGAGCGCTTTCTACCACTAGAGTGACTGTATCCTGTTCCTGCGTTAGATCAAAATACGATAATATAAGGTTTTTTGTATTTATTACGTAGTGTAATAGGTACCATGTGTAAACATAACTCTGGAAGCAAATTATTAATTGATCAGTTACTCATTACAAATTTAAAAGAGAACTATTCATGTTTTTATTTTATTTATGTAGGATATTTTAAGCAAATTGTTCTGGAAAGCAATCTACACTACCCAAATTCTGAGGAAAGTGCTTAGTTATGCAGCTCCTGCGTGACGGACTTTTTTTAACTTTGCTTATAGCTATGGAGACACTGCGTCAAATATTTCTATGGCTTTAAATCTTATATATATAGCAATATATTTCCATTCACGATTGAATGCTGAACAATTTAAAAAAAATTAACTCACTATCATTAAAATTGACAGTGTTATAGGAAAAGTTGTAAAAGTATAGATTGTTGCCAGATGTACTGTCAATGATATTTTGCACATTTTTAAGAATTTTTAAAGTGCTGCGTTTCAAAAACTAATGAACATAACAACATAAAAGTTGGTACTTTTACTCATGTCCATTACTACAATATAGTCACCAAGTTTCATCAAAATTTGACAACCTTGGGTGTCGAAATGCATTTTGGCTGGATGATTTGGCTTGGAATATCCCAAAAGTTAATACCCTATTCAATTCGTAATTTGTTTAGTTGTGTTAATAAATTATAAAACATCTTCTTAAGATTATTTATACCAGGGTTCGAGAAAATTCAAATTACCTTTTATTTTTTAAAAGTTTAAGTTAAACTTATATTTTTTTAAATTTTACTTGTAGTTTTTATTGAACATGGACTTTTTCATTAGGAAAATGTTTGGATAAAGTTTGGTATTTTAAAAATTTTATCCAAATAACTTTTTTCATAAAAGTTCACTACAAACATTTGTTGTAGATTACAATTTTTTAAATACATGAATTGATTTTAAAACACAAAATTAATTTTAACAATTTGAAATCAATAACTGATGACTGATGGAATGTAATATAACTATATATATATAAACATATTTAATGTAATATATATATATATATATATATATATATATATATATATTTATATATATATATATATATAAATATATGTATATATATTTATATATATATATATATATATATATATATATATATATACTTGTTTTTTGTAGCCAATAGGTCATAAAAACACTCCTTTCACTTCCTGTATTTTATTATTTTCCCACTCATTCAATTTTCAGGAAGCAAAAATTTTAGATAAAGAACCAAACAGCCTCAAAAGAAAGATTAAAGAAAACCTTTATATTGTAGAAAGACAGGAACAGGTGGTAAATAAAAAAAAGGACATCAAATACTTAAATAAAATCTTTCAGAACCTTGTAGTGCAGAATAGAAATGACGGGGACTGTAGACAGGTTTACGGGGAGGAAGGTTAGGATACTAGTGTTTCATAACCCTGAGACGCATATTGCTATGCAATATTAAAATTACTTTATATAATTGTACGTGATGGGAAAAGACCATCGAATGTAAGTATACACACAATGTTGTAAAAATGTAATTCTTCCAATCAAATTATACATGTATAATGTACAAATAATTTTAGGAAATACCCTTTGAGGAGGAGCAGAATAGCTCGAAACCGGTTAGGGTGAAAATAATAAAATACAGGAAGTGAAAGGAGTGTTTTTATGACCTATTGGCTACAAAAAACAAGTATATTGAAGTTTAAGGTCAACAATGGATGAAAAAGTATATATATATATATATATATATATATATATATATATATATATATATATATATATATATATATATATATATATATATAGATTTCAGTCAACAATCCTCACGGATTGCTAGTTCTCGTTAGTGGGCACGAGAGGATTATATTCCTCTCGCTGTTCCTTACGGATGGAACGGCGGGATAACTTGAGAGGAAAGTATGCAGGAAAGCCTTGCCGTTAGTGGGCACGAGAGGAATATAATCCTCTCGACCTTTCCGTAAGGATTACACTGAAAGGAAAGAAAGCAGGGAAAGAATGCTCGTGTATGGGGGGGTATTATGAATGAAAACATATGTTGGGTCGATTGATGAGATGGGTGGAAAAACATGGATATTAATTGCGTAAAATAATTTAACCTACTCCGACTAAGGTGGTAAGTGAAAGTTGTGTGTTGCATGTACAAGATTTTTTACTTATTCTTTTTGCCATATTTCTTCGTTAGAGTATGAAAACCAGATTTTTCATTAATTTTCAAAGAAGACCACTGCAAATCAAGGAAATTCGAGTTAAACACTTATTCACTGGGATGATTTTTATGTATTAATTCTTGAGTAATAATGATTAGAAAGAAAAGGATGAAAACATATGTGAGGATTTACTTCTGCTCCTAATCCTCATTGTTAATGTACTTAGTTGAAAGAGGCTGTTTGCTGTTACAATGGAATTAAGATTATTTGGTATAATGTGGCATTGATAAGAAATTGGACTTAAAAATTAGTTGCTAGTATCAGTTGACCATTCAGTGATAGAACGTACCTTCTTCTTCTTAAATATGCTGGCTTTCGATTTTAGCGCGGTTCCTCCCTCCCCCATAGGGAGGAACCCCGCTTATAAGGTCGATACAATGAAACAATCCGGAAGTGCCGACTAGAAAATTTCGCGTTTCAGAACCCCTAGAGACCGAAAATAACGGTGGTTCAAATTTGTGTGTATATATATCCAAGCCGATTTCTTTCAAACTTTGCACAATAACGTATTTTGATGCACTAAACACGAATACGATAAAAAAAACCGTCGGATTTAACTAGGAAAGAAGTTATTAAGCACTTAATTTCACTGTTGTGCAGGTTATGAGAGCTAATTAGAAGAATGTCTAGGACGACTTTAATGTCGAGGATTAGAAAAATGTCTAGGACGACTTTAAGGGCATACATGCTATGCGTTTCCGCTCGCTCAAGAAGATAACAAAACCCCAGTCAATCCAACTCGCTAAAATTAATAGAATTCTATTAATTTTAGCGAGTTGGATTGACTGGGGTTTTGTTATTACCTTGAGCGAGCGGAGCGAGCGGAAACGCATAGCACGTATGCCCTTAAGCGACAGGTGACGACGGGTGAGGATGCCCTTAAAATTAACAATATCTTTGAATAAATGGTTTCTGAACATTTCAAATGACAGTTCTATGTTTCCCAATGTTACATATCTGCGCATGCGCGTGTTTACAAATACGCTGATGACGCCTAGTTTTATAACCTTCCTAACTTTAGTGCTTACTATTATAGTCTATTAATTTTAGCGAGTTGGATTGACTGGGGTTTTGTTATCTTTTTGAGCGAGCGTAGCGAGCGGAAACGCATAGCATGTATGTCTTAAAGTCGTCATTTATGCCTTAAAGTCATGTATGCCTTAAAGTCGTCACAAATTTAGTTGTTTACATTAGCTCTCATAACCTGCACAACAGTGAACTTAAGTGCTTAATAACTTCTTTCCTAGTTAAATCCGACGTTTTCTTTTATCGTATTCGTGTTTAGTGCATCGAAATACGTTATTGTGCAAAGTTTGAAAGAAATCGGTTTGGAGGGCTGGAAACTGCATTTTTACCATATATATATATATATATATATATATATATATATATATATATATATTTGTCTGTTCGTGGATTTCCGGCGTCCCTAAAGGTCCGATTTTGATGAAATTTGGTACGAAAATCTTTCGTCTAATTTGAAAGGTCAAGTTCGTTAACCAGCAAAATCCGCCTACTGGAAGATGGCGTTTGGGGCGAAATTCAAAATCGTAACGCTTACGTTTTTGAGTTCATAAGCTTGTAAGTACTCGTTTTATATGCTTCCTGGGCTAGGAAAACGAATGAAATCATTTTCAAGGCGATAGCTTTAACCGTTTTCGAGAAAATTGGAAAAAATAGTTTTTGAATACCGTTGTTGGTTTGGGTACTTAGAATCATGGGATTCAGTTGAAACATTTTCTGCATGTTCTACTTTCATCAAAACTAATATGTTGAAATTTGGTTACGTTTGGAGTTAAGGAAGGGTTAGAATAAAACATTTTATTAACAGACATAAAATGTTTTAGTAACTTTGTTTACTTTCCTTAATATCTCGAAAAAGTTTGAGAATCTTGGTAAACGGAAGAATACCATTAGAAAGCTTATTAAATGCTCTAAAAAAAAGGTTCTAATATAAGTTTTGATTAGGCGATGTCAATCGGAGAAATAAGAGCTTAAAACTTTAATGTAATTGATTTCGCTTATTCGAACTGTTCTTTTTGTCTGTTTTTTATTCCTTGTTATTTTTTAATTGCTTATAGTTGGATAATGTATTTGAAAATAAAACAGGTTAAAAAAATAAGAAAAACAATTTAATGTTAGAGATATGGATTTCCAAGATATAGCTTTTCAACTGCCTAGCGTCCTTCCTAGGGAGGGTTGTTTGTCTTTGATTTTGGTACTTAGAATTATGGAATATAGTTGAAACATTTTCTGCATGTTAGAATTTCATCAACACTATTATATGGATTTCCAAGATATAGCTTTTCAACTGCCTAGCGGGGTCCTTCCTAGGGCGGGGACCCATCCAGGTAAGATCGTAAATAAGACCTTTCTTGAAAGTAAAGATGGAACTGTCAACTTTGGTCCTCCTCTGCCTCACGGCACTTTCATTGCTGACGAAGGCTACCAATGAGTAGCCGAAACGTCCTAAATATAGATTTTTTAACAAAAATCGTATTGAGGTTTCTTTAGCCGAATCCCAACCATTCCATCTTTACTTATCACCTCGACGGCTAACTAACTAATCTTCATGCTTTCTAGAAATGTGGACCCAAAATAATAACAGCTTCTATTTTAATCATTTTAAATGAGTCTAGAGATAAGAACGGAACCGCGCTAAGATGATGTAGTTCCTGCGAGTCGGACTTTTTTTTTATTGTTTATGACAGCTATTTTTAGCGCGGTTACTCCCTATCTCCATAGGGAGATTAGGAGGTTGACCTCACGACGCAATCCGGAAGTGCCGACGAGAAACTTTCACGTTTCAGACCCTATAGATCACGAAAATATAGGTGGCCCAAATTTGTGTATATATATATATATATATATATATATATATATATATGTATATGTATATATTTATATATATGCTCGTCTGTTCGCGCTCTAGCAAGCTCAATGGTCCGATTTTAACAAAATTTGGTACAAAAATCTGTCGTCTAATTTGAAAGGTCAAGTTCGTTAACCAGCAGAATCCGCCCACTAGAAGGTAGTGTTTGGGGCGAAATTCGCGCAAAAAAAATCGTAACGCTTACGTTTTTGAGTTCATATGCTTGCAGGTACTTGTTTTTATAGGTTTCTTAACATAAGTAAACGAATGAAGCCATTTATAAGGCGATATCTGTAACTGTTCCTGAGAAAAGTGGAATCAATGTTTTTGTAAGTCATTATATTTTTATGAGTACTTAGAATCGCGGGATTCAATTGAAATATTTTCTACAACTTGGAAATTAGTCCCAACTAAGATGTTTAAATTTTGGTTATATTTGGAGTTAAGGAAGTATGCGAAAAAAAATATTTTATTAATAGACATGAAAAGTTTTCGGATCTTCATTCATTTTTCGTAAATATCTCGATAACGGTTGGGAAATCGTGCTAAGTGGAAGGTGACCATTCGAATGCTTACTAAATTCTCTACAAAAAAGGTTCTGAAGCAATATTCGATGGGGCAACGTCAATCAGACATAAGCGCTTAAAACTTAAAAATTGTTCGTTTTGTTGTTTCGAAAGGGTTTTTCTCTTTGTTTATCTCATTTTTTAATTGGTTGTTTCTTATTTTAAGTTGCACTTATCAGTAAAATTAGTATAGTAGTAAAATAAGCTAAGAAACGGTGAAAGGTATTGGTAATAATAAGTTTGGAGTGGCTGTGGTAATCAAGATGGCTGTGGCGAATCATGATGACGTAGTTTTTTTTTAATTTTCCTGTCTATATAACCTTCCTCAGAGCCTCTAACTGAAGTTATAGTTATTTCTTATTTTATAGAAAGATTTAACCCACGACGGAATGAAATTTTATTCGCCATGAAGCACATATTTACAGTTGATTATAACAGTAAAACGAATTTGCTAGTAAAACAAGATACTTAAAATGACAACGAATTTTTGGTTGTTTAGAATAGAGCCTTCTTAGCAGTAGTCAAAGAGTAAGTACGTTTTCAGTACATAATTGTATTGACTTACACAGATCAAGAATTATTCGTTTCTGGGTAAGTTGGCTTCTGTCAGTTTCCTGTGATTTGTAATGCTAATCTATTCCATTTCTTCGAGATGTACGTAACCGCGCTAAGATGACGCAGTTCCTGCGAATCGGACTTTATCTATTCATATCGATTTTCTGAATTGTTATTTTTTAAAACTTTTAAGCTATATTTTTCATTCATAATATCCCGTTAAATATTCAATCTACAACTTTGATCTTGGTATCATCTGAAAGGAAAATTAATAGGCTACAACGTTTGTATAGAGGTGTTTTTACGTACAAGGCTTGGTTTCAGTGATAAATAGGAATTTGTCTACAAAAGGGCGATATTTTTCAGTTTTTTTGCGTTTACGCGCAAACGGTGCGTCGGATCAAAAGATGTCTCGGAATAAATTAGTCTTAAAATTAAATTTTCTATCAGAATTCGTCATAAAATATACCTGTTGCCATTGGAAACTCAAGAGTTAGATGCGCTGGAGAAAAACTGGAGAATGTTACAAAGTCAAATAAACCTTCAAAAGAAACCTCATGCAACATAACTATGACCTACCAAGTTTCATTTCGAAATTCCAACAACTCTAGGAGAAAAAGTCCGTCACGCAGGAGCTGCATAACTAAGCACTTTCCTCAGAATTTGGGTAGTTACGACTGCTTTCCATAACAATTTGCTTAAAATATCCTACATAAATAAAATAAAAACATGAATAGTTCTCTCAGTAATGAGTAACTGATCAATTATTAATTTGCTTCCAGAGTTATGTTTACACATGGTACCTACTACACTACTTAATAAATACTAAAAACCTCATATTATCCTATTTTGATCTAACGCAGGAACAGGATACAGTCACTCTAGTAGTATTTATTATTTATGGAAGGGTTAGAATAAAATATTTTATTAACAGACATATAAAGTTTTAGTAACTTTGTTTACTTTCCTTAATATCTCGAAAAAGGTTGAGAATCTTCGTAATTCGGAAGAAAGCTTATTAAATGCTCTAAAAAAAAGGTTCTAATGAAAGTTTTGATTAGGCGATGTCAATCGGAGAAATAAGAGCTTAAAACTTTAAAGTAATTGATTTCGCTTATTCGAACTGTTCTTTTTGTCTGTTTTTTATTCCTTGTTATTTTTTAATTGCTTATTGTTGGATAATGTATTTGAAAATAAAACAGGTTAAGAAAAATAAGAAAAACAATTTAATGTTAGAGATATGGATTTCCAAGATATATAGCTTTTCAACTGCCTAGCGTCCTTCATAGGGAGGGTTCTTTGTCTTTGATTTTGGTACTTAGAATTATGGGATACAGTTGAAACATTTTCTGCATGTTCGAGTTTCATCAACACTAATATGTTGAAATTTTTGTTACGTTTAGAGTAAAGGAAGGGTTAGAATAAAATATTTTATTAACAGACAAAAAAAGTTTTTATAACTTTGTATAATTTCGTTAGTATCTCAAAAACCGTTGACAATCTTGTGAAGCGGAAGATTACCATTCGGAAGCTTACTAAATGCTCTACAAAAAAGTTTCTGAAGATAGTTTTAATTAGGCGATGTCAATCGGAGAAAAAAGTGCTTAAAGCTTTATATTAATTGATTTCGTTTATTCCAATGGTTCTTTTTGTCTGTTTTATTTCTTGTTATTTTTTAATTGCTTATAGTTGGATAATGTATTTGACAATAAAACTGGTTAAGTAAAATAACAAAAACAATTTATTGTTAGAAATATAGATTTCCAAGATTCCAAGACGTTGTCACTAGCGGGTCTGTTTCTACTGTAGCCGACCCTTCCAGGTAAGATTGTAAATCATGACCTTTCAAGATTCAACTACTCACAAGAATGGCGTTAGTGACCTTAAGGGTTGACACGCCATTATAATAATTAATTTAAAAAAAAAGACTGGTGGAACCAAAACAATAACTGCTTCTATTTTAATCTTTCCAAATTAGACTAGGGATATGAACGGAACCGCGCTAAGATGATGCAGTCCTGCGAGACGGACTTTTTTTATAATATTTCTTGAACTACGAGGATGGTTCTTACGGAGAGAAAAATTTAAAAAAATTGCCCGAAAAAGTCTAAAAACAAGACTTTTCGGGTCTTTTTCACTTCCTTAACGCAAATTCATTTTTAAATAAAAACATATGTTCTCAATTATAATATTTTTAACAGTTAACGTATTTGTATGTGTATTATATAAAAATGAATCGCTAAATGTGTTGGTAAGCGCAAATCTCGAGAACAACTGAACCGATTTCGCTAATTCTTTTTTTTATAATATTCCTTGAACTACGAGAATGGTTCTTACGGAGAGAAAAATTTAAAAAAAATGCCCGAAAAAGTCTAAAAACAAGACTTTTCGGGTCTTTTTCACTTCCTTAACGCAAATTCATTTTTAAATAAAAACATATGTTCTCAATTATAATATTTTTAACAGTTAACGTATTAGGTTTTTTGTGTATAAGCAAAAAAAAAAAAAAAAAAAAAAAAAAAATTAAAAAAATAAGAACAAGTAATCACTAGGTGACAATAGAATCACACGTTAATAATGCAATTTAAATTAATTTATATTTGCGTTAACGAAGTAAAAAAGTCCCCACTTTTCTATATTCCCATACAAAAGATTCGTAATATTACTTAAAGGTCAATTAGAACTTTAATACCATACCATAAAGTTTAAGTGTTAGTGGAGGGGTTCTGGGAAGAAAAAACAATTGAGTGACATTAGTATCGTATAAATATTAATGTCAATATTTGTCAAATTTTATACGATAGTAACATTACTCAAAAACAAATTGTCTTTGGTAAAATGTAAATGATCTGTGGTAAAATATTATTTGAAATTTAAACTTCTCTTTGCTGTGTACCTATAATATTACTGAATCTAAAAGCCACAAATTTCTATAAAATTACTAAAGTGTTGTCTGTTTGTGACTTACTAAATATGCCTACTATAAGGCGGCGGACAAATTTAGGCAGAAGAACCCAGACAAATGCAAAGAATCAGATTAATTATCAATCTAATTGTACTGCCCAGGAACGTGAAGATCGCAATGAACGTGAAAGAATTCGGTTAGACCTATGAACTCAGTTTGACTATAAACAAATCCCAGGGCAGTCATTAAGTGTTTGTGGTATTAATCTAGAAAACCCATTTTTCTCGCATGGTCAATAGTATGTTGCCTGTTCCCGTGTTGGAAAACCATCAGCTCTGTTTGTTTACGCGACAGGCAATGAAACAAAAAATATCGTGTACCATTAAGTACTACAATAAAAATGATACTTAATTAAGAATAAGTAAATATAAAATGAAATATAATAAGTAGGAATCATAATAAGAAATCTGATATTGTAATTTTCATTGTGATTTTTAGTGACTATTAAAATAATTTTAAGTGTTTTATAATTTTTATTTTTTGACATAATGTAATTGTTCACTTATTAAGTTTCTTTTTTATCTTACTAGCTGACCCGGTGTCCCAAATAGCAGAATAAGTATTAAAAAAAAATAATAATTAAAGAATCGACTGTTAGGCGGTACGAAGTTCGACCATTACAATCATTATCTTAAAATCCAATATGGCAATTATAATTTTTTTTTTTTTTTTTTTTTTTTTTTTTTTTTTTTTTTTTTTTTTTTTTTTACGGCGCATCTACAACTTGGCCATTAGCGCCGGGCTATCTACAGGTTGCCACCCTTTTATAATGCACGTGGTCGGTCACCCATTCAGGTACTGACCACGCCCGACGTTGCTTAACTTCGGTGAACCAAGACTATTATAATTTAAACTAAGACTATGGTAATTATAACTTGAATTAAGAGAATTATAATAAAGTTAGACTAATTACAATCTTTTATGTGATGTGATTTTAATATATTTTTTCTACTTTTTTTTTCTTCTTTTTTAAATAATCTTTTTTTTTTTTTTGTTATTTCTTATTTATTTATTTTACTTTTTTATTTTATTTTTTTATTTATTTTTTTTATTTTATTTTAATTTATTTATTTATTTTTTTAATTAATCCTTTTTTCCCCATATATTTTGCAGGAGGTTTGCATCCTTAAGGAATGGCATTAAGAGGGGGATTATTTTGGTTGAACCAGAGAGTATTTCCTTTAATGATCGTGGCAGATGGTGTTTTTTTAACAGGTTTTCGTACCGGGGGCATTCTTCAAATATATGGACCACGGTTATTTGTTTGTTACATCGGTTGCATTTTGGAGGATCTTCTTTTGCAATAAGGTGAGAATGGGTTAAGCGAGTGTGTCCGATTCGTAAACGGCTTAGTGCTGTTTCATGTCTTCTTATTTCTTGATATGATGTTTTCCATGTTATTGGGGTGGGTTGATATTTTGTAGTTTGTTATTGGTGACCTCTGGCCACATTTTTGTCCATTCATCTTTTTTAAACAAAAACATTTTATTATAGCACGGTTCCCGTCATACTATATATTATTCATTAATTGATAAGTAATCAAAGTATAATGTTTCTTGACATTGGGGCGCTCCGGACCAGTCACTGGTCACCAGTGTCAAGAAACAGATAACGTAGGGAAAACCCGTTATCTATAGCGGCCCCTACACGGTCAGTAATAATGATATTATCGGTAATGTCATTACTATTCAACTTTCGTCATTCCATACCATATACACCTTACACCGTCATTCCACGGATCATTTTTAATGCCATTACTTTTCTTCAGTAGGCATTGTGATCTCTGTGATAGAAGCGTTTTGTTGATAATGGATCCTCGCAAAGTCGCCTGTGTAGTTATAATTGCGACACTAGCCACAAAAAAACATGTGAAACGTTCGTAAAGGCCTTAATATGACACATATCCTTCCAATCGGGGCGTTTCTACGTGTTCTGGGACCGACGTTATGTGCAAAACAGTTTACATTTTATTTTTATTTTGATAACCATTTTTCGCAAGTACCTTTTGAGATAATACAATAGTCATTTATATGGTTAGAAAAAGGAGTCTTTCTTCTTTTGAAAGATTTCAATCATCTCAAGGGGAGATATTGAATTTCAAAACGTCACATTACTTTTTCGCTTACAAATCTTTATTCTCTTCCAGACTGGGAAAAATCATTATTTTTTGTTTTCAATATTATTCACCACGTTAGGGTTTCTTGGGGTGCTGATTTTAAATCTGCTATTATTGAAAAAACCTTTCTTAGCGAGTGTTTACGTTCTAAAGGGAGTGTCCATGCAAAATTTTCTGTCAAGTGGTTTGGGCTGGGTGATGATAGGTCAGTGAGTGAGCGAGCGAGCGAGTGAGTGAGTGAGTGGTATTTGACAAATATATAGTAGATATACAGACAGCGATCCGTTACATTTTTATTATATATATAGACATGTGTATAAATATGTATATATTTTAAATTTTAACGTCCGTTTATAATTGACACCGGATTTTTGGACTGGTTATATTTAAGCTACCACCCTTTTCTTGCCTGGATAGAGCAGATGTATTTTTTATTTTCATAAGAAAAGCCTAGTGGGAATCGAACCTACGACCTTGGGCACGGAGTTCTCACGCCTTAGTGCTCACGGCCACCTTGCCTCCTTATAGTTGTATATTATTATTTAAATTTTAACGTCCATTATAATTAACTCAGAACTTTAGGAAGGCTTATGTATAGGTCACCACCCTTTCCTAGCCGGGATAGGGCTGATGCCTTTTCTTTTTCCAAAGAAAAGCACCTACCCCTAGTCGGGATCGAACCTACGACCCTTGGTAGTATATATTTATTACATCAATAAACTGATAAGCTTATCAGTTCGCTGGAATGTCTTTGAAGTACATATTCTCAAATACAGTGACAAAACATAACAGTTAACCAAAACATTCTGCATGTATGGCATAAGATATCGTTCAGCTTGTAAACACATTTTATATGGAGCCCGAAAATAATTAGCTCAGATAAGAGCTAAGAAGGTCAGATAAGGTGTAGAATTAATCAATCGTATGTTTTGAAACGTTATCTTATTGTTAGTTTATAAGGATCTTTATTCTTAGCGGTACGTAGTGACGTCCGCTGCCTAAACAGCGGACAAAACAATTTTATATCTGGTCAAATCCAGGAGGGTGGAGGTTTTTTCCGGAACAAAATTTTCGACAGAAAAGTCACCTCCCTTGATAGGAATTGGGCCGATGACTCTAATCACGGAGTGCTCGCGCATTAACACTGGCGGATCATGTAAATTTCGATTGGGCGATTATAGTCAGAGAAAATTGATTCTAGTTTTAAATGAATCGGGGTCTTTCTTTGAACGAAATTATTAATTATTCTTTCGTCGTTGTTTGCTTTCTTTTTTTTAAAAACAGAAGTTTTTAAAGTAACTATTCAGCAAAATTGCAAATAGTGCGATTCGAAAGAGCTGTGCCTTCGCAATGGAACATATTTTATGGATAGACATGAAGAGGTGACCACTAAAAAAATTTTAAAAATGCATATAGTAGATGTAGAGGTGTATTGCTCATATTAAGCAATTTACCTATCTTCTTAGCCCATAAGACACATCGAGCTCGCTGTACCTCTTCGTATTTCATGAGGCTTTGGAAATAATTCTTACAAAACTTGTTACTTCTGGTTTGCCTTTAAACTGGAGTAGCGGTCGTGCACGCTACAGGTGAAATGTAGAATGCAGTTTTATCAGTTGTTTATTACTGGCTATTACTTTATTTCTCCGGATTAATGCAAATTTGTGAGAAAAATGTCCGTCGCGCTGGAGATGCATATCACATTCCTCAGAAGGTGGGTAGTGTACACTGTATTCCTGAATAATTTACTTGAAATAACCTCTAAAAAAATAAAATTAAAACGTTAATCGTTTTCCCTTTTATATTTTTAATGAACGGATAAATCAATTATTAATTTTCTTCCACAGTGTTTTGTATGCGACGTACACTATTTAATAAATACACAAAAACTTCACATTTCTGTTTATTGAGCTTGATGACTAAGAAAAGCGGTCACATGTAAAAAGAGAACATCCCACTATTATGAACCTGATACAGTGCCCCTAGTGGAAAAAGTCCGAGTCGCAGGAACTGCGTCATCTTAGCGCGGTTCCATTCATATCCCTTGTGTCATTTTGTAGACTTAGAATAGAAACAGTTATTACTTTGTTTAGATCATTCCTAATGTAAACAAATATGAAAAAAACAAGATTTTCGGCTAGGGATGAAACTATCCTAAGCAGAAATTACTCTTTCCGCCGTCCCAAGTTTCGGTCTACGAAGACTCTTCTAATAAACACATTTCTAATTTACTTAACTTGCAGTGCTAACATATCCATTTTACTTTTAAATGCAATTAAACAAAATAAAAATGTACATGAAAATGAGAAAGTAGTGTTATTTTTTATTGAACTACGGCCACATTCAACCACAAAATATAATTATATTTCTAGTATAGCATTTGGCTGCATGACTTCCTACAGGTAAAGGTAACTGTCAGCTGTCCTAGAATGCTTGATGAGAACAATGAATCTTGATTTATGAAGTGCAAAAAAAGCCTACCTGAAGCCGGCCTACTACCTCGACCCGGACTGACTCTACATCTACTATAGTTCTGTTACCTATCACAATTATAAAGGAGAATATTTACGTTTTCAATTCTGTTACTGGTTCAAAGAATTTGTATTTATTCCCCTGTTTTATTGAGAAATACATCCTCCTACTAGAAGCAATAACAAAATAACAAGAAATGAAAACAGACAAAAAGAACCGTATAAATAAACGAAATCAATTATTGTTTATCAAACTTCTAAGTTTTATGTACTTATTTCTCCGTTTGACATCGCCTAATCAAAACTTTCTTCAGAACCTGTTTTCTAGAGCATTTAGTAAGCTTTCGAATGGTAACCATCCGTTTACCAATATTCTCAACAGTTTTCGAGATATTAAGGAAAGTATACGAAGTTTCCAAAGCTTTTCATCTCTATTAATAAATTATTTTTATTTAACCCTTCCTTAACTCCAAACGTAAGTAAATTTTCAGCATACTAGTTTTGATGAAATTAGAACATGCAGAAAATGTTTCAACTGAATCCCATAATTCGAAGTACCAAAATCAAAGACAAAAAGAACCGTTCGAATAAACGAAATCAATTACTTCAAAGTTTAAGCACTTATTTATCCGATTGACATCGCTTATTCAAAACTTTCTTTAGAACCTTTTTTGTAGGCCATTTAGTAAACTTTCGAATGGTAACCTTTCGCTTCACAAGATTGTCAACGGTTTTCGAGATACTAACGAAAGTATAAAAGGTTACCAAAACTTTTCTTGTCTGTTAATAAAATATTTTATTCTAACCCTTCCTTTACTCCAAACGTAACCAAAATTTCAACATATTAGTGTTGATAAAATTCGAACATGCAGAAAATGTTTCAACTGAATCCCATAATTCTAAGTACCAAAATCAAAGACAAAAAGAACAGTTCGAATAAGCGAAATCAATTACTTTAAAGTTTAATCACTTATTTCTCCGATTGACATCGCCTAATCAAAACTTTCATCAGAACCATTTTTGTAGAGCATTTAGTGAGCTTTCTAATGGTCATCTTCCGTTTCCCAAGATTCTCAACCTTTTTCGAGATATTAAGGAAAGTATACAAAGTTACCAAAACTTTTTATGTCTGTTAATAAAATATTTTATTCTAAACCTTCCTAAACTCCAAACGTAACAAAAATTTCAACATATTAGTTTTAATGAAAGTAGAACATGCAGAAAATGTTTCAACTGAATCCCATGATTCTAAGTACCCAAACCAAAAACGGTATTAAAAAACTATGTTTCCAATTTTCTCGAAAACGGTTAAAGCTATCGCCTTGAAAATGGTTTCATTCGTTTTCCTAGCCCAGGAATCATATAAAACGAGTACTTAGAAGCTTATGAACTCAAAAACGTAAGCGTTACGATTTGTTTTGCGCGAATTTCGCCCCAAACGCCATCTTCCGGTAGGCGGATTTCGCTGGTTAACGAACTTGACCTTTCAAATTGGACAACGGATTTTTGTACCAAATTTCTTCAAAATCGGACCATTCGTCTTCGACCTAGAGAGCGAACAGACAAATATATATATATATATATATATATATATATATATATATATAAATATATACATATATATATAAATATATATATATATATATAATAATCTGCAACAGATAATCTGCAACTAAACAAAGCATAACAGCTTTACACAAAGGCAAAGAACTACACCTATCCCACTATAGAAATATAAAAAATGTTTCAACTGAATCCCATGATTCTAAGTACCCAAACCAAAAACGGTATTAAAAAAGTCCGACTCGCAGGAACTGCAGCATCTTAGCGCGGTTCCGTTCATGTCCCTAGTGCCATTTGATAAGCTTAGAAAAGAAATAAACTTATTTTTTTTATATATCTCGTGAAAATTGTCAAAATCCTCTCGAACATCTCGAATAAAAGTGATATTAAGGCGTCAGGGACTCCGACAGTAGCTAACTTTTACACAGAAGCGGAAATTACAGAATCTGGCTCTCATTCTAAAGCAAAGCTCTATAAATCAATACAAAATATGCCTAATAAAGCCTTTTTAGTGGATACAGAAGCATGGGCGTATATGAGGGGGGGGGCTGAGGGGGCTGCAGCCCCTCCCGAAATTTTGAATTGATGATAAAAACGTCTCGTAAAACCCTTAAAAATAAATTAAATAAGATCACTTAGTTCATAAAACATATTTTATTTTACGTGTAACAGCGTTTTAGTTGCCTAAAACTATTCCAAGCTCTAAATATTTAGTATTCCATACCCTGGAAATGGTCTCACCCCCCCCCCCCCGAAATTGTTTTTATATACGCCCATGTACAGAAGGATCAAGAAGAAGTACACAAGATTGAGTAGAATACCCTGCCTAATATAGCCTATATAGAATAATATGCCGAATAAAACCTATGTAGTTAATACACAAGGACAAATAAAAGTCTTGACGAATAACAAGTCAAGAAAAAAAACTTTATTTAACAAAATAAAACAAAGTTTAGTTGCCCAACTACAATAGAATAATATACCTAATTAAGTCTATGGAGTAGATACAAATGGACCAAAAACAAGTCTTGTGGAATATTGTTTTTTTTCTAATTAAATACTTTTTATCAATATTTAGTATATAACCTTTGTTGAAAACTATTGATTGCTAATTGATGAATCGGCTTACAACTAAGTAGTCTTTATGAATATTTAGTATATAACCTATGTTTGGATCTGTGTTTTTGGGGTGCTCTCCGCCTAGGCTTTGTATTTGTGTCGGCAGATACCTGGGGTATATTTACAGCTCTTGAGGATTAACTCTTAGCAGGTAAATTTCCTGCGGACCTTCTGCTTCTACGGGCATTGAACCACGATATTCGCTCATAGTATCTAACCGTTGTGAAGTTTATTTTTTGGATTTAGGACTTAATATACATATGTAGACTAAATCATAGCAAGAAGTAATCCTCCGTCGTCGGTTCTTAACTATGTAGACTCGCCAATGTTATCCAATCTTAGATACAGCAAAAACACGACATTTCATCAGAATCCCCTGCTGAATAAAACTTATATAGAATAATTTGCAAAATAAAGCCTATCTAGTGGATAAAAATAGAGGAAAAAAGCCGTTCGTGGTGGTAGAAAATCTTAAAAGTATTTCGCTCAGAAATCTCCGAAATATTGTCACTAATTTTACGTATCCTGTTTTATAGCCAAATAGATTTATATTCTATAATCAATAAGAAAAATCTACTAACAATAAAAAACTATGGGTAACAGATGAAAATAGGGAATACCAAGAATAATTCTAAAGAACGAAATCAACACCAGTACTGTAATCTAGATATTCATACGGCATCTTCGAATTCTAACAAACAAAATATTGATTCTTATTATACGTATCCTGTTTTATTGACAAATACATTTGACTACTATAAGCAATTAAAAACACTAGGGAATATGCCAAAGAACTCGGAATAGGAGCCTCGACAGTTTCAAGACATTTGAAGGAAATCGACAAATCCAAAACTGACATTTCATACGGTACAGCCTGATATATTTTTAACAATGAATTGCTTTTCTTATTTTAATTAATCTGTTTTATTGTCAAATACATTATCCTACTATAACCAATGAAAAAACAACAAGGAATAAAAACAAACAAGAAGAACCGTTCGAAATCAATTACTTCAAAGTTTAAGCACTTATTTCTCCGATTGACATAGCCTAATCAAAAGTTGTTTCAGAATCTTTTTTGTAGAACATTTAGTAAGC
>OX328124.1:63453859-63478859 GCA_946811695.1 Gonocerus acuteangulatus
TCCTAATATACTCATACCGGTCGTAATTTCTGCTGTATACTAACGAAACGCGGTATACGTCGTGGGTAACTCATGAGAAAGAAGTTTTGTAAAAATGAGCTGAATCGGTCTATCGGAAAGCGGGGGTTTGCTTTGTAATATATTTCAATAGAAAAGCCCGCCAGACGTAGGTTCACAAAGCCGCCGCTAGGAGCTCTTTCTACCACTAGAGTGACTGAATCCTGTTCCTGCGTTAGATCAAAATACGATAATATGAGGTTTTTTTGTATTTATTACGTAGTGTAGTCGGTACCATGTGTAAACATAACTCTGGAAGCAAATTAATAATTGATCAGTTACTCATTACAAATTTAAAAGAGAACTATTCATGTTTTTATTTTATTAGTTATGTAGGATATTTTAAGCAAATTGTTCTGGAAACCAGTCTACACTACCCAAATTCTGAGGAAAGTGCTTAGTTATGCAGCTCCTGCGTGACATACTTTTTTCCTGTATAAAGGACTTTCATAGGAACAATGTTTATTTTATTCTTCATACAACTATTAAATAAGTGCACATTATGTATTATACAATATTTAATATATAATTTTCTTGGAGATAAAGATATTTTACTTTAAGATAAAATCATAGTTTTCATAAAAAAAATATATTAACAAAGATATTTTAAGAAAAGGACTCTAGGAAATAATATATTATAGAAAAGAATATATTTTAGAAAGGAATATATTATTCCAAAATTTAAAGATCTTCAGACTCGGTTTTGGCATAAAATGGCTTTTAGGCCAGTTAAAAAAGATCCTTAGGATTTTAGACCAGTGCACTATTAAAATTAGAACTAATTCATTTCAGTTATGTTTTTACCTGTCTTCGTTTTTTTTTAATACATTAGTACCACAAACACGACCTCGCCATCTCACATATCCTTATGCCATCAGTGGTCTGTAGAATTTTAATGAAAATACTATTTATGAAGAACAGAACTTATACAAATCTGAAAATTTTGTATGTCAAAACAGTATGTAGAAGTTGAATATTAATATAATGGACTTAACAAATCTTTATTTTTTCGAAAAGAATTCAGCATGCTGGGATTAGAAACCAGGATTTCCTTATTTTCACTTGGGTATGACACCATTATGCCCCAACTATATTGCCATTACAGCATGGCAAATTAATTCAAGAACATGTAATTTGTAATATTCTGTCAAGGAATTTCAATAGCTCCTTATAGAAAGAAATTATCTTCAACATGCCACCACCTTGAGGTGTAATACTTTAAATAGTATTGGTTTTATTTTCAACATCATCTTTGTTAACTGACTTTTCAGATCCCGAATTCCAGCTTTGAACATCAGCAGAACCAAAGATAACAAATACTGTTTCGCCCAATGCAAAAATTGCTGCAGCGATTAAGAAAACTATTCTCCACTGTGAAACGTCCTCCTATAAAATGATAACAATCATAAGTATCTAACATAAATAGTTTTTAGTTAAGAGCAAATTGTGTTAAAATAGTATTAATAATTATGGCTTTAATAAGAGAAATATAGGAAAAAATAACTGAGAAACATAAAGACTAATTTAAGAAAAGTATAGTTTTCAAATCATTATTTTATAGAAACATTAACTCGCCAGGCTGGGATTTGAACGCAGAATCTCCTGCTTTACTCTCTTAAGTGTTGTTAATTCTGCTACCAAGCTTCATGTCCCAGCATGGCAAGTTAATGCGTTGTTGTTTGTCATAGAGTCTATTATCTAGTTGCAGGAAGTAGTTGTGAAGCATGTAGGAAATAGTTTTATTCTGTGATAGATGATTGTTTTTAATTAATGGCCTTTCACCTTTTAAACGAGTATTAATTGACTTAAGATAGGGTCTTTTGAAGTAAAGACCCACATTATAATGGTTATGGTTATAATTCAATATAATAAATTATTTTATTTGTTCAAATTCACATTATAAAAATTAACAAACCTTGAAGTAGAGTGGAATTCTAAATAAATTGTTTAAAATATGGTTGGCTGCGTGACCGTGAGTGTTAAGGCGTGAGCACATAACACTCCGTGCCAAGGGTCGTGGGTTCGATTCCCACTAGGGGTGGTGGCTTTTCTTTAGAAAAAAGAAAGGGCATCAGCCCTATCCTGGCTAGAAAAGAGTGGTAACCTTTAGGTAACCCGTCCTAAAATTCTTAGTTAATTATAATGGCCTTTCAAATTTAAATAATAAATAAAATATGAGAAATTTAACTGCTATTATTTAAATAATATATTAGGATAATAATGTTGAAAGACATATCATTTGATACCAAAATAATTACTTACATTACTAGTTACTATTACACCAGCAAGAGAGGGGCCAAGGATGGAAGTGAAATTGGAGAAACCATTTGTGATCCCCATTAAAGTACCAGCAAAGTTTGGTGAGAGATCCAGATGGTTTAACATGAAGCCACTGTACACCCCTGAATTTAGTCCCAAGGCAAGTATCAGGAGTGCTATTGCACCCGTTGCGTTAGTATCCAGCACAGCCAGGAGAGATAATGCAATTGCACCTCCATAAAATGCTATACAGAGAAAAAAAACAATCCAGAATTTAATTAAGTGCGTTAATGTAGTGAGAGCTTAAAATAAAAAAATATTTGAATACCTAAGCCTGTAAGAAACAAAATTTGTGACTTTTAAAAGCATTATACTTCTTAAGTCTCAATAATTTTTATTGTTTTGAATAAACTAAGAATATAGAATATATTTTTACAATAGGATAATGCCTTTATTTTTTTTATTTTATTTGGGAAAAGAAAGTTAAATAATAACATTTTTTTAATCTCAAACAGTTGTAGAATTTCGAGACCTGAATTTATTTATATACTATATATGCCAATTACACATTTTTTGACTGTCTTTAGAGCCAATATGTCTTCCGAGATGTTCAGATAAAGTTTCATCAGTATCCCAATTGACTTTCTCAGATTGATTGTTAGGAACACAGCATAAAATTTTTAATGTGTTTGAAGAGTGAATGATAATCGCAATATTTTCTCATATTGCTTTGAAGCTCATCGTTAACGTAAAATAAATAAATAATATTGCTTTTTATTAAATTATTTATAATATAACACTTTTATAGCACGTTTCCTTTGTTCCCTCCATAGGGAGGAAACCCGTTTAAGAGATCGACCTTATGATGCAATCCGAAAGAACCTATGAGAAATGTACACATTTCATAGGTCACAAAATTACCGGTAGTTCAAATTTGTGTGTGTGTGTATATATATATATATATATATATATATATATATATATATATATACATATATATTTTGAATTTAAAAAGGTTCTTGTGAATGTAATATATCATTACAATATATTGTTATAACATTAAATAAAATTAATAGCCACACATTGATGCGCCAAAATGTTATAATTTAAACTAAAATGAATTAATAAAAATATTTGAATAAGAGAATTGCGCCACGTTGGGTCCACAAAAGGTATAATATTTAAATTTAAAAACTCTTTATCTCAGGGGTCGGGTTCGAGTCAAGTAAAGTAAAACAAAGATAATTTTAAATAATAAAAAACCAAAACAAAAGAAGAAAAAACTCATAGATAAGTTATATCCAGGCATAGATAAACAAGCACTACCTGATATAAAGCCAGCTCGGTATTAACTGCATAGGACAGGATCTTCTTTACAATTGTATCTTCTTTTCACTGAACTGCACTTATGAGACTGTATCTTCTTGTAAACTGGACTGCTTTTAACAGACTGACATGTATGTGACTGTTTCTTCCATTACAACTCAACAGACTGAACTGCTTTCAATAGACTGACATATGAGACTGGAGCCACCTTTTCACAGACCGCTTGTAACACACTCAACTAGAGTTGCATTAGGAATGGCGTTGTTTCTTGGCGGGAGCGTCCTACCGGTCTCCAATGCTACCTGTATCGACTGCTAGACAAATATAACAATTAATATTTGCTTATCCCACCGAATTCAACATATCAATGAGCTTTTTAGTTTTTCAGAATTTTCGGTATTTTAAAACTTTTAAATTTAATGTAATGTAAAATATCATTACAATATATATATATATATATATATATATATATATATATATATATATATATAGTAATGTTATATTACATTCACAAGAACCTTAAGACCTATAATCCCCAATTTCCGATAACATCGCATCATATACAATCTAAGTTTGTAATATTTGTGGACCGTACTGACATATGATTTTTATAAAATAAATGTACATTCAAGCAAGAATAAATGAATAAATTTTATTACAGGATAATAACAATTACCTTAATAGAAATATAAACCGACAAGATACAGAATGTAGTGGGAGAAAGCATCGACTTCTTCCCGTTAAAAACTCTCAGTCTATTCCTGTCTATTCTAGTCTACAGATTCTTCTCTCTCTGGTGCGGCGTCTTCCCAAGCACTTTCACATGGTTGCTTCAATATATGAGTTTGTAGTCCGGTAAATGAGAGTAGTGCTATTGAAGACGTATCTGTTATATGTTCTGCTGAGGAAAAGACTATTAATTGATGTGAATACTGAATTGAAGAACTTTGAGTTATTTCTTGTGGATTTGTATTGATTTATTGTATTGTTCGATGAGACATATAGATTGACGCTTGTATGTCAGGACTGTTTAAGAATACATACTATTTTCTTTTTAGTCACTTGGAACCGTTTATACCCTGAGGTTAAGATACTCATTGATAGTCATGACCAAATATATTAATTTATTTTAAAATAAATATTAATTATTATAAATTTAAAATTAATAATTAATTAAGTAGGAAATTAATTTTTCCCTCGATATAATTTATCATTTTATTAAACGGCGACCCAACATGGCGCATTCTTTAATAAAGCATATTTTAATTATTTCTCAATATATAATTAAATCATTATATTAAATGGCTTAACCAATGTGTGGCCTAATAAATTAAATTCTCTCTGTATAATATAGATAATATATCATTATAATATATATATATATATATTTACTTATTTATATTATGAATTTCTTACCAACGCTGTTCCAGACTTTCCTTGAAGCGCAAGTGGAGAGGATTTTTCTCTTTATCAACTCATCAGAGATTGTTGCAAATATAAAAGATGTCACCCACTTTGCAATGTATGGCAGCGAAGAAAGAAAGCCATTCTGTCAACATTAAATTGTGGTATGGGTTAGTTAAGACAGGTTTGTTGTAAACAAACAAAACCCATGAATTCACTTATTTTAAAGCACTTGACAAGGCTGATCTCCATGTATAATATTGCATAGATGTTTTTAGTAAATATAAATATGACTCAAAAAGATCAATGTAAGAAAAAAAACCTAAAGCAAAAACAAAAAAAAAAATGAAATAAGTGACTACACGTTACAGTAACTATTAAGAACAAAAACCAACACACTTTCATTTTTTAATAAATTATCCATCTCAGTTTTTCAACTTTTTTGTTAACATTGAAAATTTTGCTTCATGTCCTTCTTTTACTGTATTTGAATTTAAAAGATTCGTGGCCATTTTGTATTTATATATGTAGATTACTTTAAGCACAATCTTCAGAAATTTGGCATAAACTAAGAACCTTGCTGAGGGATGTGCTTTATGGTTTTAACTTTATATTTATTACCCAGAATGAATTATAATTACTTAAAATGTTTAGGAAATTGATTAACATATTACTAAAAGTTAAAATTTAATTATACTAAACATAAATATGTATTAATTATATGCTGCTTACCTTCTTAATTTGGAATTTAAGAACGCCACTCATATAGGTAGGCAAAAGTGTTAAAAGAGTCCAATAACCCCAGTTCTGGGCCATGTGAGCCATCAGGAGAGCCCAGAGTGGCACGGAACGGATCAAAGACTTCCAAGGTGTCTTGGGTTTCTGGAAAATATTATTGTAACTTATATAAAAATTATGGCTTACTTATTGTTTCATCAGAGAATTTACAGCAGTCTCTGTAGTTCAAAGCCAAATTAAAATCTGACTTTTCATGAATTCTAAATATCAGATAAATCCTTAGTTACAAGGAGGCACCACCTTATACGCTTGTTGTGACCAAGATCAATCATATAAATGAAAATATTAAAATATAGAATTATAATTTGGACTACATACTTTATTTGAGCTTGGAGAGCTCTTGAGGCTGGACTCAATGAAAAGCCTCTCCTCCTTTGAAATACTCTTATGATTCTCTGGTGAGTCTGATATGAATAATAAACAAAGGACACCCCATGAAATGGATAAACCTCCTATAGGCCAAAAATTGTATTTTACTATTAACTTTAATTTATTTTGAAATTATAAATTCAGAAGTTATAAGATCTACCTGACACATAAAAAATAGACGGCCAGCCCCATGAACATGCTGCTAGAAATCCACCAGAAATAAGCATTATGATTGTTCCAAATTGAGCTCCTGAAATTGAAATTAGATTGTAGTGATTTTTGTCGACTTAAATCAAAACTATTGAACACCTAAAAATAAATAATTAATGAGTATAATTGTAAAAGAATCTATCATCTCTCAACATAGCTTTCCAGGATTTCAACTTTAAGATTATAGTTCAATGAAATGTTGAACCTTGCCTTTGTTCCAAGGTGTATTTGTTCATTCTTGTGCTGTTGAGAGGATGGGAAAAAGGTGGGATGTCTTCAGTGAATTGACAAGTTGTAAATTAATAGCTTATTTTAGTTACAATGGTGTTCAAATTTGTAAAAAAGTGACATGGAGGAGCTCCAGTTACTGCAACAGAAAGCACTTATGACTCAGTTGCTTACTTTTTAGAAAACTATTTCTTGTTTCTGTCATAATGAGAAATGTAGTGCTGAATTATAATTAAAATCATGTTTTATTTACTGAGGAGGGAGATGTTATTTTTTTTTCAGACTTTTTACATCTCCTCTCCGTTCTGCATTATTTTGTTAAATAGTTTGTTCCTCTTCCCTAGTTCTACCTTCTCTATCGTAAACCATTACATTATTTAAAAGTAATCTTAATTATTACTGTAATTACAAAAACTCACCACCAAACACAAACGAGTAAATTTTTGCTCTTTCTTGTGGAATAGCCCACTTTGACATGAGTGTGTTGACACTTGGATACACGAAACCCTGAAAAGATAACAGTTCTATAGATATATAACAAACAATTTACAATGTTATTTTTTTATGTGCATATTTTTATCATTTAGTTTTTACAATAATTTTTTTTTGTGAACTTCACATTACATTCCTTTTAATAATGCAAACTATTGGGGGGGGGTTATCTCTCTTTTCTGATGAGGATAAATATGTGTTAGATATTTATTCTGCTTCATGATATACAAGTGATAGGCTTTCTTTTTCCAAAAGAAAAGCCCCCATTCTCCGAAGGGAAGTATGACTCACTCTCCTAGGGGTAGAGTGCTTTAATCCTAGATAAAAAATCCTAATTGTACATTACTTCATATAAAATTAGCTACCTCTGATATTCTTAATGTATGGTAGAATAGAAATAAAAGGTACTTTTGATATAATCTACCAATCTATTTGAATTTACATTAATTACCACCCATTAGTGTTATTGTTAAGATTTGAAGTTACCAGTGAGATGCACCGAAGGCTCCTTGCAGGACAGGCATTCAGAAATATAGACTAAATTTCCAGGTTTGTCCTACTTTTTTTACTGTTATAGCAAAAAAACAATTGTTTCAGTGTTTGCCATTGGCTCACAATTGTGTTCTTAAAAAGAGATTCTGTTCAATCACAAGCTTTAAATGTTTTAGAATGGTGATACTTATTCCTGCCTGAATTTCTCTATGCATTTTGAAAAATGTAATTCGTGTTTCAAAATGATTTGCGACCTCTCCATGAGCAAATAAGTAAGCTAACTAGTTCATGAAGTTGGAAAAAACTTAGTTCTTCAAATTTCATTGCTTAACACTTTGGCCGCAGAAGTGGTGAACCCCAAGCCATTCAAAAAATGGTAATTTTTTTTCCCTTTTTTTTAATTTCATTTCTTATGTTAATGCGAAAAAATAACTTACCCATTGGAAATTTTGGATAATTGACAGAAAGATCTGAGCCCACAATGATTCCAGAAAAAGGCACTCGAAACACTCCCTGAGATGACGGAGAAACAAATACACCAGCCTGGATGTTTGTAACTGATACCCAAAACATTTTCTCCCAGCTTGACAGGTAGCTACCATTATGGGCGAGTGGGTTGGTACTCAAAATATATTTTTAAATCCCAAAATTTAAATAATTTTTTGGACCAATCCTCTGCACCTTTTCAAATTTTTCTCGACTTTCTTCAGTATTAATTTAGACACAATAATGACCAAATGTAACCCTACCTCCTTTTTGGCCAAATTATGGATAGTCAGTGTTGTATTCCTGTATCTTTAACCTATTTTTGATATTAGTATTGATACCAAATTTTTAAGTGATGTCTTTGAAGAAAAAGGAGTCATATTTATGATTTGTTACTTTATTCAGACGTTTCGGGTCTTTATTGTTTATTATGTTGGGACCTATCTATCAGAAATTTATGTTCTGTACTCTATAGAGTAGAAAGATAATTATTTTGTGAAAAAGCTCCCTAATTTTTTTTTGTATGAGAAAATATACATTTTCTTTGAACTACAAGCAAAATAATTATAAGGAGGACATAATGAATTTTAGACTTTCTATTTCAATAATTTAAGTTTCTGATTTTTTTTCTCATAGATTTATTACTTCTTTGTCTCACCTGACCAAGACCTTGTATGACTCTGGCAAAACAGGTTGTTAAAAATCCTCCATGTAAAGCTGCGGCTGGCAATAGAAGCGTTGTAAGTCCATTTAAAATCATACAGATACCTAGTGGGTAGGTAGCTCCAATCCTTCCAGCCAGGAGTCCTGCAGGAATCTGAGTTATCAAATATCCCCAGAAGAAACTTCCTAAAATTGTACCCCTTTGAGCTAGTGTCCAATTCACAGTCTAAAACCAAAGTTTTAAATTAAAAAAATAGACAAATAAGCAATAAATATTTCATAGAGGTGCTTATAAATTGAATTATTCTTCAAATGGTGCGAAATATTGTTTTAATAGACTTTTTTTATCAGATAATTTTATTATTATCAAAACAACATGGTCTATGGTAAAATGTTTTATAAAAGCCATGGTATATGAGGTAGACCAGCTCTTGGTCGTGATTCAGTGAATGAGAAATTTTATTGTGGGAAGCCAGAGAATTTATTTAGAAGATATGAGATACAAGCATTTTTTTATGTATTAAAAATAATACATACTCTCTATTGTATAATTATTTTTCAGATGGTTCTGAAGGGAGGCCTGCAACTGATGATATAGAACTGTTAAAATTAATGATATATTGTCTTTATAAGTACCTCTTTGCGGGTACTACGTATAACATATAAACAATAAAAAATAAATGGGAGTCTTAGGCTCTTATTTAGCATTTTTTAAATAATTTTTTAGGTTTTAGAGATTAAATTAAAATTTAGATTAAATGGGTCTCAAGATGGTCTCCTCAATTTTGAATCCATCACTTCCAAAACATCTAGCTCTAGTTTCTCTGAAATAGGTTATGCCTATTGAAAGTTATGCTTGAACATTTTTTTGTAGATAATATAATAACCATTAGAATTATGTAAGCCTACCACAATTTCCCCACAGTTTGAAATTTATTTAAGATTAAGTACAAAACTACTCATCTCCAATTATAAAATGATGTGTTTAAATACTTCCTCTTTTCTAAACAATCAAAGTTTATTTGTCATAGCTTGCATAAATGTAGAACACTATGAAGCCTTCCATCATTTGTAAGAACCCCAAATCAAAATTGTAGTTCTAAGATTCTCAAAAACAGTTAGACACTTAAAGGTGCCTCAAGGTACCTTACTTTTTTAGACAAAATATTTTGGTGCCTAAGTTCATCAATTTAATACGATTTTTGTAGATAATAGAGCACAATCAAGGAAATCAGGTCTATTTTAATTTAATAGAGTCCAAAAAATTAATAAAAATTGATCATCCAGAAGATTATTCCTTTAAAGTAAAAGAAACTCTATTTTATTTTTGTAATGGTGTTATAATTCACACTCCATCTTTTTTATTTCAGATAGCGGAAACAAGTACCAATAGTGTGGAAAAATATGTTCTGGCTAGTGTGTGGACTCCTATAGCTACAATTGTGCGGCAACAATGATGGCACCCACACTGAAATTCTTTGAACAATCTATGAGATTAAAAAGCTTAATATTATTCGCACTTACAACATTATAAATACCCATCAGAGGAAAAAAATAAACACAAAAGATATATTCAGATTATGACAAAACAACAGAAAAGGTGAGGGGAAGGCATTAATTTGGAAACTAACTAATAATTGTAGTAGAAGGTAGAAAAATAATGTCTCTCCACTGTTTTTCAAAGTATTTATTAGCAAAAGCTTTTCGAGAACATGGTTCTCATCGTCAGTGCATCTATTACTCCACCGGTAGTACTGCTAACAGCCTCTCCGAACAGGTGTGAGGTAATCTTTTTCTACCTTCTACGAAATCGAGAACTCCACAAATAACGCTGCATACATCACAGAAATAATTGTAGTAATATTTGTTTTCGTTTTTTTGTGTTGGGGTATAAATAGGAGTGTCCAACTGGTATTTGGGTTGATCTCAAATATCTATAGGGAGAAGCCAATGCAATTCTTTAAGGTTCCCAGTTCTTACTGGTATGTTATCAATTAATAACTAAAAGTATTTGTCATTATAGGCTGGCCCAAAGTATAATTAAAAAATCAATAATAATGATTTATAAATGATATATTAAAATGTTTTTATGACAAATATTCATTTTAAGAATATCATAATGCTTTATACATTCAACTGAATGTAAACAGTATTTTAATAATTATTATTTTATTTATTTTAAATTAAAGAAAAAAGTCCCTTACCTCTACACCAGGACTGGTAGTGTTATCTGTCATTGCAACAATACCCACTGATAGATTAACACGAACCGTATACGCAATACTGACCCCAAGGAAAAGTATGAATGCTTGCACATGACGAATGCCTAATCCTGCAATAGAATAATGTATAATGAACATATCGTCGATACAAAAGCAAACTAACGAATATGAAAATCAACACTTTTCAGAGTGGAAAAGTATTTATTCATAACTTTTTTTTGGACAGTCAAATATTCGGCAGATTTGACCTTTTGATAGTGGAATACTTTCCCTTTAATAGAGTGAAGTCAGATTGAAGAATTTGCCGTAAATAAGTCCAGCAGAAATTATTAAAGATGGACAATGAAAGACGCATTTTTTTCAAATTCGTTAGTTTGCTTTTGTATTGACGATATCTAGAAGAAATTCCATGGTCCTATATCTAAGACTCAGGAATAAACTATTGTAATTATACTTTAGTTGATTATTAGATTATTTACTTATATCCATTCTTTCCTTATTTTTTGAAAGATTAAATGTCATAGATGTAAATGGGAACAAACAAAGATATATATAACATGGGTGGCCAAGCCCTCGATTGTCTGACCAATTTTTCAAAATTTTAAATTTTTCCGTGAGCCGCCATTAAACACTTATTTAAAAGGTATGCAAAAAAGGTATTAAAACAATTTTTTGTACTGAAATTATATTTATTGAAAACATAAATGTGTCTGTTAACAGATGCAACATTGTCATTTATACTTGCCTTCCTCTGTTTCTCAAACTCCCCTAGTTCTTAAGGACTGAGGTATTACAAGCCCAGACAACTCAACACCATTCTCATTTTTTGTTTATTTATTAAAATTTTAACATCCACTTATACATAACATAAATTTTTTGTACCAGTTATCTACACCATTTTCTATCTACGATAGAGCCGAAGTATTTAATTTTTTTGAAAGAAAATCCATCACCCATTTTTTGGAATCAAACCCATGACCTTAGACAAGGAGTGCTCACACCTTATATTCTGTAGCTGAGATTGTTATATCAAAATTTATTTGATAAAAGTTTTTTTGTTTTTTTTGGAAAATATATTAAGCTTTCAAATGGCCCTCTTCCACTTACTATGATATCTTGACAAATTTCATAATATTTTGAAAAGTCCAAGACAACTCTGTTGATAAAATATTTTTTAGTTATATTTCCTCTTCTCCAAACATTACCAGTATGCATCATAGTTCAGATCAGGGATTCCCAAAGTGGTACATATAGAGCCCTGAGGGTCCATGACGACCTGCAAAGGGGTCCATGAGAGTGAAAAAATGAATTGGATGTATGTGATATGTAAATGGGAGTCATGGGTATATGGAACTTAACAATCAATGGAACAATACTAAACCCATCTCCTCACTCATCACAATCTTTGGTGGACAAAAATTGATCCTTTTTGTGGTTTGGGCCTATGAAAACCATAGTGCTGAATCTTGTTGCTTAAGTACAAGCCATATTCGCAGCAATCTTTGAAGTATACAAGCCAAAGCTGTAACATGTACTTTGACCAGTTACCGAGAACTGTCCCGAACATGACACTTAGCTGTGCTGGCTAATCTTCTCTTCTTATTCTGTTCGGTGAGAATTCATATTGTAACATAACATAAAGTGAAAGAATGTAATTTTTGGGGAGTTTCCAGACGAAAATAAGAACACATCTTTTAATAAGATTTTAGTTTTTTACTCATATACAAGGAAATATGTTGGTACTCACTAAATCTAAATTAGTGAAAAGGCCTCTGATTGAAGCAGTGTCATGAATGAATCACTAAATCTTCTCTTTACTAACTAGCTTTTGAGGCCTGCCTGGGCTCATGTTATAAACATGTCGGAATAAAATTATATTTACTGCATCACATAATATAGAAGCGTACAATAAAGTATTGTAATCCATTGTCTTTTAACTTATTCATAAACTTCTCATTTATTTAAAAGATTGTTTGCTGACATTGTAAGAAGAAAGCTCTGTAACTGTGGAGTTAGGGTGTCAGAAATTTTTAGGCCTACAGTAGTTTGCCATCAATGCCCTGGTGCATTTACTTTATGGAGATATGTTAACATAGCATTAACTCTAATGATTTGTTCTTTATTTTATCTCTTGTATTCTATCTTTTGAAAATATATTTTTCAATATTTATTTTCATGATCGAATTTACAAAAAATATACCTCTTCATTAATTAAAAAATATATCTTTTATTCATTTTTTTAATTTTGTGGAGCTCCATGAATAAATAAATGATTCAATTTTTTTTGAAAAATTGACTTATGGCTTAATTTTGCCCTAAGGCAACAGATATTAAATATGGCCGAATAAAAATAAAAATGTCGACAGTGCAGTGTTGATTTTTTGAAATTTGGTGGAATTCATTCCTTTTCAACGAGCATATGCCCTTTATGTAAAACAAGTTTTAAGCAATGACACTATGAAACCATCTAAGGTAGAACATAATTTGAAATAATGTCTCTCAGAAGATTTTTAATACTTTCAAACCGGCAAAGAACAAGTTTAGAAGAAGCCCAGAGTGGACCAAATGTTTGCTTCTACGTCACAAAGAGATGATGGTTTGCAAGGGTCTGTGCAAGTAATATCTTCTTATGCATGTAATATCTTCTGACTTATGACCGAATCCGGAATAACGTCTACTATCGTAGATAAGTTGATTTTGGCAGCAATTGAGGAAGTTTTATAAACTGTTTTCCACAAACCTGCATCTGATATCATTAAAAGAATTCCTTTAAGTAACAACACAGTTCGAAGGCGAATTGATGAAATGAGTTATGATACTGAAAGCTTCTTATGTAATTATTTGCTCTGTTCCTCTATACAGCAAGAGGATGAGTCAACCTTGCCGAGTAATGAAGCATAATTACTGACAAACGTTCGGGTTATTATGGATCACGAATCCACGAAGAATTGCTCTTTGCGGGAAATTTGACGACGGAGAATAAAAGCAATCCCCTTATTAAATAAAATATCAGTAGCAACAGACGAGCCATCTGCCATGGTTGGGCTTTGCCGAGGATTTATAAGCCTTTCAAACAAAATGTGCCCGGGGAGTTAGCAATACACCGCGTTATCCATCGACAACATATAGTTGCTACATATCTGATTGGTAGGTTGCATGAATCTTTTCAAATTGCCATTAAAGCAGTAAACCGAATTCGAAGCAATGCGTTAAATACGCGGTCATTTACGCAGTAATTTGAAGAAAATGGCGAAAACATTCAGCAATTGTTCCTTCGCATTGAAGTACGCTGGTTGCTATGTTTGACAAAATGTTTTGCTCTCTTTGACACTGTTTTGGAGATTTGGATGTCAAAGATGCAATCTTGAAACAAAATTTATCAAGTGCAAATCGGGCATTGCGTATTTAACAGATTAGTTTAGTAAATTTAATGAGGTTAACTTGCATTTGCAAGATACACTTAATAGCCTAAATTTGATCAAAACGAAGTCAATAATTTCTCTTCGGCACATCCGGATTGTGTCATTAAATTGATGCTATAAAAGGGGTTCTCTCCTTAGAGGGTTCAGAAAGGTCCGCGAGATCTTCTTATTAAAATTAGTTGAATGAGATACAGATTGATTCCCTAAGTGATAGTTAGTCATTGTAGACGTAAAAAGTGAGATATAATTTATTCAGTTCCATTAAGTGTTCAGAATTGGAAGCATTTGAAACAGATAATGCTAAAGAACAATACTGCAAAGTAATGTTTAAAGAAAATAAAGTTATTATGAAAGAAGCGACTCCCTAGAAATCCTCTGATAATCCTCACTCCGTGGTTACAGATATGAAGAGTATTAATTTTAATTCTCTATAACCCGCTAGTGACAAGGTCTTGGAATCTTGGAAATCTATATTTCTAACATTAAATTGTTTTTCTTATTTTTCTTTACCTGTTTTATTTTCAAATACATTATCCAACTATAAGCAATTAAAAAATAACAAGGAATAAAAAACAGACAAAAAGAACAGTTCGAATAAGCGAAATCAATTACTTTAAAGTTTTAAGCTCTTATTTCTCCGATTGACATCGCCTAATCAAAACTTTCATTAGAACCTTTTTTTTTAGAGCATTTAATAAGCTTTCTAATGGTATTCTTCCGTTTACCAAGATTCTCAATCTTTTTCGAGACATTAAGGAAAGTAAACAAAGTTACTAAAACTTTTTATGTCTGTTAATAAAATATTTTATTCTAACCCTTCCTTAACTCCAAACGTAACCAAAATTTCAACATATAAGTTTTGATGAAAGTAGAACATGCAGAAAATGTTTCAACTGAATCCCATGATTCTAAGTACCCAAACCAAAAACGGTATTCAAAAACTATTTTTCCAATTTTCTCAAAAACGGTTAAAGCTATCGCCTTGAAAATGGTTTCATTCGTTTTCCTAGCCCAGGAAGCATATAAAACGAGTACTTACAAGCTTATGAACTCAAAAACGTAAGCGTTACGATTTTTTTTGCGCGAATTTCGCCCCAAACGCCATCTTCCAGTAGGCGGATTTTGCTGGTTAACGAACTTGACCTTTCAAATTAGACGAAAGATTTCTGTACCAAATTTCATCAAAATCGGACCATTCGTCTAGGAGCTACAGAGCGAACAGACATATATATATATATATATATATATATATATATATATACAAACAAATTTGAACCACCGTTATTTTCGGTCTCTAGGGGTTCTGAAACGCGAAATTTTCTAGCCGGCACTTCCGGATTGTTTCATTGTATCAACCTTATAAGCGGGGTTCCTCCCTATGGGGGAGGGAGGAACCGCGCTAAAAGAAAAAAGCAGACTAATTTAGAAAATGAAGTAATAGAAACACAAGCTTTATTTAATTACAGAATATATTACTGTTCTCTTTTAATCCTTCATTAATCTAATGAAGTGTGTTTATAAAGAGGCGGAAAGACTGGCGGGGATCTATAATAAAATAATAATGTTCAGAAGAAGAGCTAAGCAACTGAAACCTAATATAATATAAATAAGAATGACTGTATTAATTCTAATCAATTTCGAAGCTATAAAGAATAAAAATACACTTGATCTCATAAATCTGAAGACTATAGCTAAAATAAAATAATCTCGTAGAATAAGATAATACATACAGATCATACAGTAATTGAGGGAAAGTGGTAAATAAGAAAACAGATATTTAAATAATATATTTTTTAATTTATGGACAATGACTAGTTTTTTTTTTTTTTTTTTTTTGTTTTTTTTTTTTTAAATTCCATTAATGCATATATTTATTTCTGAAATTATCCCACATTTCCTTTTAAATTTAAAGAACTATAATTTACGAAAACTTGGCACCATATACTACATTAATACTTGGTCCATAGATGAACTACAAACACTACTTCATTATGGTCTGTCTTCTGGGCCTGAGAAGCGTTCTCTTTGTCTTCCAGACATACAATAAAGCCAAGAAACGTATGCGGGCCAAGAGCCGACGTAGATGAATTACTACTTTCCTCAACCAAATTATTATTCATTTTAACACAATGAAATGCGTCAGTTTGCTCTTATAATTAGTTTTACAGTTCCCCCTAAAGTTTTAGTACTTTTTCTAATTAGTCAAATATCCCAAAATGCCATAAAAATTACATAACATTTTTCGTGAACCTACAATACGTTTTAAATAATCACCAATTAGAACAGTTTTTTTTTGCTACTCGTGAAATGTTTACATTTAGGTTCGTTTGAGGCTGATATTTTGGAAGTAAGTTTACTTCCTGTAGGGTCGTAGATGAAGCATTAAAATATCATTAATTTTTCATAGTTATAAACCAAAATACAATGTTCATAAGGATTTTATTATTACTATAATAGCCTAATGAATATAATTTGGTGAAATCAACTCACCCTTAACAATTTTAGTTTCTTCGCTATCAAAAGTGTCATATGGTTCTTTTTCTACTGGGCTATATTGTACATTTTGAAGACCTGACATTCTTCTACGATGCTTTCTCTCGGTTTTGAAGTCTAGTCATTACTAATACAGGATTAATACAATTTCCAAATACTAACGCTCTAGTTTTTATACATTTCTGATCCAAACATTTAAATTATCTTAAATGATTAGATAAAGTATGACATTACGATTTATAATATCCAAACAAATCGACTGAATTCCTGGGGATTGTGTGTAGGTGATTACAGGATGGAAGTGAATAAGTAAAATTTAGTTGAGGTTACGAAAATTTGTCTCAAAACTTGAATTCATTCCGGTACATGATTGGCTTCCTGTAGTGTCCGTAATGCAAATGTTGGTGGCTCAAATTTGTGTAAATGTCTTTTCACTCTTAAGCAGGCACAAAAATGGTGCAATGAAATTCAGTATCTGCGGACAGAGCAAGGAATTCTTGGGGATGGGCCGGCAAGGATCAAAGGAACTAGGAAGATTTTCAGGAAGTACCTCCAGGAACACCCAGAGTTACTATGCAGAGATTTACCATTCATGCTTAGGATGGTCTCAACTTGTCATCCTTTGCCGATCAGATGCCGTCCGGACAAGCTGTACCTGGACTAACATAGTTAATCCCAAGTGAAGATGTGAACAAGTTCCATCGTCTTGCCTTCTGCGGATATCAAGAAACTCCTGTAAAATTTATTCTCTTCGGCATATTCACAGAGGAGACTTACTTCTCAAGAATGAATATTTCAGATGTATACATCCAAGATTCGTACATGTATACTATGGTGAAGAGAATCCATGATGTTCTCAAATAGGCCGCTGGCGTTTTCTCTCCTTTGTTCTTCAATGATATAATTCTGTCTCCGAGAGAAGGCTTCGCCATAACGTATATACATTAGTATACAGTGATCTTATTGAATTCGGCTCAAGCTCAGTAACGGACATCAAATTATCATTGACACCAGACTTCAAATATGTTAATTACTTCATGGAAATGGCAGATCTAACTAATCAAGATGTGGAAACATTCTATTTTTTAACCTTTGTTTTACACTTATTGCTATTTTGCGAATCCACGAATGAATTTTAACGTCTCTAGGATGTATACTTTCGGAGTTGTGAGCGAAAGAGGTACAAAAAAATGTGTTTTTAACACTTTCCTCCGAAGGAAAGTAGCTATTGAGGTTGCACTCATGACGGAATTTTTGAAAAATGTCTTCGAATCTTTATCGATCCTACCTAGTAGACACCGAAAATGACCCCAGTTAATATTTATATACATACATACATATATATATATATATATATATATATATATATATATATATAGTGTATATATATATAGTATATATATATATATATATATATATATATATATATATATATATATATGCATATGCATATATATATATAGTACATATATATATATATATATATATATATATATATATATATATATATATATATATGTCCGTTAACACGATACAGGCCAGAGTTTTTGTTTTTTCGCTACGAAACTTGGTATGTAGTATTCCCCCATCAAAAAATTGAACGAGTTCGTTAATCAACAAAATCGGTCCATCCGGAGGGGGGTTTACTCCGGAGCCAAAGTAGTTATTTGTCAATACCAGCCATAATTTTTGTTAAATTTCAACGAAACTCGGTATTTGTTGTGTTCACCTGAAGAGAAAAATTTGTTGTAAAAATAAACTAAATCGGTTGACTAGAAAGGGAGGTTTACTCCGGACAGAAATTACTAATTTCCTTATACCGGTCGTAATTTCTGTTGTATTGTTACGAAACCATGTATACGTCCTGGCTATCTAATAAGAAAGAATTGTTGTGAAAATGAACTAAATCAGTCTATTGGAAGGGGGGGGGGGTTACTATGTACTATGTTTGAATTGAATTCCACGCCAAACCAGGAGGTAACGTAGGATCGCGAAACTCATCAAGATTAATAGATGAATTTGTGAAGCTTTGTATATTTATTACGTAGTGTAGTATCACGCATACACAAAACTCTGGAAGGAAATAAATTACAAAATTAATAATTAAAACAGCTGTTAATAAAAGAAAAGAGCAGAATTTTATTTATATATGTTATTTTAAGCAAATTATTCAGCAATGCACTCGACCCTACCCAATTCTGAGGAAAGTGCTTAGTTATGCAGCTCCTGCGTGACGGACTTTTTTAATATTTAAATTTAAAACAAATGATCCGGGAATTTTTCGATTTACGCATTCCTCAATTACTGTTATTCACATAACACAAATGCGCCCTGGACTGTAGGAATATTTATTTGTTTCAGGAATATTTCAACAACATACGTTGTAATGTTTTTCTATTAGATGCCAAGCATTATTGCAACATCTGAATCAGACCACTCAATGGTTACGTGAGGAATTAAAGCCTCACGTAAAGGCTCTATACGGTATAAAGGCCATAAATTATCATTATTATCCCCTTTCCGTGCGTTGGGCATGATATCTGTCGATCTTCAGTCTTCATTTCTTCATTTTCGATTACTTCGTGTTTTTAGCAATTATCGTAATTGGATCGATCCATGGAAAAGAGGTTTCAGTCCTAAATTAGTAGTTTTGAGAGAACTAGACTGAAGGGTCATTCCGTGTCAAATCAACACAGTGATTTTTTTTTACCATCTCAGATTTAAATGAAATTTGGCGAGGAGATAGCCTTTGTATAGACTAAGAAAAATACAAAAACTTTTTGAAAAATATCAACTGATTTGGAAATTACAGCTATGTAAAATTTCAAAAATTGTCAAAAAATGCCGGTACCTGAAATTTTTGAATTACTATTGTGGATCTTATATTTAAGCTAGAGAGCTGGGAGGGGTGTTATTTTAAAGCTCTTTGTAAGAACTTTCTTATGATATGCAACACCATATAGTTTAGGAGGGGAAAACATTTCTTAAATTCAAAAACAAAATTTTATTTGTATGTATTTCTAAATGCGTATTTTTAAAAATTTTATATGTTTTTCTACGTGTATTTGAGAACTTATTCCTAAAGTTTTATGATGGGATGCCAATGGGTTAACCATTTATTATGTTATATTACAAAACTCCGGGAAGGTCCGGAGCGCCCCAATGTCAAGAAACATCATACTTTGATTACTTGTCAACCGATAACTCTAATTATCAGATCAAGTTGGTCTAGTTCCCTATTAATTAACCTATAAGCTTATCTGCAAATTATCTAGGTGTATTGATGTGCATGAGTCTTAAGTAAATGATGGAATTGAGTACTACATTTAATGCATTATGAAACCAATGACTAAATTATACAACTTGTTCAATATTATTAGTTGAGGTGTCAGTTAAAATAGACCCCAAAACATTTATATATATTGGGTACAATAACACTTATAATTTCATCAAATTCAATTAAAAAATATTTAAGATCAAAGAGGAAATGATTGTACTCATATGATTGAAATCATAGACTGATGTTTTATATTTTTATAAACCCACTTCTTTGAGATATTGGGTGAAAAAAATCAAGTTAATATATTTTAAATAACAATTATGTTTAAGATTCTAGCAGCTCTTCAATGAGGATGTCCATATTTTAGCATTTTCTTCCAAACGATTGAATGACTTTGTTAACCGGCAAAATCGGACCATCTGGAAGGGAGGTTACTCTGGAGCCAAACTAGTTATTTGCCAATAACAGCCGTAATTTTTGTTATATTTCAACGAAACTCAGTATTTGTTGTGTTCATCTAAAGAAAAAAAATGTGTTGTAAAAATAAACTAAATTGGTTCTTTAGAAGAAGGGTTTACTTCGGACCCAAATTACTTATTTGCTCATAAAGGTCGTAATTTCTTTTGTATTGTAACAAACTATACGTCACGGGTATCTAATGAGAAATATGTGTTGTAAAAATGAACGAAATTGGTCTATCAGAAATGGAGGAGTTACTTTGTATTATGTTTGAATAGAATTCACCTGCCAAATGTAGGTTGTACCATTTGGAACGCCTCTGTTTTGATATGACTCTATATGGGTTGTGGACTTCAGACTCCGCCACTAGGGGCACTGTATCCCGTTCCTGCATTATTTCTGTATCCTGTTTCTTTTATTATTCATCAAAACCAATAGACGAAAATATGAAGTTTTTGTTTATTTATTAAGTACTGTAGTACTACGTATGTACAAAAGTCTGGAAGAAAATTAATTACAAAATTAATAATTCAAACAGTTGCTCAATACAAATGTAAAAGAGCAGAACTATTCATGTTTTTATTTTATTTATTAATTAATTAATTAACGGCTCGACAGGCGCTGGAAGCTGCCCTTGGCCCAATATATTTTATTTATATTGGTTGTTTTAAAAAAATTATTCAGGAATGCAGTCGGCACTGCCCAGATTCTGAGGGAAGTGCTTAGTTATGCAGCTTCTGCCTGACAGACTTTTTTTTTTCATTAGTATTGATATTGAAAAAATATGCTCAAATAAAGGTGAACTTTTTTTGATAATATTTACTATAATACAACGGGTTTGCTATGATATAATATTTATTTTAAAAGAACTATTTAACATAATAAAAAAATATAACTTAAATATTCTCTTTGTGGATTCAAATCTTCACTGAATCTTACAATCACAGTAATCCAAAATTTTTAACAGGAGTAACAATTTTAATATTTATAAATATGCTTAAAAATATATGTACATATTCTCTTAGAGAGATCTTTTATAATTGAGCTATAAGTAATTTTAAAATATCACAAAAGCACACACTGTATTTGATTTTATATATATATATATATATATATATATATATATATATATGTGTGTATGTGTGTGTGTATATGTATTTGTTCGCTTCACAGAATCTCCGTCCTAGCTAGCTTTAAAATAATAAATAATGCAACTATACAATATATATATATATATATATATATATATATATATATATATATATATATATATATATATATTATTTTATTTATTTATTTCCTTCCTTAAGTAACCCTTAAGGAAGGGAGTTTATTTTCATTTTCTACATGTGCCGCACATGACAAATGTACATAGCATGTAATTGATTACATATTAATATTTATATTCTTTATGATTACATTCTAAATGTAGAACATAAAGGAGAATAAATGAAACAAAATAAAAGAAAGAGAAAAAAAAGAAAAAGGAATTAGAATACAAACAACAGAACTATATCGAAGGATAAAAAAAAGAAACACAAGGGATTTTTTTTTTATCACCTATAATGATTTTTCCAGTATCCCATTTTTGTATAAATATGTTCAGCATATTTTAGTAAAGCCCTCTCACACCTAAAAAATAATATTTTTTCTGCAACAGGCCAATGTCCTATGTGTTTGGTCACGTATGTCTGTAATGGTTTTCTTTCTTCAGTTAGTAGTGTGCAGTCATACTGTAAATGGCGATATGTCTGTGTTGTATTGAAGTCACAGTAACAGCTTTCATGTTGGCTTAGTCCAAATCTATAAAAGTATGAATTAACTGTCCCATGTCCTGTTAATAATTGTGTCATGTAAAAATTTGTTTTAGCATATGTTTTGTCAAAGTATTCTGTAATGTCTGTTATAAATATCTTTAAGTGTTGTCCTTTTGTAGTTAAAGTCCAGTCTTCTTGCCATTGTCTTATTGTATCTGTCAGTAACTGTCTTTTTAAATGTGTCTTTGTTATTTTGTTGTAGCATTCTGGAATTCTTAGACCTTTAGAGGCTGATTTAGCTGCTAGGTCAGCAATTTCATTTCCAAGAATACCAGAATGCCCTTTAATCCATATGAAGTGTACGTGAATGTTTCGTTGAGTAAGATTGTAAAGTATTTGTCGTATTTGTTCAGTAAGTGGGTCATGAATAGTGTAATTATTTAATGATTGAAGTGTGTTTTGACTGTCAGTGTAGATGTTTACATGTCTAATTTGTTCTTATCCCTGTATGTATAGTAAACTCTGTAGTACCGCAAATTCTTCAGCCTGATTGTTAGTGCATAGTCGTCCTAGTCTGTACTTGTTAGTCTCTGTTAATTCTTGTCTCCTAAAAACCACAAAAGCACAGCCCACTTGCTCCCCTTCTTGGCTCCCGTCTGTGTAAATATCAATATCTGCATCGGCATTGTATTCCATTGATACAGGCGGATACTCAGCAGGATGTATCCAGTCATTATGCCTCACAGGTCTTTCTATTTCCTCAGGGGTGTACATTGGGCTGCCTTGTGTGGTCTTCAGGAGAGAATACTCTATTACATACTGCTTTGCTATGAGATTAATAGGAATTATCTTAGTAGTAATAAAACCCTTTATTACTTTTAAGGCCATTAATCTTTGTATTCTTTGTAATTTTTTCTGGTTGTGTAGTTTAGTTAGTCCATTGTACCAAATGTTAAGTCCGTAAGTCAGTGAAGGCAGTGTTGCTCCTTTGTACAGTATGTGTAGTGCTTGAGAGGGTAAGCCCCATGTTGTACGGGCTGCTATGGACAGATTGTGAATTAGGTGTAGAAGTTTGTTCTGTAGTCTGTCCATGTGAGTATTCCAGTTTAATTTTTGATCAAATGTAATCCCTAAATATTTCAGTGTTGTGACTCTGTTTATTTCTTGTCCTTGTATGTATATTTTAAGTGGTTGTATTTGTCGTTTTTTTGAAAAAATTATGTATTGACATTTAGTAGTGTTAAATTGTAATTTGTGACGTTTTGCCCAGGTGTCTGTGATTTGTGTGATTATGTTTATTAGTACTTGCATATGTTTAAATAGTGTCGAACGTACCAGAATGATTATATCATCCGCAAAAGCTAATATTTCTGCATTATGAGGTAGTTGTGTCTGCAATAAATCGTCCACTATCAAATTCCACAATAATGGAGAAATACTTGAACCTTGTGGTGTTCCTAGAGTTTGATGCTTTTGAATAGCAATGTTTTGTGTAGTAATAAAAGTCTTCCTGTCCTTAAAGAAATTTTGGATTAGTCTGTAAATGTTTAATGGGCAGTTGAGTTTATGTAAGGCTTTGAATACAGATGGCCACCAAGCATTGTCAAATGCACCTTTTATGTCAAGAGATATTAGAACTGTGTGCAATGATTTGGTAAATGATTCTTGGATAAATGCAACTGCTTTTCCTAATGCTTCTGCAGTAGAGGTTTGTGGGGTGAAGCCGAATTGATTTGGATGTAAGAGATGGTTTGAATGTAGATAGTGTGTTAATCTTTTACAAACTAACTTTTCCAAGACCTTTCCACTTGTTGGAACCAGGGAAATCGGTCGGACTGACGAAATATCATTCCCTTGTCTTCTAGGTTTATTAATTAAAATAAGTTTGGATATTTTCCAAACATTTGGAAATTGGCCGACAAGAAAAAATTGTTTGTAAAGTTAATTTATAAAATTTGGAAAACAGTAATATATCTTTTTAAAAATTTCACCAGTAATACCATTTATTTCCAGGTGACTTGTTTCTTTTTAAATTTTCTATTACATGAAATATTTCATTGTCCGTAAGAGGTAAGTCATTTGGTGTTTGTGGTTCTATTTCTGCATCTCGTCTGTATTGTTTGTGTAAATCATTGTCTGTAAGTGAATTGTCTGTTTTAATTAGTTTGTCCAGTAGATTTTGATAAGTTTCAGTCAGCGTGGATGTAAAAGTTCCGTCTTCTTTGCGAATAGTATTCAGAGTAAATTGTTTCTTTAATTTATCAGCTGAGAATTTGTATGGCCATCCCCAGGGGTTGGTTGGGTCTACATTACTACAATATTCCTTCCATGATTCTATTTTACTTTTCCTGATTGTCTGTTTGTAAAGTGTTCTCTGTCTTGTATATTCTTGTTTCCTAATTTATCGTAAGTTGTCATCATTTTCGGTATTTTGATAAATTTTTCTTAATTTGTTAGTCAGTTTTCGTAAGTTCGTTAAATTTTCATTCCACCATGGGTTAAGTTGATGTGTTCTCCTTGAATTGAATTTATAGTTACCATTAGAAATTTTAAAAGACTTATTGCAGGCCTTAGTTATAATTT
>OX328124.1:63483859-63806359 GCA_946811695.1 Gonocerus acuteangulatus
TCTACGGACTGAAGCAAAGCGGTAGATGTTGGAATAACAAGATCAAGAGAGTATTGTTAGACCTGGGACTTACGCAGTCTAATGCTGATCCTTGTATGTATTATTTGAAAGGTAGTTCTAAGATCATAATAATAGCTGTATATGTTGATGACCTCATAATTTTCTCCAACGATGAGAAACAGAAAATGAAAATTAAGGCACAAATTAATAAAAACTTTGAAATGAAAGATCTTGGAAAAGCCAGACAATTCCTAGGAATGGAATTAACAAGAGATGAAGAAACTGGTAAAATTTGTATTTCACAGAAGAATTACGCATATATGTACATACAACAATTGAAACACTAAAGAAAAACGTTTTTACTTTTTTTTTAGATGAGAAGTTTATTTTCTTTCCAATAATGATGTCAAATACACAAATTAAAGTTTGCTAGAAATTTTATATTTTTATTAAAACAAATTAAATTGAGATGTTCATAATTTTATCAACTCCGATAAAACATAATAAAGAATAAAAAGTCTTCTGACTATAATTGATTCATTAAAAATGTGAGTTATGACCAATTTTTTATTTTTAACAATTCTTTAATATATATATATATATATATATATATATATATATATATATATATATATATATATATATATATATATATTTATTTTTTTATTTATTCAATCTTGATTCAATTGAATATCTTTCTAATACTCTCTGGGGCATATCTACACATCTTTTCACAAATGTTCCTCAGTTTTCTACAACAATCCCTTGATTCCAGCTTTGTACCTCAGCAGATCCATAAATGTTAAAAATTGTTTCTCCAATGACTTATTATTTAGCTCAAGTCTCTCGCCCAGACATCACATATGCCGTAAACTTTTTAAGCAGATTCAACAACAACTACAGAGAGATACATTGGTCTGCAGTTAAAAGATTGTTGAGATATATAAGAGGTACATTAAACTATAAACTTGAATTCAATAGAAATAGTGCCCTAGGTCCTGTAGCCTATTGCGATGCTGACTGGGGTAATAAAAATAATGGAAGATTTTCAGTTTCTGGAAGCTGTTTTTTGATCCAAGGATCTGCAATTTCATGGAACAGCAAGAAGCAAAAGACCATTGCCTTATCAACCTGTGATGCTGAATATATGAGCTTATCTCTAGCAGTTCAAGAAGGGTTATGGTTGAAGAATTTGATTTCAGAAATTGATCCTGAAGTTTTAAGAAATCCTATTACCATCTACTGTGACAATACCAGTGCCATTGAATTAACTAAAAATGATGTAGTTAATCAACGAACCAAACATATAGACATCAGACATAATTTTGTGCGTGAGCATGTTTCTAAAGGTGAAGTTATAATTAAGTATGTTCCGAGTGAAGAGATGGTAGCGGACTTCCTTACCAAACCATTGAATAAATCACAACATCAAAAATGTGTTAAGAATATAGGCTTAATTAATTAACCTATAATGTTTGTAATAAATTAGATTTATGGGAGGGTGTTAGATATATAAATCATATTTATGTTTTTATGTAATTATTTAATATCTAATAGATTTAGATGTATTTGATATAGATGGCACGCAGAAGTCAGCCTATGAGTTGTATGTTCAAGATGGCCGATGTATATCTCTCCCAGCTAAATGCGTTGTTATAATATAGACTTATTCTCAAGATTGATTGTGTCAATTTAACCCATTAACTTCCCAACAACTTCATCATGAAAGCACTGCCCACTACTGTTTACAAAAATACCCGAATTTCTATAAACTAGGCTTATAACCTGTTAAAGTATAAAAAATGTGCAGATAAAACTGCAGAATTCTTGATACTTATTATAACATATAATAAACTTCATGACGCATAGCACCAGTAGACACCAAGCCAAGCCCAGAATCAAGGGGAAGTACAACACAAATCTTGAACAAATTTTGAGCAATTATATGATCAATACATTATCAAGAAAAATAACCTTCAGCAACCTAATAAACTGGAAGAAATGAAGAAAATTATCTATTGCAACCGCAGCAATTACTCTAAGAAAATAATCCAGTAAAACGTTAATACAGAAATGTTTTGAAATGAAAAGTTCTTGCTTTTTTTTAAACAAATGTTGATCTTTGAGGCAATACTAGCTCATTCTGTCTGTCGAGGCTAGGCAAAACTTGTTTTATGATAAATAGTTTCCCATTCAGGTACTAACCATGCCCGATGTTGCTTAACTTCGGTGATCAACAGGAACCGGTGCACTCAACATGGCTATGGCCGTTGGCTCATTTAATTATTAAATATATTTTCAGAAATTGTATACCTACTTCCTGTGTGACTATAAAACCAGCTACTGTAGGGCCAAAAATAGAGCAGAAATTGGCAGCGCAGTTAGTTATACCCATTAAAGTTCCAGCAAAATTTGGTGATAGGTCAAGATGGTTAAGATAATAGCCCATATATGTGGCAGAGATGAGTCCTACTGCTATAGTCAAAAGTATAATTGCTCCTGTTGGACCAGTATTCAGGAATGAAAGAAGTGTAAGAGCCACTGCTCCTCCATATAATCCTGAAAAAAAAAAATTTATGTATATAAGATAATATTTATGTATATTTTATGATTACATAAAATAATATTTATGTATATAATATTTATGTATATAATGAAGAAGTGACACCGATACACATCATCCGTGACTGTGAACGGCTAGATCGCATACGTTTTAGGTACTTTGGTGATACAAAGGATACCAATCTTGAACCAAGTGAAATATCCATTAGGTGGCTTCTGGGTTACTGGAAGGTAGTACTCCGAGGAGAGACAACGACAGGTAGCACAATAGCTGCGGTGTGCTCCCACTGAGGAGAACAACCCGGAAAGTATTGTATGTATATAAATATAAACCTGAACAGGAAACATAATAGAAACTGTGAGAGTGTAAGTAGCTCAATAATTTAACACTTGTAACAATCTTCTTAGGAGCTGAGTTTTTTACTTTGCTTCTTCCTTTCAGGAGAGGTATGAAGTGCAAGAACCGTCAAAAGATTTTTTTTTTTTTTTTTTTTTTTTTTTTTTTTTTTTTTTTTTTTTTTTTTTTTTTTTTTTTTTTTTGTCGCATCTGCATCTAGGCCATTAGAGCAGAGCTATCTATAAGTTGTCAGTCTTCCTAAGCATCCATGGTGGAGCAGGGAATTATTTCAATGAAAGGAAGGGAACCCGATTTTACTGATCATAAAGGATTAAACTGGACATTCAAAGAAACGTTTAGGAAAATTATTTAATCTACGTTTGTGATAGACAAAGTAAATACTTTTATTAAACCCTTGCACATTTTTAATTCACCTGATTTAAAAAAATCTTAATTGTATTCAAGAAAACCACGATGTCCTGAAACAGCAGCCAGGATTATGATAGTCAGTATAATAGTTGGGACTTCTTAAAAAAAATGAAGTATAAAATCTTACCTATACTGTTCCAAAACTTTCTTGACATTCCAGGGGAGAATACTTTTTTCCTGATCAGGTGGTCTGCAATGGCCGATAACACAAATGAACTCACCCACATGGCAAAATAAGGCAAAGCAGATAGAAATCCATTCTGTGAGAGTGGACAAGAAATAAAATAATGTTATAATTTGATAGTGGTTGCTTGTGTTTATTGCATAAAATATTTAGCAACACTCTCTAAAAGATCTATTCTTAGAAATATATCTAGTAATTAAACAATCAGAGAAATTTTAGAAATAGAAAATCTAATATTAGGCTTCATAGTATAAAGTATTAATTCAAATCTGCATTTACAGTCTCTAACTTGTATCAATGCATTTCAACTAAGCTGATTCCTATTTTAGGTAAGTAGGTTTTGCTTAATCTAGTTTATTTTATTGTTAGGAAAATTCAGAATACCCTATTAAGGTACATTATTTATTTTCTTGATTACTCCATTGTCTACAGTTTAAAATAAAATCATTTAAATTAATTCAGAAACTTGTATATCTATTAAGAACTTGAACATCTAAGCTTTTCTAAAGTGTAATCAATATGAAGTCTGCGGCACTAATAGTCAAATAGTTGATGCGCCGTTCTTTACTATCACTGCTAGAACTTAGAAGGGATTAACTCGATATAATTGGTGTACTGTGTACTGGAGGATCAATGGACAGGAAAGGAAAAGAAATCTCTCTTTAAATGCAAAAAAATATCATTATACTCATAATGAGTTCAAATGTTTATGTGAAATTGTAAAACTTAGCCATATCTCCATATCAAATATTTTTAATCGGTGTTTTATAACCAAGTCTTAAGTAGCAAAACATTGCATCAAAATACCAAAGATTCTCACTGCAAGTTATGAAAACAGCTTTAAGAAAAGCATGTGCAAACCAAAGGTTGATTGCACCAAACTAACGATAGAAATCTCAAGCTCATCATATGGGACTCAGGTAAGTAGTAGTAGAGTAAGAAATGTCCTCAGGAAAAATTGATTACATTGTCAAACTGCAGTGAAGAAATTCTTTGTTAGTAAAGTTAACAAAAATAAAAGACTATGTTATGCAAAATAAAATGTTAACCATCCTGCTGAATTCTGGCAGCAGATTATACTCAATCATGACAGCAAAAAAGAACTTTCTAGTCAAAGAGGTTGACAGAATAAGTGGAGGAGAGCGAATGAAGAACTCAATTCTAAGGACTTGGTGTCCTACAGTTAAATACGGGTAAGGGTCTGGGGCTGTATGATGGCAAGAGGAGTAAGGAAAACAAAAGTCATTGAGGGGATCATGGACCAAAATAAGTTTATACATATTCTCAAAGAGTGCCTTTCAAGCAGTCTACAGTTTTTCCCAGGACAATGATCAAAATCAAAAAGCGTGGAAATCAATGTGATTGCTTTATATTACCCCAAAATGGATTGGATCTCCACAAAGTACAAACCTGAACCCAATGGAAAAATTAAGAGCAAAACAAATATCAAACATAAATGAATTAAAAAGTATGATTCAAGAATAATGGTATGCCATTTCTGCTACGACTTAATATAATTTAGTGGCCAAGAAGGTTTTTATCCATTATAAAACATAAAAGATGCTGTACCAAATATTACTTTATCATTTGTTTGAAAAAAATAATATAATAATCATGAAATGTAAGACGTTAAAAAAACCTGTGAGTTTTCCAATACTTTTAGGCATAGAATATTGCATTTAATTGTTAATAATTTAAATAAATGATTTAATTCATATAGTTGATTTTCAATGGAAATTTAAAATATCATTTATTTATTATTTTATATTCATTTATCTACTGATGCCTTCTATTTAACTAAAGCAACCTTATTTTACTCACAATTGTTGGAAAAGTAAAATATTTCCAATACTTTTTACACTAGCTGTCTAACTTCCTAATTGAGCTCTAAATTTAATATTTAATATACTGCTTGATCACTTCAAAGTGTCATTGATTTTACTTTTATCCCCCCCTTATCAAATTATCTTCAGAATTTTGTTCTAGCAAACAAAAAATGTTTTGACCACTACAAAAAGATATTTCTATAATTAAATTTATAATTTATTTTTCCGTTGATATTAATTTACATTTTTGATCTCAAAGCGTAAAACTCCACTGATGAATGTTGGCAAGAGTGTTAGAAGAGTCCAAAATCCCCAGTTCAAAGCCATATGAACCAATGTGAGAGCCCAAAGAGGGACTGAGCAAGCCATTTCCATCCAAGGTGTTTTCAGTTTCTGAAAGCATATTTGTCATTTAATAATTAGAATTTTTGTTATTTCATATTACATTAGGATATATATTAGATTATTATGTACAATTTAAAAATAATAATATACTTCCAATATAAAAACTGAAGAAAGAGCACAATGTGAACTTGTACAGGTAGGTGTTATTACAAATGGATATTTCTAAAAACATTTTACTTTATTTAAATTAAATTATTATTAATTTGTACTACACATTCAAAAATTTGAAGGGGGGAAATGATAAAAAAATATAGAATTGAGATTAGAGCAATTTATGAAAACCATGTCCTTCCCAAGTTTTTGAATTCATTAAAATCTATTAGGTATATTTCAATTCTAGTAATAAAGAACCTCTATGAATTTATGTTTTTACTGAGCTCTACAACACAAAGGCGATTTTCTCAAACAATATTAGAAAAAATTAAGTATAAAAATAATATTAAATAAATAAGTTCTTATTTATTTAAAATATTGGTATAAATAAAACCAAAACATATTTATTTTTTTCCTGTGAGGATTTGTATAGAGCGTAAACACAGGACAAAATAAAATATGTACTTAAAAAAATAATGCTGATACAAAGGAGCGAAACCTTCTCTACATTTTGTCACTACTATAAAATACTGAGATGGGTGTGACTATCGAATATTAGACAGTCAATTGCTCAGAAAGTTTAGATTTTCACAAAAATTAAATACTAAGTTTTATTCTAAAAGAAAACTACTTTCTTATTTTTTTATGAAGCACCTCAGTTTTCAAATTAAAGAAGGCATGATAATTTTGCAATGGTGAGATTATTCCATATTAGTGTTCATGTTGGTACGCTCACACTGAATGTAAGTAATTTGATTATTTCCAAAGCAATTTGAGATACGTTATACATAAATAAATTGAAAAAAATTTAGGTAAACTTTCATGAATAAATATCCCAACATTATCATGCTAACCCATTGAATTAGTGATAGGTATCTCATTTATATGTACCTTAAGCTAATGAATTTAAAACTGTAAGGCTTGGGTATACCCAACAACCTAACTTTTCGACACTATCTTACAGGATAGTGTCGAAAAGTTAGGCTGAAGCTATTTACTTAAACCAAATGTGTTGATTTATGAAGAAAGAAGTTGACTAATTTGTTTAGTTCTATTTAACCTGAAGCCTATCCAATTGAACACTGAGACATAGGTACAATATTTTGACATTATCTCCAAAATAAGTTATATTTAAACAAGTGATGTGGCACTGCAGCCTTCCTTTGTCAATTATTCCAGGGGGATAGGACATGATTATTTTATTAATGAAATTTAAAATTTTACAAATATCAAAATATTTAAAAAGGTGGAGGTGGTATCTATCTTCAAGTGATAAATTACTTTAATAAATAAAATTGACTCGTAACCTTTCTGAAATCATCAGTTTCTTACGAATAATTATTAGCTTGATATTGCTTATTATGCAGTGTGACTTGTGGTTTAAGGTGTTTATATAATAATACATACAACAGATGAATCAGCAGTACTAATAAGGCTGTTTTCGATAAATGATCTTTCTTCCTTTGAAATAGTTTTGTGCTTCTCTGGACTGTCAGCTACAAAATATAAAGACACAACTCCCCAAATAATAGCAAGTCCTCCTGTAAATCAAGAAACAAGAAAGTTGCTTATGTATATATAATCATGTGTACATATATGTGTATGTGTATATATATGTATATATATATATATATATATATATATATATATATGTATATGTATATATATATGTATATATATATATATATATATATATATATATATATATATATATATATATATATTGATGGAACAGCATTTTTCTCCAGCGGTGGTACTCCTCCTCACTTCTTCCTGGAATATTTCAATGGGCTTATCTCCATCTTTGTGGGCCAGGGCATTGTTGTTTCTTCCTCGGCGGACGCCAAGGGAACCACCGAGGAAGAAACAACAATGACCTGGCCCACAAAGATGGAGATGAATCCATCGAAATATTCCAGGAAGAAGTGAGGAGGAATACCACCACTGGAGAAAAATGCTGTTCCATCAAAAAAATATGATCCCAGCAACGAAAAACAAACATTATATATATATATATATATATACATTATACATTATATATATATATATATATACACTATATATATTTATACATATTTTTTAAATTTATTTACATTAATAAGTAGGGTGGAAAATCTTACCAGAGATGTAGAAAATATATGGCCAACCTGCAGATTCTGCAAGAATTCCTCCTCCTGCTAGCATGATAATAGTACCAAATTGAGCCCCTGAAATTTAAAATATTATAAGTTTTATACACTTTATACTCTCTCTCCCAGACATGTATGAACAGTATTTTGTCAGCTTAGTGGTCATGTAAGGTGCTTATTTGAACTTATCCTACCACTGCAATATAAATTTACATTAGACTTATGCCTCTATCAGTTACCATCGGAACAGGTAGTAAGATTAGCACTATGAGAACTCAAACCCTCAACATTACGAAGGAGATAAAGGGATACCTCAGTATCACTATTTCTCGCCCAATGAGACGCTTTGAATACATGTCTTTGACAGATTATTAAGGGAGCCATACCAATCGTTCAAACCTGAAAGAAGGGAAGAAGAAATTTCTGAGAGTCAATGGCATAAAGGAACGACCTGTCATAAAATTGTATATATAAGAAATTAATTTTTATATTTTATAGTGACCCAATCTTCTTCAAGCCAATATTTTTCAGGCGGAAGGTCAATAAAAGAGAATTAACACAATCAATTCATTTATTTGTTCTTGCTCTATATGTTTCACACCTCTGGTTGCTGATCCACGCTATGAGTAGGTAATAGTAACCTCATATTGGGCGTGGCCATTGTACAGGAAGGTTCACTTTAATACAATTAGGCTGTAAGTTTTAGTTTATTGAGTTTTTTGAATTGACTGTGCTAATTCGTTTTTATTGACCTTCCGCCTGAAAAATATTGGATTGAAATTAATTTTGAGTGTTTCAGTTGACAAAGGAAAATATGGTTCCAATACACAAATCTCCTAACTCTAAACTGTTTTACAGTAGTCCATGGAAACCAAAAGAAAGGATTGAAGGTTAAATAATTTATGTAAATACTGCATGGGCGTATATAGAAAATAATTTCGGAGGGGGCTTGGAAAATTTCAGGGGGAGGGCTGAGACCATTTCCGATGTATGGAATACTAACAGTTTAGATCTTGGAAGAGTTTTAGCCAACTTAAACGCAATTTCACCCAAAATAGAATATTTTTTATGAACTAAATGATTTGATTTAATTTATTTTTAAGGGTTTTATGAAATTTTTGCAGATAAATTTAAAATTTCGGGGGGGGGGCTGCAGGCCCCCCTTATATACGCCCATGAAATACTGACGGCAGTAAATCTGTACTGAAGGCACTAGATTTCTATAACTTCTCTAAATAAGCCCGGAACTGTCATAATACTGTTCATGACCCAGGATAATAAAATGAGATTAAACTTGCCCTAAGAATTTTTGTGAAATATCTAAAAGCTTTTCATGAAAATAAATAAATTCCTTGAATCAATCAGAGATCACTCATAAATGGCATGCTAGGCAGATTATGAGGCAGGCAAAGCTAGTCAGTTTGTTGAAGAAAAAGCAAAATACTACCTCCAATTGGCAAGGTGTGGCCCTAGAAGGATAGTGGTACAAAAGCAGAGATCACCTCAGTGCTAGCTCTTTGGTGGACTCACCAGTCAGTGCTTTTCTGAAGAATATAAAACTATTCAGCATGTGAATGGGAGGTACCAGCCTTTAGAAGACTTAGACACTTCCGAAGGACCAAGGAAAGACCTGAGGCTACTCCTGAAGTGCAAGGGACTGCATGTTTGAAAGGAGTAAAATAAGAGCCTCAATGCTAAAGGCAGCTGAAAATAGTATTTTTTATTGTAGCCTCATGTTTGATGCTCACTTTGTTAATACAGGTTGAGTTTTTTTAATAAACATAATAAAAAGAATTCTTAGTTATTAGTTTTAAATTAAATATAAACATATTGCCCGGTGGCCATGAGTGTTAAGGAGTGAGCACATAACACTCTGTGCCAAGGGTCGTGGGTTCGATTCCCACTATGGGGTGGTGGCTTTTCTTTAGAAAAAAGAAAATGTATCAGCCCTATCCTGGCTAGAAAAGGGTGGTAACCTATTGATAACCCATCCTAAAATTCTTCGTAAATAATAATGGATGTTAAAATTTAAATAAATAAACATATTGCATTTATGTTTATGCACATATGCAAGAAAGGTTGAATTATAAGCCTAATGAACTTCATTAATTTACTTAGAAATACAGTATATTAAAAACTTTAGTTATTTATTTATGGATAACAATAACAAAATTGTATTAGTAATTCTGAAAGCTAACCTCCAAATATGAAAGCATAAAGTCTTCCTCTTTCTTCAGGTACAGCCCATTTTGACATGAGTGTGCTGCAACTAGGATAAAGAAATCCCTGTGTAATTTTAAAAACATTAATTGTTTTCCTCGTTTAAAACTTTAAACAAAGCAAAAATTACTAATTAAAATAATAATAATGGCTGAGAACCTACATAGTGGTAAAAACTAAATTGTGTTTACGGGATTACTTCCTTAGTGCTTTTGGCTTCAGAATTCATTTATCAAAGCCGAGCTTATTAAGCAAATAGCTTAGCTTATTGTTGAGTTTTATGTGTTCTACTTCCAGTTCATATTTTGAATCTGTATTTGTATTTTTATAATTGTATATATTTCTTTAAATTGTGGTTGTAATTTTTATTGTGTTTGTATGGCTGGGTATTTTGACAAATTCATTCATATATTGAAGCCTTTGAACTCTGATGATGGTCTGTTTAGTCGAAAGAGATGCATTAATGAGGGAAATTAAAAATACCTTTAATTTAGTATAAATTAACATTATTAGCTGAATTATTTGTAGTTTCGCATAAGTTTATGAAAATGAGTTACCTTAAATCATTTTTTCAGCAAATATAAGTTCACTGATATTTTAAATGGATATATAGTTCATAATTACAGATGTTGGAAGAGGCCAGTGACAGATGGATACTGGTATTGAAGCAGGCTGTATTTGTTCCTTCATCTTGTACATATCATAAATTTTGTACATAATGGTGTGGGAAGGAATTCTTTTATTACCGATAGATGAAAAAAACAAAAAAACATAGACTATATATTCATAAATTCTATTCTTTGCTGCTGACTATTTGAAATGCTAAGAAAGTAGATTGTAACAAATTTTGTATACAACAAAAAAATTTTTCTTTTGTTATTTTTTGTTGACAAACTGGTACAAACTTATTGGTTGAATAAAAATGAATTTATGGCCAATTCATTTGTTTCTATTTATCTGGTGTTCTTCAGTGATTGATAAATCTCCCTTATTCTTTCATTTCTGTCTCAGTGTCATACTGTCTCAAAAGGTATCACAGGAATTTCTACGAAACTCAGTATTCAACCATTTTTTAAAATGTCTCAAATAGAAAATATGAAGACATTTGTTTGACAATGGTACTTTGATGGACCTTTTTTTTAGTTCCAAAAACATCCAATGAAATATGACAACCCAAGCTAGTCCTGAATACCGTCCAAATTAGAGGTGAGATAAGTATCTCCATTCCAGTACTCTAACTATTATGGCACTGCATTGCCCATTACAAGGTTCAGTATTTTGAGATTAACAAATTTGCTTTAGAATCCCTCAGAAGTAAATTAAATATAATATTAAGGACACTACGAAGACGGTGTAAAAATGTATATTATTGGGATGATCTTAAAAAAATAACCAACTTAGCGAGATATAAAACTCTTGTTTAAAGGTATAAATCATCATTTAAATTCTTCATGTATTAACTTATTATTAGAGTTTTTTGTTTGTTTTGTTTTTTCTCACTTTAATAAGAATCGGCGCTAATAGCCCAGATGTCGTTGCGCCGTAAAAAAAATATAAATACATTTAATAAGAATATATTATGAGTTACCTGTCCAAGTCCTTGAATGACCCTTATGAAGCAGGCAGGTAGAAATCCTCCATAGATTGCTACAACTGGAAGAAGAAGTGTAGACATTCCGTTTATAATCATTGTGATACCTAGAGGTTTTGATGCTCCAATCCTAGCAGAAAGTAGACCTGCTGGAACTTGAGTTATTACATAGCCCCAGAAAAAGCTACCGAGGATTGTGCCTCTCTCAGCTGTAGTCCAGTCCACATTCTAAAATTAAATCCTGCAATAAAGCTTCTATCTACTTAAAACATACTGTGTCATTCTGGATCATAAAGTAATAATTGGATAACCATTATGTCAGCCATCATTTTTAAATTAAAGTTCTACCTCCTCTATCTTTGTGGTGTGACAAAGATATAACTTATTTCTGGATTTTTTTGAGAATTATGTATATTCAAGATATATCGTTGATACAAATGCAAAGTAACGAATTTTCACTTTCAAGAAGGAAAATACTTTTATTTATTACTTTGCTTTTGGGCAGTCAAATGGTAGGCTAATTCGACCTTTTGACAGTGGTAACATCCTCCTTTCACTGTGTGAACTTAGATTCGATAGTTTGCCATCCATCAGTCCAACAGCAATCAGAAAAGATTTAAAATGAAAAATGTGTTTTTTCACATTCGATACTTTGCATTTGTATCGACGATATGTTTCATCTTCATGCAAGAGATATAAGCAATCCTACTTGAACGTCCCAGATTTGAGCTACACTCTGGATATATTATGAGTAAAATTGCAGCTAGCTCAGAGTATCTGAGATGAGACATATTGTCTTGAGAGACCTCAAACTAATTGAAAAAATATTCATGGAAAGACTTGAATTTGCAAAACTCTTCTTGAAGAAATTAAGCTAACCCTCTCTCAATAACAACCCCAAAACTATTTCTACATCTTATTATTTAATTTTAATTAAATAATCATGGACTTATTTTAAATAATAGGAAGAATTTTCGTTCTTGAAGAGGCGTCTAGGCTGAATTTGGGCAAGTACACCTTTTGAAATCCATGGAATGACTTGAAGAACAAATAAGGTGAGCAGCGTTTTTTTCTTCTTCTTTCTCTTATTATTAATATATAAAACTCCCGAAAAGCTTATTCAAACACATCCCTTCAAAAAATAGTCCCTTGGCATGTGAGATCTCTCATTGCATTTCCGCAATTGGGTATGTTTGTACGTAATCGTGCGACCACGTAAAATCAAAAGTCGTATAGTCCATGGGCGTACATTTTAAACGTTCAATTGGGATAAACGATAAAACACATTCTTGAGGTATTTATATAGCCATTATATTCTTCTTTATTACACTTTCAATAAATACACTTTATACTACTAAACACGTTTTAGCGCGGTTCCTCCCTCCCCCATAGGGAGGAACCCCGCTTATAAGGTTGATACAATGAAACAATCCGGAAGTGCCGACAAGAAAATTTCGCGTTTCAGAACCCCCAGAGACCGAAAATAACGGTGGTTCAAATTTGTATATATATATATGCATATATTTATATATATGTATATATATATATATATATATATATATATATATATATATATATATATATGTGTCTGTTCGCTCATTTCTGGCTTCCCTGATGGTCCGATTTTGATAAAATTTGGTACAAAAATCAGTCGTCCAATTTGAAAGGTCAAGTTCGTTAACCAGCAAAATCCGCCCACTGGAAGATGGCGTTTGGGGCGAAATTCGCGCAGAAAAAATCGTAACGCTTACGTTTTTGAGTTCATAAGCTTGTAAGTACTCTTTTTATAGTCTTCTTGGGCTAGGAAAACGAATGAAACCATTTTCAAGGCGATAGCTTTAACCGTTTTCGAGAAAATTGGAAAAATAGTTTTTGAATACCGTTTTTGGTTTGGGTACTTAGAATCACGGGATTCAGTTGAAACATTATCTGCATGTTCTACTTTCATTAAAACTAAAATGTTGAAATTTTGGTTGCGTTTGGAGTTAAGGAAGGGTTAGAATAAAATATTTTATGAACAGACATGAAAAGTTACCATTCGAAAGCTTACTAAATGCTCAACAAAGAATTTTCTGACGAAAGTTTTAATTAGGCGATGTCAATCGGAGAAATAAGTGCTTAAAACATTAAAGTAATTGATTTCGTTTATTCGAACGGTTTTTTTTGTCTGTTTTTATTCCTTGTTATTTCTTATATGCTTATAGTTGGATAATGTATTTTACAATAAAACTGGTTTAGTAAAATAACAAAACAATTTATTGTTAGAAATATAGATTTCCTAGATTCCAAGACCTTGTAACTAGCGGGACCCTTTCTAGTGTTGACCGACCCTTCCAGGTAAGATCGTAAATCAAGACCTTTCAAGACTGGTGGAACCAAAATAATAACTGCTTCTATTTTAATCTTCAGGCGATTCGCCAAAGTTGCGAAGCCTTATCAATAAATAAATTTTTTAATCTTTCCAAATTAGACTAGGGATAAGAACGGAACCGCGCTAAGATGATGCAGTTCCTGCGAGTCGGACTTTTTAATACTTGGTAGTATAGAGTAACACAAACAGAATAGGAATCATGGGTAACATTCCACTCCTAACATAACGGGCGGAAACATTCATATATTGTACATTGTGTGTGTGCTGTTCATGTATACATTGTAGCATATCTATTTTACCGAACTACCAAAATATATAAGAGAAGGCTGCAGTCCCCTTCCCCCCGACATTTTGATTGAATCGGTAAAAACCTTAAAAATAAATGAAATAAGATCACTTAGTTTAGAAAAAATATTTTTTGGGGGTTTAATAGCTTTTTAGTTGACTAAATATTACAAATTCTAGATTTGTATTATTCCATACCACCGAAATGCTACCCCTCCACTAGAAGAAAAAATCTTTAGTGCTTGCTCGGGATTTGAACTCAGGCCTCCAGCTTATTAGTCCAGTGCTCTACCGCTGAGCTAACCTCGCCCCCATGTGTGTGTATATATATATATATATATATATATATATATATATATATATATATATATATATATATATATATATATATGGACGTTTATTAATACAAAGTGATAAATTATTTCCCTAGGATTTATTTTAAAGATGATGTACAAGACATTTTTTTTATCAGTATAAGGACGTTGCAAAACGCACCACCTGAATTTGCTTTGAATCCAAATTTAAAAGGCATTTATTTTTCCACAAAACTACACTTTAAAACGGTTCGCTTGAACAGGGGATAGACAAATAGCAGATAGTGAATTTTTAAAACTTCGTACTAAGAAGAATAGTCTATTTATTCAAAAGAAGTAGGTCTGTACTCAATTTAACGACTCTATTAAAATAGCTTTCTAATCCAAAATATTTTTAAATTCTTACCGGGGATCCTGAACTTGTAGAATTGTCGACCATGGCAACAATACCAACTGACAAATTGACCCTCAGTGCAAATGCTATACACATTCCAAAGAAGAGAATCACTGCTTGAATGTGACGAGCTCCTAACCATCCTAAAAACATTTTATAATTATAAATAAATGCATTACAAGTCATTACGTCTCATTATAGGATTAAACTTCGAAACAGAATCTTAATAGTTCACCCTCAGAGAATCCAAGTCAGATATTGAATGAAAGATTTGGTAGCACAGTTGTTGTAGATTAACTATTTTTTAGTGTCCACCATCGTTGCCTCCATAGAGAGGAAACTCGCTTATCACGTTGACCTTAAGACGCAATCTGGAGATGTCGATGAGAAATGTTTTAGACACTATAGGCCACGGAAATACCTATATTTGTTTGTGTGTGTGTGTGTGTGTGTGTGTGTGTATATATATATATATATATATATATATATATATATATATATATATATATATATACACTAGCCGAATGCCCGTGCTTTGTCGCGGCAGATAAGTAGTTATTTTATTGCGTTAAATAATGTATCAGCAAAATTAACGCCGCTACATAATTTTTTGCGGTTTATTATAGCATGGTCCCCGTCATACTATCCGAAGAAACAGATAATCTAGAGATAAACCGTCATCTATAGGTTTCCAGCATGAGAGTTTATAAGGCGGGGGGCCGAGGGGTCCACAGCCCCCCCCCCCGAAATTTTGATTTGATGGTAAAATGTGTCTTAAAACCCTTAAAAATAAATCAAATGAGATCATTTCATTTTAGTTGTAATAGCGATTTATTTGCCTAAAACTATTCTAAGTTCTAAATTGATAGTATTCCATACCCCGGAAATGGTCCTACCCCCCCGAAATGATTTCGAATATACGCCCATGGTTACCAGTAACAGAAGCGTAACCGATACAGGTTAAATTTTGTTGTCAATAATACATCAATAATAAATGTACGTAAAAATGTATGCTTCTCACATGTAATTTCGAAACACCAATTATATTTGCGAGCATTACCAAGAGGTATTATGACTGGAGATGCTGATGGGTAAAGAGGCCGTACAAGGGTTCGGGATATTATTACGTCGGATGGCCCATCACCAGGTATAGCGAAAACTCTCTAGTGAAATGAACCTCAATTAAAATGGTGATTTTGTCCCTCATAGCGTAAACTCTACGAGGGACAGTTTATTTCTAGTAATTCAAGGTCTCCCATCATAGTTGAAATTAACCTTAATTGAAAATAATACTATGAAATAGATACAGTACGTTAACAGCTGTTCTTTTATCATCCTAGCAACGCAAGCTCCCGAGGCTTGCCTGCTCTGACCAACTAAAACTTTAAACCCCTCTAAAAATACTTAAAAATTCTAAAATCAAAAAATCCTTTCTTAGCAAGTGTCTACATGCTTAGAAGAGTGTCCATGCGAAATTTCAAATTTTTCTGTCGAGTGCTTTGGGTGGGGGGATGATATGTCAGTGAGACAGTATATATATATATATATATATATATATATATATATATATATATATATATATATATATATATATATATATATTGTCTGTGTGCTCTCTACCTGCCCAAAATATTGTCTCATTTTGATGAAATTTGGTACAAAAATACTTCGACTAATTTAAAAGGTCGTGTTCGTTAACCTAATGAATCCGTTGACGGTAAAAAGGTGTCGTAGCACTTACGTTTTTGTCTCAATGGGATTCCAGGAAATATTTTATGAGTAATTCTAATGTTATCATTTTGAATGTCATATTTATAACTGTTTCTGAGAAAAGTGGGAAAACAAGATATTTCTTGGCATTTTCGGGTATATTCTGATTTATCTCGAATATGGTTAGGAACTCCTAATTAATGTAAAGAATCTAATTAAAAATTTTATTAAATTTCCTTAAAAAATGGTTCTGATGCAATTTTTCATAGAATAAGCTCAATCGGAGAAATCAGTGTTAAAAATGCCAAAATGTCGGTTTTGTTCTTTTGAATATTTTTTTGTCTCTGTTGAGCTGAGTATTTTTTTTTTTATTTTTTTTTTTTTTTATTTTTTTTTTTTATTTTTTTTTTTGTTGAAGTGCATCTGCTACTGGGGCCATTAGCACTTCTCATCTTAACTTTGTATTTTTTAAATGGTTAATTATATTTGTTTATATCGTCGCTTAAGAATTCTCCTTGAATTAATTCTTTTTGTACTAGTTGTAACCTTAAACCTAACCTATATCTACATTAGCTCCTTTTTAACAAATGTCGGAGCTAAAGCAAAATTTCTTGTCTATATCTACCCTATATATTTACACTAACATCTATATACAGGAGTTGGGTCTGTTTCAAACATATGTTGGACCTAAACTTACTTCTAAACCTAAATCTAAACTAAATTTATATTTACATTTGTCTTACACACGCAATAGCTTACTCAGATTATAAATACACTCGCCCAATAGATACAGTCACACAATAAATACAGTCACACGATATATATACAAACCTATTTATGATGATGCAAAAGTTGATAAATATATATATATATATATATATATATATATATATAATATATATTCTCTCTTATATGAGACTAAACATTTTAATATCTATAAGGTAATCTGTCAATCTCTTCACTGAAGTGTCATTTCTTTCCAGGAATTCTCTAAGATTGATTGGTAGTTGGTGCCGCCTCCTTGTATCTTGGAGTACCGGGCAGTCCACCAATATGTGCCTGACATCCAGTATGTCATGACATAGTTCACACTGGGGACGGCGTCGGCCTACCAAATGGTAGCCATGCGTCAGGCGGGTGTAGCCAATTCTAAGTCGTGTCATAACAACATCATTACGTCTATTCGTTGTATGGGCAGGGCTCTTGTTCATTACAGAAACCTCAATGTTTTTCAAAAAAAGGTCCTTGTCATTATACTCAGCTTGCCATTTCATTTGAATCTGCCTTTTCAATAAATTTTTGAAGTCATTCAAGTGCAATGGAAGGGCCGAATCGGCACTCATCAAAGCAGCTTGCTTTGCTAAGTCATCGGCCCTTTCGTTGCCCTCGATGTTAGAATGTCCTGGCACCCAGAGAAATGACACTTTATTTCCTATAAGATTGATATCATGTATTAACTGCAATATTTCTAATAATAATGGATCTCTGGTGAATTTATTTTTTAACGATGCAAGCGAACTGTATGAGTCTGTACACAGAACTATATTTGATTTTTCGAGGTTCCCATAATGCTCAAGAGCTAACCTTATTGCAACCATTTCCGTGTGATAGACACTTGTATGATGGTGAAGAGGGACCGAAAGATGTTTGTCATTACTTATAAATATGCCACACCCCGCACCGTTTTCTGATTTAGAACCATCTGTGAAGATCTTAATGTGCTCTTTATACATTAACATTCTCTCAAGAAACAAAGACCTGTACAATGACGGAGAGGTATCTTGCTTACCCAGACGTGCCAAAGTGAGGTCTATGTGGAGATCTGGGAGCACCCATGGGCTTACAACTGGTGGCCGAACTTATAAGAATGTATTATTTCATTTGCTCTCACAACTAAGGGTCTCGTGGCAGACCGCCTCTGTCGGTACATATCTGACACAGTATTTTCAGAAATGAGTTCCCTTAGGAAGTGATTCCTTTTTGTTCGGAGAGACGAAGCGTATGTTAGCATCATTAAGTTTCTTCTATGATCCGGTGGAAGATGCCCGGCCTCTACATAAATAGAATCCAATGGGCTTGTGCGGAAAGCACCAATGGCAACTCGCAGCCCCGCATTGTACAGCCTGTCAAGCTGGCGGAGCCACGATTTGCGCGATGATCCATATAATGCACACCCATAATCAATCCTGGACCTTATTAGTGCGTCAAACATTTGTAACAAGATGGCTCTTTCAGCACCCCATTGCAATCTTGATAATGTTTCTAGGACATTTAGGGATGACTCACATCTTTTTATAATATAGTTAATGTGATTTCTCCACCTCAATTGTGCATCCATTATGAGGCCAAGAAACTTATGAGCATCCTTGAAGGTGACCTCACAACCGCCCAAAGTAAGCTTTGGTTGGTTGTGTGGTCTCCGAAGCCTACAGAAATGGATCGAAACCGTTTTTTTAGAAGAGAACGTGAATCCTCGTCTACTCGCAGTGTCATTTACCGTATTAATTGCTTGCTGTAATTTACGGGCTTCACAGTCGTTAGCTGGATGTGACTCAAAAAGAGCAAGATCGTCTGCATATAGAGATCGGCCAATTTCGGCATCTATATTGTCAGCTATGCCATTGATTGCGACAAGAAACAGGGTTACACTGAGGACGGATCCTTGGGGGACTCCGGTTTCCTGTACCTTTATGCATGATAATTTGTCTCCAATACGAACCCTGAAGGTTCTTTCTTCCAGGAAACTCTTGAGGATTAGAGACAATCTGCCTCTAAATCCCCATTCTTGAAGTCGTCGGAGAATATCGTATCTCCATGCCCTGTCGTAAGCCTGCTTCATGTCGAAAAAAATGGCAGTAACATGCTGACGGGAGCAGAAAGCCTTTTGGATGTTATGCTCTAACAATGCTAACTGATCTTGAGTGGAAAATCCCTTTCTAAATCCTGCTTGGTATTTTGATAATAAATTACATTTCTCCAATTCGTGAATTAACCGGTAATTCACCATAGCCTCCAAGAGCTTTCCCATACAACACAAAAGTGATATGGGTCTGTAGCTTCTTGGATCCATGGGGTCCTTACCTGGTTTCAAGATTGGGATAATAATGGATTCTTTCCAAACAATGGGGTACTCTCCTTTAGTCCAGAGCTGATTATATAACTCAAGCATCCTTCTTTTGCCTACATCTGGGAGATTGTTTAATATTTCGTAGGGTAACCCGTCATGACCAGATGATGTTTTCTTAGATGCATCCTGGAGTGCCCTGTTTACTTCTTCCATAGAGAAAGGAATATTATAATCATTTGTAACGTCTTCTACTGGTCCGAAGTCTAGAGGAAAATGTTCCTCATTAGCTTTGGTGACCTTAAATTGTTCATCATAAGCTGACTCGCTAAATGAGGAACAGTAATAATCAGCGAAGACATTAGCGACCCCTTGTGGATCGCCAATGTAAACGCCTGAATTCCTCAAAATAGGGTTTTGATTTTTAGTTGTTCTTCCCGAAATTGCTCTTATTTTACTTCAGACTTCGGACGGAGACGCGTCTCTAGTTATTGTGATAACATAAGCAGCCCAGGATTCTCTTTTCTTTTTGAGTTTTATTCGACGCTCCAATGCCCTAGCCCTTTTAAACGCAATCAAATTGGCTTCGTCAGGATGACGCTTAAAACGATTGAATGCTTTTTTTTTTTTGGTTTCTATTGACCTCCCTACATTCCTCATCCCACCAAGGGACTGGAATTTTTCTTGTATGAGATGAGGTACGAGGGATCGCTTTTTCTGCTGCATGATTAATTGACATCAGTAGCATTTGTAATGTTTCATGTGCAGAGTTGCATGACGGGGCACTATAAACAATCTCCCAAATGTTTCCCAATTTGCGTACTTTACATTCCATTTCGTTGGGGCTCTTAGTTCGTTGCATCTCCCCGCTTGGTTAACCAATATAGGAAAATGGTCGGAACGATGAAGATCACTCAAAACAGTCCAGGAAAGATGTCTTAACACTGAAGTGCTTGTGATTGTCAAGTCAATACTGTCCATTGTTCCTGAGGATTCACAGAAATGAGTGGGCGTCCCATAATTTAGAAAAACAAGATCCATTTCCTCAATCATAGAGTACAATAGACGACCTTGAGGGGAAGACCTCCTTGAGCCCCAGGCAACATGATGAGTGTTGAAATCCCCAAATATTATAACCGGAGAAGGCAACTGCCCTACCATGCGCCGGACATCGTCAATGCGGTATCTTCTGCCGTCTGGGAGATACAAAGAACAAAAAGTAGCTTTCAGAGGGGTCTCCAGACGCACAGCGACAGCTTGTAAGTCTGTATTTAGAGGAATTTCATGAGCTCCTAGGTTCTCCATTGTGTACAGAGCCACTCCACCATGGCTCCGTCCACCCGGGAGAACAATAGGTTCCTTATGGATACACTTATACCCTCTCAATGGCCGGGCAATACCTTCAGGAAATTTAGTTTCCTGAAGAGCCACTACCAATGGATTGTATGTGTGCAATAAAAATCGTAATTCGTCACTGTGCTCTGAAAAACCTCTGATATTCCATAGAAGGAACTTGTTTAAAGGCATTTTGGGGTGATTTATCTATTCCAACTCAGCAGCTGTTTTCTTTGACCCTCGCTTCTTACCTTTAGGCCAACCTTTCTTTCGTTTATCATCAACCAATGTAAATGGTCCAGCACCATCATCGATCCTATTGTCCACGGGGGGGGGGGGGGGCAATCAGCCCCGGGGCTTGAAGGAAGAGATAGGGGTGGATCTACTACATTCTCAATTCTTTGGGGAGTTGATTTCCCCGATAATAATAATTTTTATTCATCCATCGAAATGGACGATGTAGAAGGAAAATTAGGATTAGGGAAGATAGTGGAAGGGGTTGGGAGTGAGGTGGGGGGTGGTGGGTTAGGATTGGAGAGATGAGGAAGTTGAATAGCGGATGATTTAGGGGCCGATTTCGTCACGTTTTTCCTGTCTTTTATTCTATTTTGCGCTGCACTGGAGTAACTCCCCCTGCAGGCATATGACGCACTGTTAACTAACACTCTTGCTTGCTTAAATGTCATGTCTTTAATTTCCGCTCTTAACTTTTGAATTTCTAATTCTATTTTATACTCTGGGCAGTCCTTTGAGCGGGAGTTATGAGGCCCTTCACAATTTGAAAATTTGGGTTCAGCCGGGCAAGGGTCGGGACCGTGTACCGCATGTCCGCAGACACAGATCTCGATCGTTGATCGGCATTTCACTGCGGAATGTCCAAATTTTTGACATTGAAAACATCGCATAGGGGGTGGAATATATGGTCGTACTTTGAGTTTATAGAAGGCAGCCTGAACACTGGAAGGGAGCTCAGGTCGATCGAACGTGAGCATCACGCTTCCAGTAAATTGAGCCGCTTCCTCCAAACCATTCGCAGTCTTCTTTTTACGAAAAAATCTGCGAACGCCTATGACACCCTGATCTTGTAGACCCTCTAAAATTTCCTCATCAGTGCTATGCTCGAAATCAAAGCATGTTATCATACCTCTGGATGAGTTTAGTGTTTTATGCAGTTCAGCTTTGACACTAAATCCACCCAGAGATGTTGCTTTAATTATGTTATCGCTTTGCACCTTGCTTGATGCCTCGATCAGTAAAGAACCGTTAGACATTTTGCTTATGCCCAAAACTGTTCCAAAATCTTGAACTATCACCTTTTTGATAAGGAACGGAGAAACTTTAGCAAAAGTTTGTCCGTCTGTCCTACTCAGTACAATAAATTTCTCAAATTTACTTATGCGGGGACTTAATTCATTGATCAGTCGTTTTCTCCCTTTTCTTTGCTTCTTTTTCTCGGATGACCCTGAAGGCGTTAGATACGGCTCCGAAGTAAACCGAGAAAGAGAGGCTTCTTGTCTAAAGGAATCATTATCGAATTCTTTGGGCTGAGCTAACCTGACGGATGCAGTACCAAGATTCTGATTTTCACTGTTTCCCTTACTGCCCTCTATAGGGAAAAGGGTTGGTTTTTTAGAAGAAGTTGTGTTGTCCGTTTCCATGCTTGAGTCTCTCAGAGGGTCCTGCATTCCCTCTGAGTTATCCAATAAGGGGAGTCCGGCTTTTTCCGTAATTGAACTTGTAGGAAATTGTTTTTTTTAAGTGACTCAGACCCCTAATCCTCGTCACCTAGTCTGCTGGTGGGGCTGCCACCTAGGCCGGCAGACCGGCACAGTTCCTCCCGAAGGAGAGGATCCACTCAGCAGGGAAGGTGTCCCTGCCTCATCGTGGATCCCCGCCTCTGCTTTTCGCCGTTCATGCAATGTACAAGAACGTTACCAGGGGGTACCACGGGGAGGAAAAGCAGTCGGCGTTGACGGGAATCAGGTACACTAGGAGATGGTAAGCAGTGAAATAGGGCACTATAGCTTAGCAGAGCTCCCAAAAGAAGTCGGACGGCTCCCATATCCGCACGTCCGCTCCAGCAACCCTTTAGCCCGCCCATTTACCCCCCGGCTCGGTATTTAATTGATTTCAATTTATATTTAACAAGAAATTGAGTTTTGTTATAGAATATATATTTAATATATATTATCAATATAGGTAAGTAAATGAAAAACATATTTGTAATAGTATTTTCCAGTTGACAAGGTCGGATGGAATAATTTCCGCCTAGGATACCGTCAGTTTCCTTTTTTGGCGCCTAAAATCTTGCTCATCAGTTTTCACTTTACTTTTTTTTACAAAAGATGAAAACAAAACATTAACGATTTATATTCTAAGCTTTTCAAAGGACACTAGAAATAAGATCGGAAATGCGCTAAGATGACGCAGTTCTTGTGAGTCAGACTTTTTTTATTATTCTTGTTTCTTTATAGTTAAAGTTTGACTCTGTAAATATTAATACTCAACGTTGAATATACATGAGAAATTTTTAACAAACTCTTAAACTGTCTAAAATGGTGTAAGAGAAACGCATCAAAAACTTAAAAATATGGTTTATATTGTCGTAGTTTTTTAGATGATCGATTATGTTCACCAAATGTGTATTCAATTATTTGGAATTATACCTCTAAAAGTAAAGTATGATAATTTGGGAATATCACCTACTTTTATTTGAAATTACTGAATTAAATTTGCTTCCTGAAATGTAATTAACTTACATTAAGAACCTCATCCTATAAAATATAAAGTTCCATTGGAAGCACCATGGTGCTCTTTTAATTAAATTATTTAATAGAAAAAAGCAGTAAATAAACAACAGCCAGAATATAATACATATTCTATTTTAAATAACAATTTAGATATAGAACCGGTATTATCGGTTTAATTTCTCACTATGGAAGTATCTGAAGAGCTTTGTTGAGGCTTAATTGAGCTTCCATATCTGTTAGTAAATAGAATAAAAAACATATACTAAGCTTCCCTGGCTTAAAACAGTGCTCTAAAAAATCTATAACTCACAATTTCGTAATAGGCCTAGAGCTTACAGAAATATTTCATAATATAAATATACTTATTTACATTAAATATAATTTTTTCATAAGATTAATTATTCTTTTACGTAACTGTGGGAATAAATTACTTTATCCCCTTGATCGTTACTAATCCAAATTGATCTTAATTTAAATCGAACGTAAATAAGACAATGAATAAAAACTATAACCTTGCAAAGAAAGTGAAGAAAGGGATAAGAACACCAAAAAGAAATAACTTGGAGAATTATTATTAATTTATGCTTTTAAAAATGTATTTTTAGGCTATGAATTTTAGATAATAAATATTGCTCTAAAATTGAAGGCCCTTGCGGTTACCAATTACATTTTTGGATCTCGAAAACTGGTAAATAGTTGTAGCTCTTAAAAAGTAATTTGGGTTGGTTTCTCATATTAACATGAATGGAATATAAAATGACTGTACCATTTTTCAGATGAGAGCCGTCATATTGACAAAATGGATGCTCACCATAAAGATATCAATCTATTTGGCAAGCTGTAAAATAACAAACAACATGACCTCTTTTTATTTCACCTCTCTTTATTTTAACGTTTATTTTTTTAATTTCTTTATTTTTTTCCCCGGCGCTTCGACGTCTAGGCCATTAGCGCCGACATCCAGGATGCAGCTAGGAATTTTTCCAACGAGCTGTGGGATGAGAAAATTCCTGCCGCCGGTGGGAATCGAACCCACCATCTCCCGCTTATGAATCTAAGACGCTAGCCACTAGACCACGGGAGACCCTTTTAACGTTTATTGATTCAATTATTATTATTGTTAATATTATTTCATTTTAATTTCGTATAAAATCTTGTTTTGAATATTATTTTAAATGCTATAATAATTAGTGATATTAATTACTTATTTCTAAAGCAATTATTTTCATTTTTATTCCTTTTACCACAGTTTAATTAGTTTAAGAACGTTAAGTTGTTTTCTGAAACGGCAACTTTTGTACATCGAAACCATTAAATATTACCAGTAATAAAATGCTAAACAAATAATAATAATAAGTAGTTTATGAAATTACTTTCGTGAGTTTTGATTTGATGGATTCTACTTAGTCGATTGTATTATTGGAATATTTCTTTTAACTAAATAGTGTTTGTGGTAATGTTTCTTTTTATACCTAGTAAACTAACAATAAGTAGCTCATAAGTAGCTCATTATTATTTTGGGAATAGGTAATAGGTACCTAAAACATTTCCTCTGTTAAAATGTCTTCCATGGTTAGACAATACATATTATTTTCAGATTTATATAAACAAACCGTTTATTGTAAATTCGGGAGGTTTCATTCTTCTTTTCTTTCTATGCGAAATAATTACGAGGAAAATAAGGCATAAGGAAATTATTTATTCATTCGTTACATAAAAACAACGTAATTACATATTATAACTATGTACATTACCCGGACAGCATGTAAACATCTCCAGTAGGCGTACCTGTCAGTGGAGTTAGAACCATGTCTTCTATTTTCAGCTGCTCTGCTCGACAGCGACTGTGTTCTCTCCTTCTTTTCTAAGCTCATCATTTTCCCTCCTTCCTTATCTCTATCCTTGCCCAGCGACCTCGACAGTCAGCCACAATACTAGTACATCAGTCATAAGGAATCTATTAAAAAATGACAAATAGCTGAGATATACCATTTTCATATGAGTTTTCATGAAACAAACATATTTTCTCAAAATTGCTCAAGCGGATATAAATAAAGATAATTGCGAAACCGCCTCCAAAACGTCCGCTCGAAAAGCTATATATATATATATATATATATATATATATATATATATATATATATATATATATAAAAATAAATTTTAAAGTAGTGTTCATAATTTTTAGCAATAGATATCAGACATGGAATATTAAGACGTTATTATAAGACAATTTACAAAATGAAATGAAAAAAAAATAGATACTACTACATTATAATTAAATCGTGTAATTCTGAAGTATTACAAACTACGATAGTTAAATAGCGACAAGAAATCAATGTGTCACTTGAGCTTGGGCAATTAAACGATCCATTTTTGGATTAATTCCACTGATACAAAGGCGTAAAGAATTTTCCAAATTATTGTCAGTCAGCCTAGTACAATGTTTTGATTTATTAACTTTCACCTGATTTATTAACTTCTTGCGTATTTTCTAATCTACGGAAAATGGCTTTCTTCGAAGTATTTTTTGTAGAAATCGCAGGAGTAAGCGACAAACCTATCTCTTTCGATCTTCCTCATTTGGAGTGAGTGTAAATAAGTAGGGTAATATATTTTTTTAAATTGGGGTTGTCAAAATATTTCGCGGACCAGATCAAATCTTACCGCGGGCCGGTTGTTGCCCACATATGATCTAGAGTCTCAATAAGAGAACTTGTCCTCCTGTTCACATAGGCCAAGAACTTCCTATATCCAACGAAGAAATTCATATAGAATTGTTTATGCCTTTTGGTGTATCAGCAGCTACTTTTATTTTTTTTTATTTATTTATTTTTTTTTTTTTTTACGGCGCATCAACAAATCTTGGCTATTAGCGCCGAGCAGCTACTGTAAGATTTAAACTGTGGGAAATATATATTTTATGTGGACTGGCAGAAACCTGTAATCTTCATTACTTTCAGTTGCCTCTTCAAATTATAGCTCATTATATCATTCCAAATTTTCGTATGAAAAGCGAATTCCTTAAAGGCCTGGATGAAATTTCAGCCATTACCCATAACATTAAATACATGTTTCTCAATAAGCAAGTTGTACTCATTATTAATCAATTTGATTAATAGAGCAATGTGATCAAATGAGTGTAATCTTCAGAAAAGACAACAGGTTTAGATGTATATTCATGTGGCTAATTTACCGCACAACGCAGTTGGATGCGTCTTACAGTGTGTCAGAATCCCAGAATCCTCGAAAAATGAAGTAATTTGTTGAAAGTTTTTTCTTATGCGGTTACACATGAAACCGTCTAGGGACACTAGGTATAAAATATTACCTCTCCAAATATTTTGAAACTGGCGATACAGAACTTCAAGGCCAGCAGAGAAAATCCTTGTTAACGTTGTGATTTGGGTCGCATTAAAGACCTAAGTTTGGCATCAATATTCCTATTGATTTTTTTCTCGTAACGTAATTGAGTTGACAGTTTTTAGATATAGTTAAAACACCCTTGAAAATTATCTTGAAGGGGTGAAAAACATAATGTGACAATGTAGAAAATTGAGTTTGAAAATGTAGCGTCAGAAGCCTTTTTTTCAAAGTATATTTTAAACAACGGGCCTGAAAAGTACTAATAAAGCGTAATAAAGCTTTCAAAATACAAGCATCTTAACTATTGAAACATTGAAATTGTGGTGTTCTCAGATTTGGCTGCCCCTTTTTGCTGTAAGTATGATCTAAACTACTACTTTAATTTCGGTGACATCAATGTAATTATGAAATAATATGAATACCGTTTACTCTTACCAATGCTATAGTAATGCAATGGCACAGGATCGTGGGAGAACTCGTCAGATGATGATGATGTTGATGAGGAGGAAGAGGGATGAGATAAAAATGGGAACTATGAAAAATGGATTTTGTACGATTCAATATCTATTTCCAACAATATTCAATATCTATTAAGTTTTTTTTTTTTTTTTTTTTTTTTTTTTTTTTTTTTTTTTTTTTAACGAGATTCGAACCCGGGAATTCGATTATACGTTCTAATTGATTATTTTTTCTGATAAAATTCCCCATCGCTATGTGTTTACTTTATTGATATTTAATGTACAATGACTAAAAATTTGGTTCCTACCGGAAATCGAACCCGGCACTTTTGATTATTCAATTTTTTAAATTTGATTATTTTTTCTTATGAAATTTCGCGTCGAACAATATACAACACAAATAATATTTAATTTACATTGAATAAAAAGTTGGTTTTTACCGGGAATCAAACCTGGTACTTTTGATTATTCATTTTTTTGTTATTGATTATTCTTTCTGATGCAATTCCGCGTCGAATGTTATACAAGAATTATGATTAAGTCAATCCGCTGAATTTATGCCAAGATTTTAGGATTCTGCCACGCTGTGCGTCGTGGGAACTGCCTAGAGAGTGAGCGTCAGATATTGACTGGCTAAAATGTCATTAGATCCGGCTACAGTGTTGTAAAGCAGCCATGGGCGTATATAAGGGGGGGCTGAGGGGGCTGCAGCCCCTTAAAGGAGGTAGGAGAGGGGGTGGGAGGGTGAGTGGAGAGAGTTGCGGATAACACAGATACTTTCAACATTTTTTTATAGATTATATTAAAGACTGCCTTTCATAATTGTTTGCGGTTTTCTTGTAAACGAAGCAAAGTTTGGCCTTTTAGCGCGGTTCCTCCCTCCCCCATAGGGAGGAACCCCGCTTATAAGGTTGATACAATGAAACAATCCGGAAGTGCCGACAAGAAAATTTCGCGTTTCAGAACCCCTAGAGACCGAAAATAACAGTGGTTCAAATTTGTATATATATATATATATATATTTATATATATATATATATATATATATGTATATATTTATATATATATATATTTGTCTGTTCGCTCTCTAGGTCGAAGACGAATGGTCCAATTTTGATGAAATTTGGTACAAAAATCAGTCGTCCAATATGAAAGGTCAAGTTCGTTAACCAACAAAATCCGCCCACTGGAAGATGGAGTTTGGGGCGAAATTCGCGCAGAAAAAATCGTAACGCTTACGTTTTTGAGTTCATAAGCTTGTAAGTACTCTTTTTATAGGCTTCTTGGGCTAGGAAAACGAATGAAACCATTTTCAAGGCGATAGCTTTAACCGTTTTTGAGAAAATTGGAAAAATAGTTTTTGAATACCGTTTTTGGTTTGGGTACTTAGAATCATGGGATTTAGTTGAAACATTTTCTGCATGTTCTACTTTCATTAAAACTAATATGTTGAAATTTTGGTTACGTTTGGAGTTAAGGAAGGGTTAGAATAAAATATTTTATTAACAGACATAAAAAGTTTTGGTAACTTTGTATATTTTCCTTAATATCTCGAAAAAGGTTAAGAATTTGGTAAACGAAAGAATACCATTAGAAAGCTTACTAAATGCTCTACAAAAAAACATTAAAGTAATTGATTTTGCTTATTCGAACTTTTCTTTTTGTCTGTTCTTATTCCTTGTTATTTTTTAATTGCTTATAGTTGGATAATGTATTTTACAATAAAACAGATTAGGCAAAATAAGAAAAACAATTCATTGTTAGAAATATAGCTTGCCAAGAGAAAAAGATTCGTTGACGTCTTTTGAATATTTTCAATTGCCTTTATGCAGTTGGTTTTTTTATTTTATTTTTTAATTGATTTTATCTGTAGAATTATTACTATAGTAAAAGAACACAGGAATTTGTGAAAATATTTGATATTTTCCAATTCATTGAAACGTATGAAATGAAGTACCGGTAGAAGAGGATTCTAGGGTCTTGCGGACCTGACCCCAGGTATAGCCATAAAACCCTTTGAACAAAGGCCGAGGAAAATATTATCTGTTTCTATTCTAAGCTTTTCAAATGAGAACAGGGATATGAACAGGAACCGGGGTCTCCAGTGGTCTAATGGCTAGCGCCTTGGATTCATAAGCGGGAGATGGTGGGTTCGATTCCCAACCTCCGGCAGGAATTTTATCATCCCACGGCTCGCTGGTGAAATTCCTCGCTACACCCTGGATGTCGGCGCTAATGACCTAGATGTAGATGTGCCGTAAAAAAAAAAAAAAAAAAAAAAAAAAAAAAAAAAAAAAAAAAAAAAAAAAAAAAAAAAAAAAAAAAAAAACTGGAACCGCGCTAAGATGTCGCAGTTCCTGCGAGTCGGACTTTTATTTTTTTTGGAATCACTCTGTATAAAGAATTATTATTATTTATTAGAATTATTATTATTTTGGAATCCACTTATTTTGATTCTAATATAATGTAATCTTGCATAGTAATATAAAATTTAAAAATAATGATTAGACCTAAATCCTAAATTGGAAAGCGTTGAATTCCTCCACCTCTTCTTTCCGAGACTTTTTGTTCAAATAGTGTATCTATGTCGATTGTATATTAGAAGATTGTCGTTCGTATTTGATCAAATGGGCCCAAGGTTTCAAAGCCCCTTCTTATCCTAACGATAACTCCCTCTTTCTGTCAACAATCATATGAATGTATATTTCAATCATAGATTGCATACTTATATGCATAAATAAATGTATGGTATTAGTATTTCTCTGTTGGCGCTTTAATGTCTACAAAAGGAAGTATTTATTTACATTTAAATTTTAACGTCCATTATAAAGAACTCAGAATTTTAGGAAGGGTTATCTATAGGCCACCACCCTTTTGTAGTCAGGATAGTGTTGATTTGAAGCCACCACCCCTAGTGGTAATCGAACCCGCGACCCTTGGTACGGAATGTTAAGTGCTTACGCCTTAAGGCTCACGGCCACCGGGCCTCCTCAAAAGGAAATAGCTTTGACGAAATTTAGCACAAAAATATTTATGCTGTACTACATATATTAAGCGACCTAGATCATTTACCTGAGGAGGGCATAACCTAGATAATATTTAAATATACTCTGCTTCTATGAAATACGTATTAACTTCAGATAGAAGTAATTCAGGAGCATTCTAAAATGAAGCAGTTTCTGATTAGCCAGACTTTTTAGCGCGGTTCCTCCCTCCCCGATAGGGAGGAACCCCGCTTATAAGGTTGATACAATGAAACAATCCGGAAGTGCCGACTAGAAAATTTCGCGTTTCAGAACCCCTAGAGACCGAAAATAACGGTGGTTAAAATTTGTATATATATATATATATATATATATATATATATATATATATATATATATATATATATATACATATATATATTTGTCTGTTCGCTCATTTCTGGCTTCCCTAATGGTCCGATTTTGATGAAATTTGGTACAAAAATCTGTCGCCCGATTCGAAAGGTCAAGTTCGTTAACCAGCAAAATCCGCCCACTGTAAGATGGCGTCTGGGGCGAAATTCGCGCAAAAAAATCGTAACGCTTACGTTTTTGAGTTCATAAGCTTGTAAGTACTCGTTTTATAGGCTTCTTTGGCTAGGAAAACGAATGAAACCATTTTCAAGGCGATAGCATTAACCGTTTTTGAGAAAGTTGGAAAAATAGTTTTTGAATACCGTTTTTGCTTTGGGTACTTAGAATCATGGGATTCAGTTGAAACATTTTCTGCATGTTTTACTATCATTAAAACTAATATGTTGAAATTTTGGTTACGTTTGGAGTTAAGGAAGGGTTAGAATAAAATATTTTATTAACAGACATAAAAAGTTTTGGTAACTTTGTATATTTTTCGCTTATTCGAACTGTTCTTTTTGTCTGTTTTTTATTCCTTGTTATTTTTTAATTGCTTATTGTTGGATAATGTATTTGAAAATAAAACAGGTTAAGAAAAATAAGAAAAACAATTTAATGTTAGAGATATGGATTTCCATGATATATAGCTTTTCAACTGCCTAGCGTCCTTCCTAGGGAGGGTTCTTTGTCTTTGATTTTGGTACTTAGAATTATGGGATACAGTTGAAACATTTTCTGCATGTTGGAGTTTCATCAACACTAATATGTTGTAATTTTTGTTACGTTTAGAGTAAAGGAAGGGTTAGAATAAAATATTTTATTAACAGAAATAAAAAGTTTTGGTAACTTTGTATACTTTCCTTAATATCTCGAAAAAGGTTGAGTATCTTGGGAAACGGAAGAATACCATTAGAAAGCGTACTAAGTGCTCTACAAAAAAGGCTCTGATGAAAGTTTTGATTAGGCGATGTCAATCGGAGAAATAAGTGCTTAAAACATTAAAGTAATTGATTTTGCTTATTCGAACTGTTCTTTTTGTCTGTTTTTATTCCTTGTTATTTTTTAATTGCTTATAGTTGGATAATGTATTTTACAATAAAACAGATTAGGCAAAATAAGAAAAACAATTCATTGTTAGAAATATAGCTTGCCAAGAGAAAAAGATTCGATGACGTCTTTTGAATATTTTCAATTGCCTTTATGCTGTTGGTTTTTTTATTTTATTTTTTAATTGATTTTATCTGTAGAATTATTACTATAGTAAAAGAACACAGGAATATGTGAAAAGTTTTGATATTTTCCAATGCATTGAAACGTATGAAATGAAGTATCGGTAGAAGAGGTTTCTAGGGTCTTGCGGACCCGACCCCAGGTATAGCCATAAAACCCTTTGAACAAAGCCGAGGAAAATATTATCTGTTTCTATTCTATGCTTTTCAAATGAGAATAGGGATATGAACAGGAACCGGGGTCTCCCGTGGTCTAATGGCTAGTGCCTTCGATTCATAAGCGGGAGATGGTGGGTTCGATTCCCAACCTCCGGCAGGAATTTTATCATCCCACGGCGCGCTGGTAAAATTCCTCGCTACACCCTGGATGTCGGCGCTAATGACCTAGATGTAGATGCGCCGTAAAAAAAAAAAAAAAAAAAAAAAAAAAAAAAAAATGATCTGGAACCGCGCTAAGATGACGCAGTTCCTGTGAGTCGGACTTTTTTTTCTGTAAATCCTACTTGGAATACATTCTTACTTGCTAAACGTTGTAATGAATAAATAAATATGAAAACCCTATTGGTCAATGCGGTCACAATACATATATCAGCTGATAGATCTGCTACTTGACCTTGGTAGCGATTAAGTACAATGTAATGAGATAATGTATTGCAAAAGAAACCATTGAAGGGGTCTTCAAGTGACCTTAGTGAAATCTACTCTTTAATCTTGTTGTCTATTCATCCTTGCCCTTTAGAAATGATTTGTTTCAGCGCATTAAAACCAAATGTTTAGGAAAATCAAAACCTACTTTACACTTAAAGGAAATCGAGTTGTCTTTTTTTTTTTTTTTTTTTTTTTTTTTTTTTTTTTTTTTAAACGTTCAGAGCACTTATTCGGTTTTCAGGGTCAAATAACAGCACTCAGGTCAAGGAAAAACTTAAGAGCACTTCTTAATGAGAATTACGGAAATTCATTCGCGCGAAAGTTATAAAGATAAGGTATATAAAGAAAGAGAAATATATTTTTTTTTTAATCCATGACAAAAACATAATGGCAGTTTCTGCATAACTGAGAACCGCAAGAACCTCTTAAACTAGCAAAAGAGGATATCTGAAATACTATCTTGAGGTAGAAGTAACTTCAGGATTTTCTGTGCACTATTACTATTCAAAGTTTAAATTTAATTAAAATCCTGGGTTTGAAATTATTTCATACCCAGACACTAAAGGGGAACATGTAAACCGAAATTATTCAGGAAGTCGACGTTTCATGACAATTCTCACGTGTTATATTATTGAAATATTTATTCCAGAATAATTAAGAATGAAAATTTATTAATGAAAAAATATTTCTCTCAATAGAAATACCGCATTATCCTTTTTAAAGTTCATGTAGTAGTGAAAGTAACACTCTATAGGGATTTTAAATGATTTTCTATAATTTGCTTAATACTTAAAATGAATATTAAAAGCCCGATTCTTGGAATAGTGTATCATTTCGTTTTGATTTATTGAGAGAAATTTGAAGCCCTTCTCCAAACAGATCTCGACGATAATGGAAAATTTCCGGTGGCAAAATGCACCGGAAACTGAACCCATCTCTGCGCGGAAATTACTCACTCCAGCCCCTCGCTACACGTTCCTCATTTATTTACCTTGTTTTATTGAAATATTTATTATTAATTAAAAACTAACAAGAAACAACTATGTGTGAGAACTGTGGATAATATAGACACAAAAACGTTCGGAGGACTGAGAATGCTCTATCAAAAATTGCTTATTAATACCACTTACCACGATTTCATGGCCGTTTTCCAGATTTTTAAAAACACTTTTCATGTACTTTAATAAAACATATTTTTTATTTTAATGCTTCGTTAAGTCTAAATGCAACCAAAATTTAAATATCTTAGTGTTGATAAATGCCAAACGTCTGGACCAATTTTCAACTGAATCATTGTTTCTGAATACCCGAACTGAAATTTTTTTCGGAAAACGAGTTGTATAAACATTTCTAGTAAACGGTTACAGATATCGCTTTATAAATGGTTTCATTCGTTCTTCTACGCTAGAAAGTCTATAAAAAGTGTACCTGCATGCATATTAAAATGAAAACGTAATCACTACGATCTTTTTCGCGCGCATTTCCCCTCCAAGACCACATTCCGGCGGACGGATTCTGCTGATATGTGTCTGCGGTACTTTCAAATTAGACGAAAGATTTTTTTTACCAAAATTGGTAATTTTGAGGCAGGTACAGAGCGAACAGACTTATATATATGTTTTATATATATATATATATATATATATATATATATATATATATATACATATATGTATATATATATATATTTATATATATATATATATATATATATATATATATATTTATATAAATACATACGTATATTTGTCTGTGCGTACTCCTGACGGTTCAAAAATGGTCCGTAATGGTTATGGTTCTAATGAAATTTCGTTCAATAATCGTTCGTCTAATTTGAAAGGTCATGTCCGCTCACCAGAACAATCCGTCCACCGGAAGATTGCTTTTGGAGCGAAATTAGCGCGAGATAAATCGTAACGCTTACGTTTTTGAGTTCATATGCTTGCAGGTATTCGTTTTATAGGTTTCTTAACGTAGAAAAACAAATGGAACTATTGTTAAAGCGATATCTGTAACCCTTTCTGAGAAACATTGAAACACCTACTTTTCTAAACTAATTTTCAGTTTGGATATTCAGAAACGATTAATACTGTTGAAACTTGTTCCAGACGTTTGATATTCATCTAATCTAAGACAGATAAATTTTGGTTCCGTTTGGAGTGAAGGAAGTGTTAGAAATAAAATATTTCATTAACAGGCATGAAACGTTTTGGATATTCGTATATTTGCTAAAATATTTTGAAAACGGTTGAAAAATCGTGCTAAGTGGAAGGTAACCATTCGAAAGCTTTCTAAATTCCCTACAAAAAATGGTTAGATGTAATTTTCGATGGGGCGATGTCAATCCGAGAAATAAATGCTTAAATCTTCAAAATTGTTAGTTTTGTTCTTTTCAACGTTGTTTTATCACTGTTTATCAAAAATTTTAATTGTTTTTTTTTTAATTGCATTTAATAGTAAAATTAGTATTTTAATAAAATAAGGTATGAAAATGAGAAACGTATTGTTAATAGTGTTTCCCATGGCGAACGTTGAGAAGGTGTGGGTGTCATTTACGCTTAGAATACTATCAGTTTCCTATTGTGGCGCCTTAAATCTTTCTTCTGAGATTTCATTTTATATTTTTCACGAAATATCAAGAACTAATAATAACTGCTTCTACTCCTTTGCTAGTGACACTAGGGATATGCGCTAAGATGGCGCAGTTCCTACAGGTCGTTTTCTTTTTTTTTTGCTTTTTACATGAGAAATCGTACACTGGAAATCGTGTGATTAACGGTTTCAGCTCCTCCTGCATTCCAGTCGGCGAATATTTCAAAAATTGATTGTATGATTCATTATGTTACATCAAAAGATTTTCACTGACCTTTCATGTAATTAGGTAATTTAAAAAATAAAAAAAAAAAAAAAATCAACCAGTGTAATGAATGATATTTTGTCCTCGCTTGGAGATGAGCTTATAATTTGATAAACTTGTAACTTTCAGGCTCGGAAATTGGCAAAGTTGTATCCTTCAGGCTTTGGAATCTATTATTACCCTGAGGTGTATACTTATCTAACAAAATGAGAGAACATGAAATGAAAAATTAGGAGTAGACAGGTTTAGATTTATCGACCAACTCAGTTTCCATTATTAATTATTAATGTCTCAATATTTAAAAATAAGTACATTATGTTTGCAAAGTAATTTAAGTTAGTTAAGAGAATATTCTGAACTAACTTAAGGGGCAATACTACCTTTTGCGATCAAAATAAAAGTAATTTTCTTGAATTTATAAATAACAAATAAATCAATACTTTCAATTCTGAATATCCAAAATTTGAAGACGCCCTATTTGAAAAACATATCTTTGAGAAAATGACTTTAAAGTTTAATGTTCTGAATTTTTTTCCTATTTATTTTTTTTTTACACTTTCTTGTACTAATAATAAAAAAATGTTTTAATTTTGAATTGTATTGAAGGAGAACCCCCCCCCCCTTAACAAAACTTAACAATTGAACAAAGACCAATCGAAGCTCGCTTTTTTTCAAAACAGCGTCGCGTTCATTCCGCATCGGGACTTGACTCGGAAAATCGTATTTTTGCCCATTTAACATTTTTTCTTCACATAAAAACTTTTTGATATAATTTCTAATTAGCTCAAGAAGACTTTTAGCCCATAAAAATGCTAAAAAAAAAATATTATTATTACTCCTTAAATTACTTCGCTATGGTATTTTCTACTCCCATAAGCTTCATTTACTTATGATTTATGAGGGCTTGGCGTTATCTCTTTCGATTGATAGTAATGAAGAAAGCTTATTCCATGGTTAATCTACACTTCTTTATTATTTCACTCTAGCTACGCCATAAAAAGGATATTTCAGCTTTATTTATTTCTAACAAAAGCGTGATTTATTTAGACCGCATAGATCGTAATTTATATTTTTGAAGGAGGGGTAAACGCAGAACATGCTTAATAGTTGTAATTAGGAACTGAAATTTCCTCGTACGCTTTGTGTTAAGTCTAATTTTTAAAATAAATTGCAGAGTTTTAACTTTACATAAAATGGAAATAAATTAAATGTGAACTTTTGTTTTCTTACCTGTTAAGATGAGAAATGTCCTTGGAATATTTTTATCAGCGCTCTTTCTTAATTTCATTATTTTATTTGTTACGGCGCGCTATTAGCGCCGGGCTATTTACAGGTTGCCGAATTTTTATTATGCCAATGGCACGTGGGTTTCCCTGACGGTCGCCCATCCAAGTTCTCACGCCGCGTAGCGAAGCCCGTGTTGAACTCCGGGTCATAGCTGTTGGTCATTTCATTATTATTACTATTATCTAAACTTGGTCTGTTGCAAATATGGAACTCCTATTCTGTAGACTTCTATAGAAGAAATCTCATTGCCAGGCAAATAAGGATTTTATCGTTGAGCGTCATTCATTGGAAGTTCAGTTTCAGAATTTCAGGCAGTTTCAGGGCTCAATGAGCAATTAAAATGACAAATACTTTTTCTGTAGATTATTTTTATTTAATTAAATTATGACTAGGTTTGAAGTAACTATTAAGTATTTAAAAGTATTTTATTAAAAGCCCTGAACAATTTTCGACTGTTAATTTGTTTTGTTAAATATCTTGAAGACGTTTGAGAAATCACAAAAGAGAAAAGCCTTATTTGGAAACTCAGTCAGATGATACAATTCCTTTGAGTCCAGTCATATTCCTGATGGCTGGAGGTCGGGCATAAAATTAATACTTTCGGATAGGCATCGAAAATGGTATCTATGTGAAACACTTTTTCTCCTTTAATACACAATAAATATTTACAAATTGGATCCAAGGTGGTCAGGATTTAATATGCAAAAACCAAATTTCACTTTAAAACCCCACAGGGGGGATTTAAAATTTTTCAAAACCACACAGGGGGGATTTAAAATTTGTCTGAAAATGACGCTTTTATTGGGGTTCTCAATTTATTTATTTTTTATGTGTTTTGAGGGAAAAACATGGACTTTGACGTGGACAACCAGAAATTGTTGTTTCTGGACTAGTCATCTACATATCGCCAATTTAGAAAAAATGACAGTTAAATTTTAACAGCCAAAAGAAGTATAGATGGGAAGAGGGTATATAAAAAAAGAAAACATTACGATTGTCTTTCTTTGTTTTAGCGCGGTTCCTCCCTCCCCCATAGGGAGGAACCCCGCTTATAGGGTTGATACAATGAAACAATACGGAAGTGCCGACTAGAAAATTTCGCGTTTCAGAACCCCTAGAGACCGAAAATAACGGTGGTTCAAATTTGTATATATATATATATGTATATATTTATTTATATATATATATATATATATATATATATATATATATATATATATATATTTGTCTGTTCGCTCATTTCTGGCTTCCCTAATGGTCCGATTGTGATGAAATTTGGTACAAAAATCCGTCGTCCAATTTGAAAGGTCAAGTTCGTTAACCAGCAGAATCCGCCCACTGGAAGGTGGCGTTTAGGGCGAAATTCGCGCAAAAAAAAATCGTAACGCTTAAGTTTTTGAGTTCATAAGCTTGTAAGTACTCGTTTTATAGGCTTCTTGGGCTAGGAAAACGAATGAAATCATTTTCAAGGCGATAGCTTTAACCGTTTTCGAGAAAATTGGAAAAATAGTTTTTGAATACCGTTTTTGGTTTGGGTACTTAGAACCATGGGATTCAGTTGAAACATTTTTTGCATGTTTGAATTTCATCAAAACTAACATGTTAAACTTTTGGTTACGTTTGGAGTTAAGGAAGGGTTAGAATAAAATATTTTATTAACAGACATAAAACGTTTTGGTAACTTTGTATACTTTCCTTAATATATCGAAAAAGGTTGAGAATCTTGGTAAACGAAAGAATACCATTAGAAAGCGTACTAAGTGCTCTACAAAAAAGGTTCTGATGAATGTTTTGATTAGGCGATGACAATCGAAGAAATAAGTGCTTAAAACTTTAAAGTAATTGATTTCGTTTATTCGAACTGTTCTTTTTGCCTTTGATTTTGGTACTTAGAATCATGGGATTCAGGTGAAACATTTTCTGCATGTTTGAATTTTATCAAAACTAATATGTTGAAAATTTGGTTACGTTTGGAGTAAAGGAAGGATTAAAATAAAATATTTCATTTTTAGTCATGAAAAGTTTTGGGAACTTCGTATATTTTCATTAATATCACGTAAACGGTTCGGAATCTTGGCAAGCAAAAGATTACCCTTCGAAAGGTTACTAAATTCTCTACAAAAAATGTTTTGAAGACATTTGCGATGGGATGGTCATATTTGGAGAAATAAGTGCTTAAAACATAGGTAATTTCGTTCATTTGAACGAATCTTTTTGTGTGTTTCCTACAGTTTTTTTCACTGCTCGTTATTTTTGTGATTGCTTATAGTAGTCAAATGTATTATTCAATAAAACAGGATACGTATAAATAGAAACAATATTTTGTTTCAACGGCATCTTGGAATTCGAAGATGCCCTATGGATATCTAGATTACTGTACTGGTGTTGATTTCGTTCTTTAGAATTGTTTTTGGTAATCCCTATTTTCAGAAGTTTTTATCTATTTATTAATTTTTTTGTTTAAATTCATTGAACAAAATCATAGGAATTCGAAGGTGAGGAGCTAGGAGGCTTAGGGTGGGGGGCATTTACGCTGTCCCCAGGTAGCGGCGCCCAGTGAACCCTCGTCATCTGTAAGTCCCTTTCTAGAGTCATAAAGATAAGCCTCCAAACAACTTTAGGAATGTAGGATTTCTAATTTTTGCCAGTATCAGAACAGCCGCTCTTTACATACCACAGTGGTACTGACGTACCAGTCTATACTAGTTGCACTCCACACGGTGGTAGTACTTGGTGTATGCCACAGCGGATCGCTCATTATAACCTTATTTTATTCGTATTAAATAGATACCTAAAAAAAATTTATTTGTGTATAAGTGTAGCGTTATTGGGATTAGAATAAAATATTTTATTAACAGACATGAAATGGTTCGGAATCTTCGTATATTGTCCTTATATTTTTTTTTTTTAATTTCTTTTATGGTGCATCGAAAATGAGCCATTAGCACCATTTTTTCCTTATGAGCTTATATAATACTTAGATTTACCTAGCGACAATATTTTACACCGCAATTAAAGTGACTTGCTCTCCTTACAAATATAATATTTATATTATAATATAAACATAATACATTAATTTGTCTGAAAAAAAGTCCAACCCGCAGGAACTGCATCATCTTAGCGCAGTTCCGTTCTTATCTCGAGTGCAATTAGTGAAGGAATATAGCAGCTATCGGTAGGTATTAGCACCATTTCCCCCCCCCCCCCCCCTTAATATCTTCAAAACAGTGGGAAGTACGATATAACCATTCAAAACCTTACTAAATTCTCTACAAAAAAAGATTCTGAAGAAAATTTCGATGGGGCAATATCAGTCGGAGAAGTAAGTGCTTAAAAATACGAAAGTTTTAGTTTTGTTATTTTAAACGGGTTTTTGTCACTGTTTACCTCACTTTTGTTTTTTAAGTTTATTTAACGGTGGAATGAGTATTTCATTAAAGCTGAGAAAATAAGAATCATATTGGTAATAGAGTTTTCCTAGAGTGAGCGTTGAGATGACGGGAGAGTCCCATCCGCTTAGAAAACTGTCAGTTTCCATATGTGGCGCTTTAAGCTTCCTTCTTTTTGAGATTTTATTTTATATTTTTAACAAAAGATCAAAACCTACCGATAGCAGCTACTATTCCTTTACTAATCGCACTTCGGATAAGAACGGAACCGCGCTAAGATGATGCAGTTCCTGCGAGTCGGACTTTTTTCTTTTTTTTACGGCGCGTCGACGCCTAGGCCATTAGCGCCGACATCCAGGGTGCATCGAGGAATATTGCCAACGAGCCGAGGGATCAGAAAATTCCTGCCGGCGGTAGGGATCGAACCCACCATCTCCCGCTTATGAATTCAAGGCGCTAGCCACTAGACCACGGGAGACCCCCTTACGATTTTATTTTCAGCACAATTAAGACTAGGGGTGTTAACTTGCCACTTGGCTCTTTTCTGGATGGATCCCCAAATCCTATTTTTATTGGTACGCGAAACGAGAAAAGATTAAAGGTTCTTGAATAATCGTTCTTGAAAATCTCGATGATACATGCACCTAATTAAGATTGCTTAAAGAGGTGAGTCATGTTACATGTGTTCCTCACCAATAACTACGTTGCATGTCATGAAAAGAGACGCCGCATGAACCAGGCCTAATGTGTAAATTTTACACACTTAATCAAGGTACTGAAGATCTTCTGCCATGTATTCTTATCCAGCAACTTCCAGACACCTCATTTGTGGAATGTTGCTTCAATTGACAACAATTGAAATGTACCATTTGCAGTGCTTAGGATGTCTGGTTTTCACGACAATTAACAATTGGCACATTAGGAGTATATATTGCCAGAAAACGTTGTTCTTTGCAATCTACGGTTCGCTAAAAAAGAAGTAACAATTTCTTAAGCCTTTCTAAAATTCTTCTCACAATCAGTCTCCCTTTTTACTAATTTCACATGAACATATTTATCTATCATTCTAGGAGAATAGCACGTTAGGAATAAGAAGTAGAAAAATATATAAAATAATTTAAAATAATATGTTACCGATTTCCTCAATAAAAAGAACAAACTGTTTTATGATATCAATTCAGGACCTTAGAAGAAAAAGGGTGAATCACGGTATCCGGATGTTCGGAAATCGAAGTCAAAGTTCTGAAAGTGCTTCAGGTTAGCAAAGGCGAATGTTTACTCAAGTAAATGTTGATCCGTAAATATGATTAAAAAAGTATGCAATTGATGAAATTAAATGTTTTAATTATAATTTATACGAGTGATTTATGGTATCAAAATGCTAGGAAGGGAGTTTCAGACCCCCTTCTTATTTGATTCAAGGGATTCGCCCTTGAAATCCGATATTGTATTTTTCATAGATGATGGTGCTATTCACTTTAACTTGAAACTATGAGAGAATTAAAGGTGAACCAGAGAAAGAAGGCGAAGCGTTCTGTTACCTATATCTTTCTGACTCAGAAAAAAAAAAAGAAAAAAGATTTTTCAGATTCGTTCTTTCTCTTCCAAGGTACTAAATTTTCCTTTCTATTAATATAATTTATATTGCATCTTCAGTCCAATTTGCCGGGTTTGGAATTAATAATACAAGCCTAATTCCATTATAACTTGTTATTTTCCAGCGTTTTTTTGTGCTTTTTCATCTGTGCTCTTCAAATTATGCATTTCTTTGCCAGCATTCCAGCTTTGCACCTCTCCTGAACCATAAATTACAAAAATTGTTTCTCCAATTGCAAAGATGGCTGCCGATATTAAGAATACTATTCTCCATTGAGCAGTGTTATCCTTAAATAAAAAAAAAAAAAGAGTTATAGTTCTTAAAAATATGTATCGAATACAATCAAACTTTAAAGTTTCCTCATTACATTAACAGTGACCAGAACAAGAACTTCTTTTGTCAGCATATTGTGAAGAGAGGAAAATTCCTAAATCAATGAATGAAATGGCCAATTCAGACCATTTTGTCAAAATGTGCTTTATCCTCCTTGGAAATATTAAAGCATTCGAATTTCAGAAAGTTTTAACATTTAAATTTTCTAATAAAGGACTTCAGAAAACCTTCCCCTTTTTGTGTCTATGGGATCATAGACAATATGCAATTAACCTGCCAAAGTTCTATCTTTGACATAAAAAAAAAAAAAAATAATGAACTCTTTCTTAAAACTCATAACGTTTTTTAAAATAATTAATGTTATTTAAAAGAATTCTGCTAGTTTCGAGCGAATTGCTCCTACTCTAAGACTTCTTCAAGTCAAGGCAATACTTCTTCTTAATATCCAGCTTGAAGCTTCACTCTTTTTTTTTGTTGTTATTATCTAATTATTCTGATAGTTTATGTATATATTTTCATTTGTTTCTTATTTAATTTAATTTAATAGAAACACACATTTTATTAATTTAAAAGGTGTTAAAGATAGTCCAACGTGGGAGATAGACGCTCAGTTTGGCAGGTTGACTTCCTCCACAAATGTTTAGAAAGTGTGACAACCTGTAGATAGCGAGGTTTCCAGTAAAAGGAGTGTAACCAGTGCAGGTTAAAATTCGTTGTAAATAATAAATGGACGTTAAAATCTAGAAATTTATGTTTCCAAGATGTTATTTGGAAACAACCATTATATTTGCAAGCATTACCAAGAAGTGTTATGACTGGGGATGCTGATGGGTTAGGAGGCTGTGCAAGGGTTCGGTTTATTATTACCTGGAATGGGCCAACACCAGGTATAGCTTACCTCTCTGGACAAAATCACAATTTATTTCTAGTAATTCAAGGTCTGCCATAATATTTGAAATGAACCGCAAATAAAAATAATTTTATGAAATAGATACAGTAGTATAGTAACAGCTGACATGTGATCGTCCTAGCAACGCATGCTATCTAGGCATGCCTGCTCTCTAACCAACTAAAAATTCAAACCCGTCTTAAAATACTTAAAAATTTGAATATCAAAAAATCCTTTCTTTAGCGAGTTGTCCACATGCTAAAGAGAGTGTCCATTCCAAAAAATTTCAATTTTTTCAGTCAAGTGGTTTGGGCTGGGCGATGATAGGCAGTGAGTCAGTGAGTGAGTGAGTGAGTGGTATTTGACAAATACAGTGGGTCAAAAAATTATTCATGCACTTAATGTTTTGGCTGTAATTTTTTTTGTTCATTTGTTTAACGCAAAATATCAACAGATAGTTATAACGGGGGCATTTGACATTAATTTTATAAAGCGCTGAAATGTAATACCTCATAAAATTAAGTCAGCAGCAAAATTTGAAAATGTTATAAGCAAAAAAATTATTCATACACCTATGAAACGAAAAAAAAAGGATTCTACTAAAACATTTTCTGTAATTAAACCCCCTTCCCCTCCCCTACTAGGATACCCTTTCTGATTTATGACAGCCTGAGGTCTCCTGGGCTTTGTTTCTACGCGATCATTATTCTCCTGACAGTCGATTTCTACCCAAGCTTTCTGAAGGTTATAAATTAATTCTTTCCCTAAATAACATGAACATTTTGAAATTTTTAACTTCAATAATGCCCATAAATGTTCTTAGGGGTGATTGAGGTGGTGTTTGCACCATTTGGCGCACCTTGTACAATAGCCATTCTGTTTTTTCCCGGTATGATTCAGGTCACTGACCTGCTGGAACATATAGATGCTGTTTATTCCTACTATTCGCACACTTTTTTTTTCAAATTACCTCGCAACACATTCACATAGTTCTCAGTATTGAAATAACCATTAATTTTTGAAAGTTCGCCTACTCCGCTGGCGCTCATGCAACCTCAAACTATGACATTACCCCTGCGTTGCTTCTCAGTAGGCAGGAGATGTTTTGCTTCGAAAGCTCTGCTCTTTTGCCTCCAAAAAAATCTCTGTTCGAGGGATTTGTAAACATTGAACTCCCTTTCGTCCAAAAAGAACTAATTTTTCCAAAATTAAAGCGGTTTTTTTTTCTCGTGATCCCGGGAAAACTTTATTCCTTTTTTTGACAAATTTTTAATTTATAAAAGGTATTGTTTTATCTGCTCTACCACTATATCCCGCTTTATGTAGCCAGCACCCCACTGTTTAAGGTGTTACAGGGTTCCTATAACATGATGCGATGTGTTCTGCTAGCTCGGGAGCAAATAATTTGAGGTTTTTTTGCAGCTTTTCCTGCACGATTTCACGGGAATCACACACTCACCCCGTGTGTTTTCTCTCCGTGTGTTTTCTATTGTCTGCAGATGAGGTTTTTATATTTTTAATTATATATTGCTTAGACGGTTAATACAATCCCAGCTTTCATACGAAGCATCGCACAGTGGGTTAGAATAGAATAGAATAGAATAATATTTATTTCCAAAAACTCGTTTTCGAGATATGGACAAGTCATATAATAATATTATAATACATTTAACACTACATTTGCAATTTTAAGTCAAGATGCCAGTCCGGATGCTAAATCTATTTCAAAAAATTCTTCAGTTGTATAACAAGTTCTTTGTCGGAGTATTCTTTTCAGTTTCTGGACAAGTCTTGTGGTCGGCTGGATGTTTCTTAATTTCTCAGGCAGGAAATTGAACAAAACTCCTCCACAAAACTCCACTCCTTTCCTATAAAACGTTGTCGTATGTTTCTGAATTTTGATTTTTCCTTTTTGGCGTGTAGAGTAGTAGTGGTCACCCCCATGAATTTTAAATTGGGATAAGTTTTTTTTTTACATATTTTACTTCTCCCCTGAAGAGGCACCAAAAAGGGTGCGAAACATGTAGGGAAGATAAATAAAAGTGTAAAAGTGTGTGACGATATTTTATTGACCTTCCACCTTATTCGCTAGTTATATATATTTGAGCTAAGGGTCATTTAATGAATAATAATAAATAATAGGATTCTGTTGTTTTAAATAATTTGTAATTGTTAGGTATAATACGTATAATTTTATAAATTTACTACCAATGTTATCAGATGACAAACACACATGCAGACACGCCTACACACACCCACCCTCTCACGCGCACGCACGCACAAACACCCACTCTCAGAAAGTAATGCCAATTTTGAATAAGCATCCTTGTATTTATTTGCACGGGATGCTTTTCTTTTTTTTTCTTTTAGCACTTTCCTCCGAAGGAAAGTAGCTATTGAGGTTGGACTCATGACGGAATTTTTGAAAAATGTCTTCAAATCTTTATCGATCCTACCTAGTAGACACCGAAAATGACCCCCGTTAAAATTTATATATATATATATATATATATATATATATATATATATATATATATATATGTGTCTGTTAACACGATAGCGGCCAGAGTTTTTGTTTTTCGTCACGAAACTTGGTATATAGCATTCAATTAGCAAACGATTGAACGAGTTCGTTAACCACCAAAGTCGGTCCACCGGAAGGGGGGGGGTTTACCCCGAACCCAAAACACTAATTTGACTATGTCAGCCGTAATATTTGTTATATTTCAACGAAACTTGGTATTCGTAGTGGTAATATAGAGAGAAAAGTAAGTGAGATATAAAAATGAACTAAATCGGTTCATTAGAAGGGGGGGTTTACTCCGGACCCACAATACCAATTCGCCACTACCAGCCGTGATTTTTGGTATATTTCAACGGAACTCGGTATTCGTAGTGGTAATCCACAGGTAAATAACTGTTGTAAAAATAAACTAAATCGGTTCATTAGGAGGGGGGGTTTACTCCGGACCCACAATACCAATTCGCCACTACCAGCAGTGATTTTTGGTATATTTCGACGAAACTCGGCATTCGTAGTGGTAATCTACAGGTAAATATGTGTGTAAAAATAAACTAAATCGGTTCATTCGAAGGGGGGGTTTACTCCTGACCCAAATTCTTAATATACTCATACCGGTCGTAATTTCTGCTGTATTGTAAGGAAACGCGGTATACGTCGTGGGTAACTCATGAGAAAGAAGTGTTGTAGAAATGAGCTGAATCGGTCAATCGGAAAGCGGGGGTTTAATTTGTAATATATTTCAATAGAAAAGCCCATCAGACGTAGGTTCACAAAGCCGCCGCAAGGAGCGCTTTCTACCACTAGAGTGACTGTATCCTGTTCCTGCGTTAGATCAAAATACGATAATATGAGGTTTTTTGTATTTATTACGAAGTGTAATAGGTACCATGTGTAAACATAACTCTGGAAGCAAATTATTAATTGATCAGTTACTCATTACAAATTTAAAAGAGAACTATTCATGTTTTTATTTTATTTATGTAGGATATTTTAAGCAAATTGTTCTGGAAAGCAATCAACACTACCCAAATTCTGAGGAAAGTGCTTAGTTATGCAGCTCCTGCGTGACGGACTTTTTTTCTTTTCTTTTTTTATCCTTTAATATCACGAGCTTGAGGATTGCCTTCGCAATTGCATTTGCGAAGCATACAGAAATTGCATTGAGCCAGTAGTAGTATGTAAGATTTTACTATTCTTCTTCTACTCTATAAAATGGTCGTCATTTCTGCCCTTGCTAACAATAATAATATCTATTTTTTATGTGGTGCTATCCATTTTTATTTAAACTGTTATTTGAAACGAGAAAATATGTAGTTTGATTTCATTTATTTGTTTTTCTGAATAATCGTCATATTTTTTAGCGCGGTTCCTCCCTCCCCCCCCCCTAGGGAGGAACCCCGCTTATAGGGTTGATACAATGAAACAATCCGGAAGTGCCGACTAGAAAATTTCGCGTTTCAGAACCCCTAGAGACCGAAAATAACGGTGGTTCAAATTTGTATATATATATATATATATATATATATATATTTGTCTGTTCGCTCTCTAGATAGAAGACGAATGGTCCGATTTTGATGAAATTTGGTACAAAAATCCTTCGTCCAATTTGAAAGGTCAAGTTCGTTAACCAGCAAAATCCGCCTACTGGAAGATGGCGTTTGGGGCGAAATTCGCGCAAAAAAAATCGTAACGCTTACGTTTTTGAGTTCATAAGCTTCTAAGTACTCGTTTTATATGATTCCTGGGCTAGGAAAACGAATGAAACCATTTTCAAGGCGATAGCTTTAACTGTTTTCGAGAAAATTGGAAAAATATTTTTTGAATACCGTTTTTGGTTTGGGTACTTAGAATCATGGGATTCAGTTGAAACATTTTCTGCATGTTCTACTTTCATCAAAACTAATATGTTGAAATTTTGGTTACGTTTGGAGTTAAGGAAGGGTTAGAATAAAATATTTTATTAACAGACATAAAAAGTTTTAGTAACTTTGTTTACTTTCCTTAATATCTCAAAAAAGGTTGAGAATCTTGGTAAACGGAAGAATACCATTAGAAAGCTTATTAAATGCTCTAAAAAAAAGGTTCTAATGAAAGTTTTGATTAGGTGATGTCAATCGGAGAAATAAGAGCTTAAAACTTTAAAGTAATTGATTTCGCTTATTCGAACTGTTCTATTTGTCTGTTTTTTATTCCTTGTTATTTTTTAATTGCTTATTGTTGGATAATGTATTTGAATATAAAACAGGTTAAGAAAAATAAGAAAAACAATTTAATGTTAGAGATATGGATTTCCAAGATATATAGCTTTTCAACTGCCTAGCGTCCTTCCTAGGGAGGGTTCTTTGTCTTTGATTTTGGTACTTAGAATTATGGGATACAGTTGAAACATTTTCTGCATGTTCGAGTTTCATCAACACTAATATGTTGAAATTTTTGTTACGTTTAGAGTAAAGGAAGGGTTAGAATAAAATATTTTATTAACAGACAAAAAAAGTTTTGGTAACTTTGTATAATTTCGTTAGTATCTCGAAAACCGTTGGATTATGTTGGATAATGTATTTGACAATAAAACTGGTTAAGTAAAATAACAAAAACAATTTATTGTTAGAAATATAGATTTCCAAGATTCCAAGACCTTGTCACTAGCGGGTCTGTTTCTAGTGAAGCCGACCCTTCCAGGTAAGATTGTAAATCATGACCTTTCAAGACTTTACTACTCACAGGAATGGCGTTAGTGACCTTAAGGGTTGACACGCCATTATAATAATTAATTTAAAAAAAAAGACTGGTGGAACCAAAATAATAACTGCTTCTATTTTAATCTTTCCAAATTAGACTAGGGATATGAACGGAACCGCGCTAAGATGATGCAGTCCTGCGAGACGGACTTTTTTATTTTTTTGGCAGTGGAGCGGCTGCTGAGTCCATTAGCACATCTGGTTTTTCTTTATAATTAAGGTTCTTTCATTTGATGCATGATGTCAAATACATTTTGTCATTATTTTGACTCTGGAAAAGAACAAACATAAGAAATGCATTCGTGAACTAAGGCTTTAACTGGTATGTACACGCACATCCGCGATTTCTGTTTATATGTTCTGAAAGTTGAATACTTCCTTTTAATATTGATATAAAAACAAAGCTTGGAAATGCTTGGAAGTATAACAGAAACTTTCGAGTTAAGTCAAATTTGACGTTAAAAAGGCCAAAAGATTTTATATTTTCTTATGTGGTCAAACTAATTAACAAATGGCCTAATTATCGCTAAAAAGCAATAAATGTATTCTCGATTACCTGCTTCAGGGTGGTCCATAACCAAAATTGCAATAAAAATTCCAAACTCTAGAAAAATTAATTTTTTGAACAGATAAATATACGGAGAAGAGTTAACAAGTCAGTTTCCTATTAAAAAGTGGAGACTTTGTTGTGGTCCGCCAGGCTTACAGGTAATGCCAGGACAGAGATTATCCTTACAGTTTGTACACAAACTATTCAACTATTTTTAGCACTAATTAATTTTCGTCTCAGATAACTTTTACAAAATGGACTTTTGGCCAGCATTTCGGGGCAAATACCCCACTGTGCATCGGTAACTCAGTCCTTGATTTAAAAGTTTAGCGATTTCATGTTTAAGATAAGAACTCAGTTTCTTAGATTTGCGAACCATTTCACTTGAATTATCTTAGAATATTGAGGGTTTAACTGTTTCTCATGTTAAGATAAAACGTTGTGTTTAATAAGAAAGAAATAATTATTGGTATTTAGTTGAAACATTGGCCCATGAAACAATTTTAGAGTTATCATAACGCCTAATTTAAGTGTATGAATAATTTGTTTGCATGCCAATGTTTCTTTTTTTGTTGTTAATAGAATGGAGCGTGTTTTTAATTTTTGCTTTTGCATCAAAATAATGGGAAATGTCATTTGTTATTATTATCAGCAGCAGAGGTGGGCATAATTTTATTTATAACTAAAAATACGAATTTATTCGTACTTCAGATATTTGTAAATACGAATATAAATAAATTCGTATTCGTAAGTGTGAATACGAATTTATTTGTATTCACGTATATTAAATATAAAAATACAAATAAAATTTTATTCGCAAATTTTCCTACGAATACAAATAAATTCACAGAAAAAATTGTAAATAATCACAAAAAATGTGAATATTCACAAAAAATCAAGTGGTTACAAATTTATTCACATTAAAATATATGAATACAAATTTATTCACATTATAATTTGTGAATACAAATTTATTCACAATAAAATTCGCAAATAAATCATGAATTTATTCGTAATAAGATTATTCTTTTTTTTTTGCACTTAACGTCTAGGTTATCAGCGCCTAGATTCATTTTTTTTTTTTTTTTTTATGGACCGCCAGAGGTACAGATGGCAGGCACTATGTCCCAGCAGCGTGGCTGGTGGTGCCGCGGCGGGCTCGAGGTAAAAATAAATGGAATCTTGGCGCTAATAACCCAGACGTTAAGCCCTTGAAAATAAACTAAAATAAAGAATTGTAATATCATCTTATCGTTAATTCGAATAAATTCATAATTTATTTGCGAATTTTTTTGTGAATAAATTTGTATTCACAAATTATAATGTGAATAAATTTGTATTCATTTATTTTAATGTGATTTTTTTTGTAATCACTTGATTTTTTGTGATTATTTAGATTTTTTTCTATGAATTTATTTGTATTCGCAGGAAAATTGGCGAATAAAATTTTATTTGTATTTTTATATTTAATATACGTGAATAAAAATAAATTCGTATTCACACTTATGAATACGAATTTATTTATATTCATATTTACAAATATATGAAATACAAATAAATTCGTATTTTTATTTATAAATAAAATTATGCCCATCTCTGATCGGTAGTTTGTTTGGGTTAAGTTAATAAAAAAAATATTATTGACTAATAAAGTAAGAATAATTTTTTGACCCACTGTATATAGTAGATTTTATTATTCTTTCTCTTTAATTTATACATTTTGGGCCTAGAAGTAGGAAAATCATTTTCTCTGAAGCTTTAAGCAAAATCAGTGAGAACCTATATTAATCCATTTCACATTGTTTTTGTTTGTTTCATTTTGCACTTAATTGATATATTTTTGAAAATTTTATCATTAAAGATGAAGAGATTGGCTAACGACCTATCATCAGTTTTTACCGCTGATTTTTTTTTTTTTTTTCTACTGAAAGTTGATAGTTTATTTACCACGCTCTGAAGCGATTGCATTTACATTATTCTATAAAAATATACATTTTGATGCTACATACATAATATATTTATAACCAATTTTCCTTGTAATAGCATTCTCTAAATGAATTGCTGTAGTGTTTTTGAGAAAAAAATAAAAGAAAAAACTTACCGGTTCTGTTACAATAAGTCCGGCCAGAGTAGGGCCAAGAATAGAACAACAATTGGCTGCACAGTTTGTTATGCCCATTAGCGTTCCAGCGAAATTGGGTGATAAGTCCAGATGATTGAGATAATATCCCGTGTATGTGGCCGAATTTAGCCCAACTGCGACGGTCAAGAGTACCACAGCTCCTGATGCATCAGTATTCAGCAATGATAGGAGACTAAGGGCGACTGCTCCTCCATAAAGTGCTGCAAGAAATTCAACAGCCTATTTAATGATACAATTTTGGGTTTAAAATAATCAATACATTTTATAATAATATTAAGTGTAATAATTAGTATACAAATTTTAAATATTTGTGTATGGATATAAGAAAACGTCGATTAAAAAGTCTTTACCTACACTATTCCAGAATTTTCTAGATGCTTCGTAAGTAAATATTTTTCTCTTTATCAGGTGGTCTGCGATGATCGAAAACAGAAATGAAGCCAGCCACATAACCAAATAAGGCAAGGCAGAAAGGAATCCATTCTATAGAATTACACTGGGATATGAACAATAAAGAATACAAAAAAAAGTAAGTAATATGAATAAGATTACACAAATTTGTATGAAGCACATAAAAACTAATAAAAGGTTACATTTTAGCGTGTTTTCTACCTCTTGATAGGGAAAAAACTTGACGACGAGATCCGGAATAACGATTAATGATGACATTTAAAACGCATATGCCACAAATAAAAACTACCTTTCAAATGGGGACAGCTTCTGATGGAATTTATTATAAAACTATTTTGTTTAGAACGTAACGTCAAGTTCGCTAGCCAGCTTAAACCAGCCTTCCGGAGCATTAGGCATCGTATTTGTTGGGAGATTTCTTCGCGCAACTCTATCAAAGCGCGTATGGCTTTGCTCAGGCTTCCGCGTTCAAGATTTCTGAGGTGGGGAATCGAATGGCACCACATTCAAGACGATATCTTAACTCGTTTAAAGTAGAAGAAATTTCGTTTATTTTCTTGAATATCTCAAAAATGTTTGCAAAATCGACATGGAAGGTGCTCCTTTAAAAGCCTAATAAATGTCTACAAATCACATTCGAGGCTAAATTTTCATAGAATCATTCAAGTCGCAAGAAATGGTGATTAAAGTTTCTGAATGGATGCTTTCGTTTCATCGAGCGCCCACCTTATAGCTGTAGAATTTATATCCTAAATTTCAAATCAATCATATTTAAGAATTCTTGGGAAACACGCTATGACCCATTTCCTGGAATTAACTATTTAGTAATAGCTCGTACACTAATGGTGATTGTGGTTAGAATTTATTATTATTTTATATATTTATTTTTTACTTTTTTTATATCGAAATGAAATACTCCACTGATGAAGGATGGCATAAGAGTAAGAAGTGTCCAAAAACCCCAGTTGTTAGCCATGTGGCCTATTGCGAGAGCCCAAAGAGGAGCTGAACTAGCCATTTTCGTCCATGGTGTTTTCAGCTTCTAAAAACAACAATTTTAAAAATATTATAATTGAAAAAATAATATTTCTTTATTAACCATGTTTTGTTTTTTTTAAATGATTAGAAATATCTCTAATCAAAGACCTTATTCCCTCAACTGATTTTTGTGCTGGTTTCTACAAGCCTCTATCTTGTTCTGTGAGTCTTAGCACAAGCCGAAGAAGCTCTACTATATTAAAACGAGAAAAATAACTTTTTTATTTATTCAGAACTACGTCCTCCGCTTTCAAGAAATCCTTAATAAGAATGTTTAGAAGTTTCTTTATAATAAGTTGAAATTCTTTAAAATACCAATATAAAATAGAGTGGAGATTCATACCTTCATACATGAGGAAATTCATTATACCGCGGTTTAATGATTTTGCTACGGATATAAGGGGGCTGCATACCCTCTCCCCCACTGAAATTTTGATTTAATCGGTAAAAATGTGCCATGAAAACATTGAAAATGAACTAAATAAGATCACTTAGTTCTGAAAAAATATTTTTTTGGGGTGTGATAGCGTTTTAGTTGGCTAACTATTCCAAGTTCTAGATTGTTAGATACCCTCAAATGCTCCCAGCCCCCCTAATTATTATTATTGTTAAAATCAAAGTCGGTGCAATTGGATTTTGCACATTAATATTTTTTTTACTTTGAATATATTTCGTAAATGCTCAGGGGTGTTCTGCGAAGTCAAGCTATTATGGAAGATGTTTCCAACCGATTGTTAGTTACATCAGACCCATAAATGTCCAGCATTCTGAAGCTACTCATTGAAAACCGCTCAAAACATGAGAACTTTTTGTACATGATATTTTATTCGACAATTCATATTCATCCAAGTCGGAAAACGACTGAGAATCCTATGTATCGAACAATTCTGATAATGAGAATGACTTTTCTTATTAATAAAAATAAAATAAAATTTATAATATAAGATGGTGACCCCTTTTTTTTCTAATGTATTTATAATGTATATGATTTACTCTCAACCGATGAAAGAGATAACATAGAGCCATTTATTAAATATTGATAATTTTCAATCAGTCTTGCAAATAATTTGATTCCTTGTGTGCAATTTTGAATTTTGTAAATCGGACATCAGATCCATAATCAGCGACTTCGAAACACCCGAGTAACAAATTTTGATCTTTTAAAAGAAGAATTAGTAATTTCGGCCAGGTTTTCGGGATTTCGCCCCACTGCGTATTGATGCAAGTCAGTATTGATAACATTTAAAAATTATCCACTTTTAGTTCTCGTTACTTCTACTACTTGGATTCAAGAACATTTTTCAATCCAAGTAACCTTCAATTAAGAATTCCCTCATTAAAGGGTTGTTATATTTCCAATTTTTCCTTTCCTTGAGAATGAGTTAAAACAATTTCTCTGGAAATAGACCAACTTGTTTTAGGCTACCAATTACAGTGTTTAGGAATCTGTTTACTTCGGAGACGTTTATGAAACGAAATCTATTTATAAATTAAAAATGCATACAGTTGATGAATCTGCAGTACTAATAAGGCTGTTTTCAATAAATGTTCTTTCCTTTTTTGAAATTGTTTTGTGTCTCTCAGGGGTTTCAGCTATAAAACGCAAACAGACTAGACCCCAAACCATTGCTAGTGCTCCTGGAAAAGCAAAAAGAATTGTGTTTTTGAATAAAATGTTAAATTATAAAATAACTGTCTTATTTGTGGTTCTTGTAGGTTTTACCAGATACGTAGAAAATATAAGGCCATCCTGCAGTTGCTGCTAGCATTCCTCCTCCTCCTAGCATAATAATAGTTCCAAATTGGGCACCTGGAAATCAAAATTATCTAAATAAGGTGTAACGAACTTGATCTTACATATAAAAAAGAGCATTTTGGTACCAAATTTTATCAAAATCGGACCAGTTTTCGGGACGCTAGTGAGCGAACACAAACGCACACAAACATATGTATGTATATATATATATATATATATATATATATATATATATATATATATACACACACATTAGCTGTGCCCGCACTTTTCCACGCGACTTCGTCCGCGTGGAATAGTGACTTACTCCAACTCGCAGGAACTGCATCATCTTAGCGCGGTTCCTTTCATATCCCTATTGTCATTTGAAAAGCCTAGAATAGAAACACATAATATTTGGTTCGGCCTTTGTTCAAAGGGGTTTATGACTTTACCTAGTTGGGTCCGCCAGAACACAGAATCCTCTTCTAGAGATACCTATTTAGTACGTTTCAATGCATTGAAAAATATCAGAATTTTTCACATTTTCTTGTGTTCTTCTACTATAGTAATAATTCTACAAATAAAATCAATTAAAAAAAAAAAACCAACAGAATAAAGTCAATTGAAAATATTCAAAAGACGTCATCGAATCTATTTCTCTTGGCAAGCTATATTTCTAACAATGAATTGTTTTTCTTATTTTACTTAATCTGTTTTATTGTCAAAGACATTATCCGACTTTAAGCAATTAAAAAAAAACAAGGAATTAAAACAGACAAAAAGAACCGTTCGAATAAACGAAATCAATTACTTCAAAGTTTAAGCACTTATTTCTCCGATTGACATCGCTTATTCAAAACTTTCTTCAGAACCTTTTTTAGTAGACCATTTAGTAAGCTTTCGAATGGTAACCTTTCGCTTCCTAAGATTTTCAACCGTTTTCGAGATATTTATTAATACCTATTCGTAAGTAGACGAAGTTCCCAAAACTTTTCATTATTTCTAGCAACAGAAAATTGGTCTCATTTTACCTATCCTGTTTTACACACAAATACATGCAGATAACATGTAACATAAGAAATTACAAAAATAAAAAGCAATAAAAAACTAAGAGAAACAGACAAAAATTACAAAAGTCCGACTCGCAGGAACTGCATCATCTTAGCGCGGTTCCGTTCTTATCTCTAGACTCATTTAAAATGATTAAAATGGAAGCTGTTATTATTTTAGGTCCACATTTCTAGAAAGCATGAAGATTAGATTCTTAGCCGTCGAGGTGATAAGTAAAGATGGAATGGTTGGGATTCGGCTAAAGAAACCTCAATACGATTTTTGTTAAAAATCTATATTTAGGACGTTTTGGCTACTCATTGGTAGACTTCGTCAGCAATGAAAGTGCCGGGAGGCAGAGGAGGACCAAAGTTGACAGTTCATCTTTACTTTCAAGAAAGGTCTTATTTACGATCTTACCTGGATGGGTCCCCGCCCTAGGAAGGACCCCGCTAGGCATTTGAAAAGCTATATCTTGGAAATCCATATCTCTAAGATTAAATTGTTTTTCTTATTTTTCTTAACCTGATTTATTATCAAATACATTATCCAACAATAAGCAGTTAAAAAATAACAAGGAATAAAAACAGACAAAAAGAACAGTTCGAATAAGCGAAATCAATTACTTTAAAGTTTTAAGCACTTATTTCTCCGATTGACATCGTCTAATCAAAACTTTCATCAGAACCTTTTTTATAGAGCATTTAGTAAGCTTTCTAATGGTATCCTTTTGTTTACCAAGATTCTCAACCTTTTTCGAGATATAGAGATAGAAAGTTACCAAAACATTTTATGTCTGTTAATAAAATATTTTATTCCAACCCTTCCTTAACTCCAAACGTAACACAAATTTCAACATATTAGTTTTAAGGAAAGTAGAACATGCAGAAAATGTTTCAACTGAATCCCATGATTCTAAGTTCCCAAATCAAAAACGGTATTCAAAAACTATTTTTCCAATTTTCTCGATAATGGTTAAAGCTATCGCCTTGAAAATGGTTTCATTCGTTTTCCTAGCCCAAGAAGCCTATAAAACGAGTGCTTACAAGCTTATGAACTCAAAAACGTAAGCGTTACGATTTTTTTTGCGCGAATTTCACCCCAAACGCCATCTTCCAGTGGACGGATTTTGCTGGTTAACGAACTTGACCTTTCAAATTGGACGACGGATTTTTGTACCAAATTTCATCAAAATCGGACCTTTCGTCTTCTACCTAGAGAGCGAACAGACAAACCAGCAGTTTTTTTGTATATATATATATATATATATATATATATATATATATATATATACAAATTTGAACCGCCATCATTTTCGGTCTCTAGGGGTTCTGAAACGCAAAATTTTCTAGTAGGCACTTCTGGATTGCGTCATGAGATCAACCTTATAAGAGGGGTTCCTCCCTATGGGCGAGGGAGGAACCGCGTTAAAAGAACGACAAAAAACGTTCATAAGAGCTAAACAGACATATTTGAAGTTTTAAGCACTTATTTCTTCGATCGACATCACCTAATCAAAAATTGTTTCAGAATCTTTTTTGTAGAGAATTTAGAAAGCTTTCAAATAGTTTCTATCCACTTATCAAAATTTCCCAACCGCGTTCGAGATATTAATGAAAGTATACGAAGTTCCCAAAACTTTTCATGTCTGTTCATAAAATATATTATTCCAACCCTTCCTTAACGACAAACGTAACCAAAAGTTTAACATGTTAGTTTTGATGAAACTCAAACATGCAAAAAATGTTTCAACTGAATCCCATGATTGTAAGTACCAAAACCAAACTAGACTTTGTATTTGTGTCGGCAGATACCTGGGGTATATTTACAACTTTTGAGGATTAACTCCTAGCAGGTACATTTTTGTGGACCTACAGGCAGTGAACGGACGGACTCTCTATTCCCTCATTTTCCTCATTTCATATCTGTTAATAAAATATTTTATTTTAATCCTTCCTTAACTCCAAACGTAACCAAAATTTGCACATCTTTGTATGTATGAATTTTAAACATGCAGAAAATATTTTAACGGAATCCCATGATTCTAAGCAACCAAATCAAAAACTTGATTTAACAACTATTTTTCCGATTTTCTCGGAAACGGTTAAAGCTATCGCCTTAAAAATGGTTTCATTCGTTTTACTAGCCCAAGAAGCCTATAAAAAGATTACTTACAAGCATATGAACTCAAAAACGTAAGCGTTACGATTTTTTGTGCGAATTTCGCCCCAAACGCCATCTTCCAGTGGCCGTATTTTGCTGGTTAAGGAACTTGACCTTTCAAATTGGAAGACGGATTTTTGTACCAAATTTCATCACAATCGGACCATTAGGGAAGACAGAAATGAGCGAACAGACAAATATATATATATATATATATATATATATATATATATATATATATATATAAATATATATACAAATTTGAACCACCGTTATTTTTGGTCTCTAGGGGTTCTGAAACGCGAAATTTTCTAGTCGGCACTTCCGGATTGTTTCATTGTATCAACCTTATACCTCCCTATGGGGGAGGGAGGAACCGCGCTAATATACTAAGTTTTGTTACGAAAAAAAAAACAACTCTGATATGTGTATTAACGATACGTTATCAAATGTTCGACGTGATTCTTTACATTGGTAAAACTTTTTGGTTTAGGAACCGATTGACATAAAACAAACACTAAATGTTACGGAAGCTTACCACAATTAGTGAAAACCGCATCTAAATAGGTTAAACCGCTTCTGATATTAGCGTACACAGTCAAACATTCTAAAATCATTGTTTGAGGACTATTGTGTTTATAACATGGAAAAAACCGTATAATTAGTATCCTTTTTTATCGTTTATGGGCTTCCAAGGCTATCTAATGGTTGCAACCTCCTCCAATCATTCATGGTGAAGTAGGAACGTTTTTCAACGAGGCCATTCCTCAAAACAGCTTCCTATTTCTCCAGTATTAGATATACCTAATGCGTTTATACTTCAGTGGAGTTAGTCCTCTAAGATCTTCATTACCTATAGAAAGAAAACTCGATTCATTTTCGATTTATTAGTGTGGCCGTAAAGTTTACCATTTCGGGCACATTGAAAGTTCTCCCAATAGTAATAATCTAAATAGGTTAAGCCGTTTCTGATATTAGCGTACACAGACAAACATTCTAAAAATCATTGTTTGAGTACTATTGTGTTGATAAAGGCCCCCAATAATATTTTTTCCATATATCTTCCATGTACAGGCAGCGATATATAAATATACATTTATGTAAATACAAATCTGAACCACTGCTATTTTATTTATTTATGGGCCCTGAAACATGGATAACAATAATATGAGAAAATTCCTGGCTGGACCCTGGATGTCGGTGCTAATGGCCAAGATTTGTCGATGCGCCGTAGAAAAAAAAAAAAAAAAAAAAAAAAAAAAAAAAAAAAAAAAAAGTAATAATAATAATGAGCGAACGAAGCTAATATTACGGATCTAATAAGCCGATTCAGTGCTGAAAGATGCGAATCTGTCTAAATATTATGACTTGATCATTGAGTTGAAAGAGATCTACACATCAGATTCCGACAGCTTAACTTGAAACCGAATACTACGGTCAGTGCATCCAAATTTCGGAAATTATCGGACGAACTAATAATATTATCGCAGCAAACAACTAATCGACACTGCTTGAATTGTAAGACAACTTTTAAATGCCCATAATATATGAATATTTTGTTATAAATAAGAAAAATAATTTTGAATGGTTGGATATATCTCTCAGTAACTGAGGGGATCAATAACAATAAACAGGCATATAAAAAATAATCTAATAGTTAACTCACTAGAAAATAATGTGTTGTTCTTTCTTCACCTATAAAATGGATAATAAGAAATGTGATATTATAAAATTGTGATATAAAAATTAATAATGCCAACCTCCGAATATGAAAGCATAAAGTCTTCCTCTTTCAGCAGGTACAGCCCATTTTGACATAAGTGTGCTGGAACTAGGATATAAAAAGCCCTGTAAAATGTTGTTATTATTTAATTTTTACCTTCCACTTATACATCGTCGTTCCAGAAGGACAATGACGTAACTACAAAAATGTTCCAAATGCAAATAAGTACATAGACAATATCAGAGGAATATTAAGTTACTGTAGTTCCACTCATGACCGCCAGAGAAAATTCGACAGAACAACAGATAAAACTTTTGTCTTCTAGAACAACGAACAACCCTTTTCAGTTATACGTTTTATGCAACCGCAAATCTCCTGTAAAAATGAAGTTTTGGCATTTAATTCACTGTTCTTCCGGAACGGCAATATTAGAGAAGCAAGATTTTAGGCGCCTCAACAGGCAATTGACAGTATTCTAAACGGAAATGATTCCATTCTAAACGTTCGGAAAACACCATTACAAATATATCTCTCACAAATATGTATAACTTTGCTTTAAGGATTAAGGCGTAATTTAAAGATGAAGGCTGGAATCTTAAGCCGAAACGTTGATGAATATACCTACAATTGTGGTTGGTTGGCTGGTGAAGGTTCATCATAGTAAATAGGATGCAAAGCAGGTGAAACACCTTCACTATTTTATTCCTTTATTTTAACAAAACATTTTCGAGGTCAGCACCTCATCCTCAGTGTCCTGTTAACACCCATCAACAAAGGCAACATTACAATAAAATAATTTAACTTAAATCACATGGGTAAGTCACATTATACAATAATTGGGGGTATTTATGATTTGTTGGTTGATTTTATTGATTGTTAGTGCTATTAAATTTAATAAATGTTTTAATGTTGGCCTCCTGGCAACAATTGGTTTTAAATATGACTTTTTTTGTTTGTTTTTTTTAGAGTTGTACAGTATGTTATTTTAATTGTTTTTAGTTGTTTTTAATTGTTAACGTATTGTATAATGTGACTTAAGTTAAATTATTTTATTGTAATGTTGCCTTTGTTGATGGGTGTTAACAGGACACTGAGGATGAGGTGCTGACCTCGAAAACGTTTTGTTACAATAAAGGAATAAGAAGGTGTTTGACCTGCTTTGCGTCCTATTTACTTTGATGAATATAATTTAGCTCTATATAGAAATACAATTTAAGGATTTTATAAGCATTAAAAATTAATAAAATTAGATTTAGAAATGTACAATATTGTGTAATAAGTGCATATTTATTTACAAATAAATATGAAATAGAGATAGAGATGTTTAAGGAAAACAGATTGGGTTCAGAGATTCTCTATCTCCTGCATAAACCTCCATAAGTAAGATATATGACTTACCTGGCCAAGACCCTGAATGAATCGAATGAAGCAAGCAGGTAGAAAGCCTCCATTGACTGCTATGGCGGGGAAAATAATTGTTGAAATGCCGTTTATAATCATTGTGATACCTAGAGGTTTTGATGCTCCAATCCTAGCAGAAAGTAGACCTGCTGGAACTTGAGTTATTACATAGCCCCAGAAAAAGCTACCGAGGATTGTGCCTCTCTCAGCTGTAGTCCAGTCCACTCTCTTAAAAAATATATGAAACGAATAGAGTAATAGTTATTTAGTAAAATAGTAAGAGATGTTTTTAACAAAACTCTCAACTAGACGAAACAAAGATAGACTCTGTGTGACTATAATTACCAATATTTAGTCATGTAGAATCATAGTTATAACATCGTATCATTCTTCACGAAATTAAATTTTACCTGATAGCACAATCAACAACTTAGCCGTCGTGAACACCTTAATAGCATATTTCTGATAAGTTTTAAATAAATGGCATTTTTATTAATATTTAAGTTACTTATGTATTAAAAATACTATAAATGGTGGCAAGATTGTACCTGCAATGATAGATGCATTCCTTTTTTTGGGTAAAACATTGAAGAGAATTTGTCTAAGGGTCGACCCATCAACGAAGAAGTATGTATTTACCGGCCAGCACAAGGACGGAAAACATGCTGGAAGAAATGGGACCCTACGGAACAAATAGGCTGAATGAATTAATATACCTGGGGTGCCTGGTCACTTGGAATAATGGCGTATCCAAGAAGAAGTCGAATAACGAATTCAAGTCAGAACTTTGGAGTTCAACGTCATGTGAGTAGTAGACTTTTTTCCATGGCAATCAAGGCAATTTGAAGGCAATCAAGGCATTTTGAAGGAGTCTTGGCGATCGGCGAGTGACGCTGTCGAACCGAGGATCTCCTTCAACAAGGAGCCAAAATCTCCATGTTTGGACTTCTTGGAATATTGTGTTCTTCTGATCGTCTGACCAGAGTGCAAGAATACTCAGTCCTCAAGATAATGTTCTTCAAACAACTAAACGATACCAGAAAAATAGGAAGCTCGACCCTGAGATGGCGGTATGTTGTAGCTCACGATGCGCAAATACTTCTAGGTGTCCACATGTGGCCTTCTCTCTTAGAGTCTGTGTGTTGGGGGGGGGATGTTTTCAATTGAAAATACGAAACCAACACACTATACATGTAAACATCTCCAAATCCCAGGAACAAATCAGTTCCATGAAATGAGATAAAAAATTGAAATGTCTCCTCCTGACACTTATCAAGTTGTTACTGGGTCAATCCATTAGAAATCACCCAAATAGAATAAAATTTGTTGCTCGACATTTTTGATTTTCCTAATTTTTTTACCAGTTATTCCCCTATACTAGGTGAGTTCAAACCAGCAGTAAACAATTTTTTGGGGTCATAGTTTTTTTTTGTCGCCATTTTAAGTTTGCATTTTAACTACTTTTTCTCCAAAAACAAGTTTTACGTAAATGTATCTAAGTCTCTTAATTTCATAGAAATCAAAACAGAATAAACACTAAAATTAACAGAACGATATGCTCTTGTTTTTTGTTCCTGCATTGTGTAAATAGTATGGAAATTGAAGAAAAAAAAATTCTTAAATTCTGTGTGTGTACAATGTAAGTTTAGCCCAACTTATAAAAAAAAATAATCTTTCTTATAATTTTGCAGCTCTAAAACTCCCGTTTTACGTAAAATTTTAACCAATTTTCGTGACTTTTTTTCTTCGATTTCCATACTATTTACAAAACACAATGCCGGAACAAAAATCAAGAGCATATCGTTCTGATAATTTTAGTGTTTATTGTGTTTTGATATATATGAAGTTAAGAGAGTTAGATACATTTACGTAAAACTTGTTTTTGGACAAAAAGTAGTTATAATGCAAACTTAAAATGGTCGACAAAAAAAAAACTATGACCCAGAAAATTTGTTTACTGGAGGTTTGAACCCACCTAGTGTAGGGGAATAACTGGTAAAAAAATTAGGAAAATCAAAAATGTCGAGCAACATGGTTTGGGTGATTTCTAATGGATTGACCCTACTCCGAAAGACCAAGTCTTAAAGATTTCGAAACCCTTCAATCATAGCTCAAGATTTTGCTATTTCAAAGAGTATAAAACAAAATATATAATAATTTATTATTAATTATGATTAAAACGATATTTAGTATCTTAATAAAACAGCTTAATATCATACTATAAAATAAATAAAACTGCATACTGAAGATTAAAATGTTGAATCTTGAAGAATAATTACCTGATATCCTAAACTTGTTGAATTGTCGACCATGGCTACAATACCAACAGACAAATTGACCCTGAGTGCAAACGCTAGGGTTACTCCAAAGAAAAGTATTACTGCTTGAATATATCGTACTCTTATACATCCTAGAAATAATTATTTTAGTAAGTAATTACTTTTATAACCTGATTAAATCTTAAAACTAGCTTTTAGTGCGTATCCTCCCCCCCCCCCTCCTCAAATAAGGTAGAAACTCACTCCTGACATGGAAATATTGGCTTTTAGCACTTTCCTCCGAAGGAAAGTAGCTATTGAGGTTGGACTCATGACGGAATTTTTGAAAAATTTCTTCAAATCTTTATCGATCCTACCTAGTAGACACCGAAAATGACCCTCGTTAAAATTTATATATATATATATATATATATATATATATGCATATATATATATATATATATGTGTCTGTTAACACGATAGCGGCCAGAGTTTTTGTTTTTTCGTCACGAAACTTGGTATATAGCATTCAATTAGCAAACGATTGAACGAGTTCGTTAACCACCAAAGTCGGTCCACCGGAAGGGGGGGTTTACCCCGAACCCAAAACACTAATTTGACTATGTCAGCCGTAATATTTGTTATATTTCAACGAAACTTGGTATTCGTAGTGGTAATATAGAGAGAAAAGTGAGATATAAAAATGAACTAAATCGGTTCATTAGAAGGAGGGGGTTTACTCCGGACCCACAATACCAATTCGCCACTACCAGCCGTGATTTTTGGTATATTTCGACGAAACTCGGTATTCGTAGTGGTAATCTACAGGTAAATATGTGTTGTAAAAATAAACTAAATCGGTTTATTAGAAGGGGGGGGTTTACTCCGGACCCAAATTCCTAATATACTCATACCGGTCGTAATTTCTGCTGTATTGTAGCGAAACGGGTACCTCATGAGAAAGAAGTGTTGTAAAAATGAGCTGAATCGGTCAATCGGGAAGCGGGGGTTTAATTTGTAATATATTTCAATAGAAAAGCCCGTCAGACGTACGTTCACAAAGCCGCCGCAAGGAGCGCTTCTACCACTAGAGTGACTGTATCCTGTTCCTGCGTTAGATCAAAATACGATAATATGACGTTTTTTGTATTTATTACGTAGTGCAATAGGTACCATGTGTAAACATAACTCTGGAAGCAAATTAATAATTGATCAGTTACTCATTACAAATTTAAAAGAGAACTATTCATGTTTTTATTTTATTTATGTAGGATATTTTAAGCAAATTGTTCTGGAAAGCAGTCTAAACTACCCAAATTCTGAGGAAAGTGTTTAGTTATGCAGCTCCTGCGTGACGGACTTTTGGCATATACGAGGTCATGAGAATACCAGTATAACATATTTGTATGTGCACTCTGTTATGTATATATATATATATATATATATATATATATATATATATATAAATATATATATATAAAATATATATATATATATACATATATATATATATATATATATATATATATATATATATATATATATATAAATAAATTATGTATGTATAAAAATTATCTGTCTCATAAAGTACATTTGGCAGGGGATTAAGAATAGTTAGAGCATTCTAGCCAATTTCCACCGTTGCTATAGCAAATAAATCCGCATAGGCGTGACCCGACACATGGCGGACTATGTTTTTTGTGATGTAGGGATTTTGAAACATCCATATATGTATGTACTTTTTCTTTTTACGGTGCATCGACATCTGGGCCATTAGCGCCAACATCTATGGTGCAGCCGGGAACTTTCTCAACGGGCCCTGAATGAGAAAATCCCTGCTGCAGGCGGGACTCGAACCCCATCTCCCGCATGAGAATCCAAGGCACATTTCTTGCCAGCACTTCTGGATTGCGTCATCAGGTCGTATTAATAAGAGGATTTTCCTCCTTATAGGCAAAACGCAGTAAATATTTGTAATTTAAATACAATCCTATTTATTACGATTTGTGGAAAACTTCCTGTTTTTTATACGTCTTTGAGAGAATCTTTAAACTAATGTTCCTGTTTTAAATGTCATTCACTCACCTGATGAAGTTTCATCTTGAACATCTTCTTCGAAATATTCCTCACTCTTCTGTATCGTATCATACCGAACATCTTCATGGTTTGTCATGTTGAAGCGAGTTGAACGATGAAGAAGGAGCTTGGCTCATCAACATTTGATAACACAGTTAGTCCAAGTAATCTGTGATCTGACTTAAGAACTAATTCGTGATGGTTTCATTTGATCCTTTTTAATCTTTACTGATAATGAGAAAATAAACAGTTACTATTAGATTAGAGAATTTATTATTTTTTTTGTAATTATATTTGACAATCTTGAAATAATGATGATTGCTAGCAGGTGATTAGAATGCATTTTATTCTCTTACGTCTGCAATTAAGTCTGCATAAATGAGTATAATGGGATCTCCGCGTGGTCCAGTAGCTAACGCCGTGGATTCTCATGCGGGAGATGCGGCTTCTTGTCTTGCCTCCAGCTGAGTGAGTTTTTTTTTGTTTGTTTGACTGGAAGGCTCAAAAACGATTTTTAATTATTAGAAATGTCTTAATCCTTTGTTTCTTTATGGGCTATCAATAAAACACGCGTTCTTGTACCGACCTCACGGTAGGGTATTGAACATTGTTAATCCACTTATTAGGTCAAGATCCCAATTACTAGCGAGAGTTGCTCTCGTTTTGCTTGTTTGTTTGTTTTATTTTATGATATCCTTTTCTTGGAAAATATTATCAGAATACTTTGAGTGTATTAGTGATAAGACTGTTTCGAAAGCTACTATAGTCATAGGCGGTTCTAGACATACATTTCTGGGGGGGGGGGGGCTAATTTAGTACGGGCTTCTAATCAAATTATTATAACCAGGCACCTGGAAATCATTAAGGAAGTATTTGATAAACTAAGGACATACATTAATTAGAACTTATTACTATTAATTTGCCTAAACAATTTATTTTTCTAACTTAATCGAAAAATATTGTGAATTTTCATTCTGGCTCGTCGACATCCCCCCTCTTTAGCCGCCACTGACAATAGTTGAAGAGAATTTAGTTGCCATGGGGGGGGGGAAACTATTATTTTTTATTCGTTAAAATGCTGCCTTATACAAACGAACGCTAAGGCAGAATTGCGTTGCCTACTTAATCCTTAATAGATACTCTCCAAAACACAATTGAAAATTCTCTAGACATTACTAGCACTTGGCTGGCGGATTATGGTTTCACGGTTTCAGCAATTGGCGTATTATTTTCCTCCAGAAGAATGAACAGCAACATTTCACTTTCCATAAATGACCAATCTATAGATATTAATGACGAGGCTGAGTACCTAGAAGATATCTTTGAAATCAATTTAGCTTAGTTACAGCATATAATATTCTTCAAATCAACAACCCAAAGAAAAATATACAGAAGCTACGTTCGCTTCAGCCTTGATTATGGTTGTACAGTTTGCGGCTCCGCGTCATATCGAACGTTAAAAATACTTCATGCCGTTCACTACAGTGGCACCGTATTTCAACGGGTGCTTACCGACCAAGTTTAGTAAACAAACTTTGTGTTGAAGCAGGAGAGCTACCACCTCATTCACGACGATAACAAATTCTCCTCACAAATTTCTTAGGAATAAAAGCAAGCAAACTCGACCCCACTCAACCAATACTTCCATTGCAAACCTAATCGCTCCTATTCATGCAATAGAAACCCCATCTCCGTCATAACAACTGAGGTAATCACCCAATAGAGCATTGACACTCCAAATACGATCCACAAAGCCTCTGCTTCAAAGCCACCTTGGACATTGATAGTACCTAAAATGAACACTTCCCTTACCAAATATAATAAAAAAGGCAAAGATCCGCTAATTCTGCTGACTGAATTAAAGTAACTTGAAAGTGAACTCCCAGTAGTTTCGAAGGATTGAAATATTTAACGCCATTTAATCAGGAAAAGGAGATAAATGTTCACATAATAATCAGCCATAATCAAGGTTATTAATACAATAACCCCTTAATATACTATAAGTAATAATGACAATATCACTATATTCATAGACTCACTATCAGACTAATAGATGTAAATAATCCATTTTATAAACATCCATTCATTATAGAGATCATAGAATTACTTGAGCAGCTAAACCGTCAAAGCCAAAGTGTAATATTTGTGTGGATTACCGGTCATTGCGGCACATTGGGTAGTGAAGCAGTAGACGAGTTGGCTAATGAAGCAATAGACGAGTTGGCCAAAAAGGCAATAGGAGAACGACTGGAATATCACTCAATACCTCAGGGAGGCCCATTAAGCTATTTGAACCATAAAATTCTAGAAAAGCGGCAAAGAACCTCGGACGCTGGCCTGGTTGGGTCCGGGGAACACTTCGGAGCCTGCCTTGCGTCCAGGCTCGGCTGAGTTTTCATCCGACACTCTTTCTGGTTAACTTCACACTTCACACAATGTTAAAACAAATTAATTTACTTCTTTCATCCTGTGTTTAATGACCTCAGAGTGGTTGAAAACACATTAAATAATAAATATTGTATTTATTTACTTATTTATTTATTTCAATTTTATTATTTTTTTTTATTTTATACGTTTTTCGTGTCACTATTAATATAATTTTTATTTTTGTCTAATTTTATTCTTTTATTTTTTTTTTTGTTGCCTTTTTTTCAAGGGATACGGCTTTTCTCGTTTTTACAATTCTTATTTTGTTCATTACCCTTATAATTCATTCATAGCAGTTGCTCAGCAACTATTTATTGTTATTTTACTCTTTCACGAAGAAATTTTAATCACGCTGTTTGCCTTCGTTAAATAGGGTAGAAGGAAAATGAAATTTTTAGATTTAGTCAATGATTAAAATAATTGTTTTCCCATTTTTTTTTTGTTTCTACTATTTTTTTTATTATTACATAAGCAGACTTATTTCGATGTATTTTGTCTTTCATTCATAGAATTCATTTTGTGTAACATCTTTTGACTTTCAAGTAAGTTTACTTGGTATTTATTTATTTATAACTTCGTGATATGTGTGTAAGTGTACCTATCGAATCTTCTTAGTTGCAGATGCTCATAAATCAATTATTTTAAAAAAAAAAAGAAAAGAAAAAAAAGGAGAAAAAGGTCCGTCACGCAGGAGCTGCATAACTAAGCACTTTCCTCAGAATTTGGGTAGTGTAGACTGCATTACTAAATAATTTGCTTAAAAGGGCCTATATAAATAAAGTAAAAACATGAATAGTTCTTGTTTACTTTTGTAATGAGTAACTGTTCAATTATTAATTTTGTAATTAATTAAATTCCAGAGTTATTTTTACACATGGTACCTACTACACTACTTAATAAATACAAACAACTTCATATTTTCGTCTTTTGAACTGACGCAGGAAGAGGATAAAGTCCCCCTAGTGGTAGAAAGTGCTCCTTGCGGAGGCATTGCGAACCTACGTCTGGCGGGCTATTCTATTGAAATATAGCACAAAGTGAACCCCCCTTTCCGATTGACCGATTTAGCTCATTTTTACAACACTTCTTTCTCGTGAGTTACCCACGACGTATACCGTGTTTCGTTACAATACAGCAGGAATTAAGACCGGTATGAGTATATTAGTAATTTGGATACGGAGTACCCCCCCCCCCCAAAACTCCAAATAAACTGATTTAGTTTATTTTTACAACACATTTGTATCTGTACAGCACCACTACGAATACTAATTTTCGTCGAAATATAACAAAAAGTACGGCTAATAGTGGCGAATTGGTATTGTGGGTCTAGAGTAAACCCCCCCCTCATAATGATTCGATTTAGTTTATTTTTACAACCCATTTTTCACTAAGAATACTTAGTTTCGTTGAAATATAACAAAAATTACGGCTGGCATGGTCAAATTAGTATTTTGGGTCCGGGGTAAACCCCCCCCTTCCGGTGGACCGATACCAAGTTTTGTGACGAAAAAAACAAAAACTTCGGCCGCTATCGTGTTAACAGACATATATATATATATATATATATATATATATATATATATATATATATATATATATATATATATATATATATATATATATATATATATATATATTGTGACCGAACCCCGATAATCCCTACCTCGAAAAGAAGAAAATCTTTACGTAAACAACAATAACCTTCAGAATACGCAGTTCTCTTTTGTGCTTCTTATCTTTATCCTTCCTGATCTCGTTTGGCTCAATGATCGTATTTCGGCACATGTATTAGGTAAAATAAAAGTCAAATATTAAAATTTGATCCGTTATTTAAGAGATTCAAGATTTACATAGATACATTTTTAGTTACAAATAAATAATACATTTAAAATTACACATTCTAAAAACATTTATAATAAAGTATAGCTCTTTATTCATTTAGGAATTATTTTATGATACAGAGCACCTTCTTCTGAATCTTTAACGTTTTTTTTTACTGGCCGCTCCTTTGTTCCAACGTTGAAGCTCTGCAGAACCGAATATGTTGAAGACAGTTTGTCCAAACACGCTTACGACAGCAGCGATTAAAAATACTGTTCTCCATTGTGCAACATTATCCTAGAAAAAAAGTTTTTTTTTTATTCAAATGTGTTTCGATAAAAATCTTTAATTCTACCTGAAAATAAAGTCTGGTAAATAAAATTTCTGATAGAAATCGTCCTAATCGCAGGAGCTGCTTCATCATAGCGTTTTCTGAATAGTTGTTATTCCTGTTGTGATTTGCAAAGCTTGATTATAAACTAAAAATATTTCACCCTCAGTGGAACAAAATCAACACTTACTTAAGAAGAGTTATAAAACTTCAAGAAGCGTGTCTCCTGCTAAGGTGTTAATTTTGAAATTTACGGCTGAACCATTCCACTAGCATATTTAGAATGGTCATATCCTCATAGTTCTATTTGTCAACCGTTTTCGAGATATTTTTAGAAAGTGTAAGATAAGTCCAAAACTCCTCAGGTATGTTCATTAAATATTTGTTTGTAATATTTCCTTTTAGTCCAGTCACCTAAGACAAAAAAAGGGGAAACATCGCAAAAAAACGCGTAACGCTGATTTTTTGGGGAGTTGTTTGGGGCCACCCCAGTACTGTGTCCCCAATTTCTCAGCTTCGAAAGACCTTTGCTAACTGCGCAACAGTCGAAAAACTGCATAATTTAACTATCAGGCGTGTTTGGAGGGATATGCAGGCCGGAATAATCATCTTACAAAATCCTCTTGAGAATGAAAGTTATAGAACATTTTATTAGCTTCAATTGAAGCGCAATTCGAATTCTATAGGCCCAGAGGGTGTCTAGTTACCTTTAAAAAACAAACAACGTCCTTGTTTGGACTGGCTGAGCCTGGCAATAGCACGAACCAGTACAGCCCGTTTCAAACATTTTTTCTATGTTTTATTACTTTTTGAGTGGACTGGGGGGGGGGAGGTATGTGGTAGTGGTGAATTGGGGGGGGGGGTCAAAACCCCCACCATAACTAGTGGTGTCGAGTCCCCTGTGATCCATATTTTAAATTGATTGTTTTGGGTAATGTAATTTAAAAAAATAATTATGAAAAGTAATAGTTATTGAAATACTTGTCGTTTATTAAAATAATACAATGCTTATCAAAATTTACATCAAAATTTCTTTAAAAAGAATAGTACTGAATTGAAGATGAAGATGTGAAAATGAGAACGTTTACAAAATTAAATTTTTTTTAGTTTTTATTTAATAAGGAAAATCAGAAAAACTTAAGGCTTATAAGAATTGGGAACAAATGAACAATGTTCTTTGCACACACCTTTGCTATATGTGTCACAAAATGAAGAATATTTATTGTCTTTAGCAAAAGGTCAACACAAGTATACCTTTTCGTTTTCTTTCTGCTTCATTCTCTTGCTTTATCTTTACTTGTTCATACATCTATCGTTTGAGAGGCCTAGGTAGAAAAATAATTTGCGACCAAGAGATACCCTAATTCTTGACTAATTAATGACCTAAGCCTTTTTAAAAAGCATTTCTTCCCATCTCCTTTCAAGAATCCAGTAATGCTTTTGTAAACAACACATGCGATCCTCGCGCTGCTGAGATTGATTAAAAGAATAAATGTAGCCTAAGTCCATCTCTTGATGCGTCGCCCAACATTATATTTCGCAGACATTTGGTTATTGGTGGTTATTCCTCCTTTTGTAGAATTCTAAAAAGGAATCATAGCTGATTTATTTTTTTCGCCCAAGGATTTATTGATATCTAAGACAAACTCCATTGTCGTCAGAATGCTAGGAGATAACAATGGAAGTGGCAGACAATTAGAAATAATTAAATGGCAAAGATCGAATAAACAAATACATTCGGGTCAATATGACACAAGGCAAGTAATTAAGTGTTAGAGATACAAAGAGTTGAAAATAATAAGTTTAAAATAGTGCAGTAATTATCAATGGATAGTGGAACCGCAATATTATTGAGTGGCCTCTTGCAATTAATAATACCACTGTTCGATATTTTCCACACCCCTCCCCCAAATTTACCACTACCACATACTATTCGCCAGGCTCAGCCAGTCCAAGCAAGGACGGTGTTTGGGTTTTCAACATAACTAGACACCCACTGGGCCTATAGACTGCATTATTTGCAATTAATATAATCCTTAAGTTTTTTTTATTTTGCCTTATTAAATATAAACTATATAAATTTGAATTTTGTAAAAGTTCTCCTTTTCACATCTTCAACTTCAATTCAGTACTATTCAGTATTGTATTATTTAAATAAATGACAAGTATTTCAATAACTATTGGTGTTTATAATTTTAAATTACATTACCCAAAACAATCAATTTAAAATATGGGTCACAGGGGACTCGACGTCACTAGTTATGGTGGGTTTTTGACCCCCCCCCTCCCCCATTTCAACACTACCACATCCCCCTCATCTACCCCTTTTTCTACCCCCAAGTCCACTCACATAGAAATAAACCATAGAAAAAAACGTTTGAACGGGCTATTCGCCAGTCCCAACAAGTACGTTGTTTGTTTTTTAAAGATAATTAGACACCCACTGGGCCTATGGACTTCAAACTGCGCTTTAATTGTAGCTAATAAAATTTAATACAACTTTCATTCTCATGAAGATGATTATTCCGGCCTGCATATCCCTCCAAACACGCCTGATAGTTAAATTTTGCACTTTTTGGGAAAAGTAGCCAAACTTTGAACAGCTGTATCTCGGAAGTTATTCTACCTAAAAAGTTTGTTTTAGCACCACAAGTTTTTAAATGTCATCTACTTTTAAAAAGCCAAGATTACAAATTGTTGTAGGATGCACGGTTTAGGACTTTTAAGCAAAAAACAAACGAATGTCCAAAAATTTTAATGTTTTTCGACTGTTGCGCAGTTAGCACAAGTCTTTCAAGGCTGACAAATTGGGTACACACAACTGGGGTGGTCCCGAAAAACACCCCAAAAAATCAGCGTTACGCGTTTTTTTTGCGACCTCGATTTCTTAGGTGACTGGACTATTTACTCCAAACGTAAAAGAAATTTATCTTAGTTTAGATCAACGCCAAGAATAAAAAAATGCATACACTCACCCATCCATTTTTAATTACTTGATAAACAAATGAGTTTTTCTACTTTTCTCGACAAGTGTTCAACCTACGTGGTTTTATTCCACCCCTGCTTCACAATACAAATGTGCATATATATATATATATATATATATATATATATTTTCAAAAAGTAAATACATACATACATACATATATATATATATATACAAATTTGAACCGCCGTTTTTTTCGGTCTCTAGGGGTTCTGAAACGCAAAATTTTCTAGGCGGCACTTTCGGATTGCTTCATGAGGTCAACCTTATAAGCGGGGTTCCTCCTCATGGAGGAAGGGAGGAACCGCGCTAAAAGTGTACTCGGAAGTCTATTAACCCAAAGAAGTAAGCATTACGATTTTCTTCGAACGAAATTTCACAAAAAACATACGTGTTTCGGCGATCGAATTCTACACACTATAAAACTCCTGGGTTCTTTGATCTAGGCGTTTTTGACTAATGGGTTATGAAACGTCAAAATTTATCTTCAGCACTTCTGGATTTTATCATCGGGTCGACGTATACAGGGGCTTTTCTTCCCAACAGGTTTACGCTCTTGGTGGGGTTCTTGGTAAGGTTACTTGTGGAAATAACATTAAATTCCTTCAAATAACTGAGACAATTAAATTTTGTAAGTTGATTTCTTTTTAAAAGAAGTTTCTAATAATCACTTTACGTGTTTTTCCCAAAAATCGGAGTCTGTTATACTAAAGTTCAACTCAAGGATGAGTACTTTCTTTGGTTAAAGTTCCACTCAAATATAAGTACCTACTTTCTTTGCTTGACAACTGCAATTTCAACGGAATATAAAGGCAATACCCATTTTTTGATTTGGTTTAACCATAAGCATAAAAAAATAATTATTATAATTGACTTTTCAGGGTGGAAACTAAATCTAAGTTTATTAATTATTGAAACGTGTCGCCATAAAGTTCATTTATATAGCAACCGCCAATAGTGCTTCATCAGAAGCATTCATCAAATCTATTCAAATCCTAAATACGCCGAGACTAGAGGTAAAAGCATTAAAACCTTATAAGCGGGGTTCCTCCCTATGAAGGGAGGGAGGAACCGCGCTAATAAAACCAGCAACTAGTCAGCTGATTATCATAGTTAAAGCTCAAAAACTGAACATTAGACAGTTTTCGATCATTCTCATGCTGTGTTATAAGTTAATTTTATTGTGGAGATGGAGATAGTTAGCCGTTGCAGAGATACGAAGACAAGGTATGGTTGGGATTCGGCTAGGAGAAAAAAGTCCGACTCGTAGGAACTGCATTAGCGCGGTTCCGTTCTTATCCCTAGTCTCATTTGGAAAGATTAAAATAGAAGAAGTTATTGTTTTGGTTCCACTTTTCTTAAAAGGTCTTGATTTATGATCTTACCTGGATGGGTCGGCCAACACAAGAAAGGCCACCGCTAGGCAGTTGAAAATTGTTACAAGGTCTTCGAATCTCTCTCGAAGCTATATTTCTAACAATAAATTGTTTTTCTTATTTTACTTAAACTGTTTTATTGTCAAATACATTATCCAACTATAAGCAATTAAAAAATAACAAGAAATAAAAACAGACAAAAAGAACCGTTCGAATAACCGAAATCAATTACAGCTTTGAAGTTTTAAGCACTTATTTTCCGATTGACGTCGCCTAATCAAAACTTTCTTCAGAACCTTTTTTTTAGAGCATTTAGTAAGCTTTCTGAAGGTAACCTTCCGCTTACCAATATTCTCAACCGTTTTCGAGATATTAAAGAAAGTATACAAAGTTACCAAAACTTTTCATGCCCGTTAATAAAATATTTTATTCTAACCCTTCCTTAACTCCAAACGTAACCAAAATTTCAACATATTAGTTTTGATGAAATTTGAATATGCAGAAAATGTTTCAACTGAATCCCATGATTATAAGTACCCAAACCATAAACGTTATTCAACAACCATTTTTCCAATTTTCTCGACAACAGTTAAAGCTATCGCCTTAAAAATGGTTTTTCGTTTTTCTAGGCCCAGAAGCCTATATAACGAGTACTTGCAAGCATATGAAGTTAGCGGAACGATTTTTTTTCGCGCGACATTTGCTCCAAAAACCATGTTCCTGTGGGCGGATTCTTCTGGTTCACGAACTTGACCTTTTAAATTAGACGAAAGATTTTTGTACCAAATTTCATCAAAATCGGACCATTATTCGCTGACGTAAGCCGCGAACAGACAAATATATATATATATATATATATATATATATATATATATACATATGTATATATATATACATACATATATATATATATACATATATATATATATACATATATACATATATATATATATATATATATATATATGTATATATACATATGTATATATACAAATTTGAAGCACCATCATTTTCGGTCTCTAAGTGTTCTGAAACGCAAAATTTTCTAGTCGGCACTTCCGGATTGCGTCATCAACCTCATAAGCGGGGGTTCTCCCTATGGAGGGAGGGAGGAACCGCCCTAAAACGTTCAGGAAGAAATCTGAAGGTCTGACGTTTTTTTCTCCTAGCCGAATCCCAACCATACCTTGTCTTCGCAGTTAATTTTATTGTGCACAATATTAAGTCAATCAATCAATCAATATTTATTTGAACCAATACATATTGTATTATTTACAAATGGTTAAGGGAGAACAATATTAAGTAAATGTTGTGAATTATAAATTCTCTAACCTGCTGCGAGACAATTATTCCTCCGACGGTTGGGCCGAAAATAGAGCAAAGGCTGGACAAGCCGTTAGTTATTCCCATGAGTGTGCCAGCAAAATTTGGCGAGAGATCTATGTGGTTGATTAAACAGCCATTGTAAACAGCTGATGTAAGGCCACATGTTGTCGTCAAGAGTGCTATAGCACCAGTTGGACCCACATCCAGAAAAGAAAGCATTGTAAGAGCTATTGCTCCTCCATACAATGCTGAAAAAATACAAATATTAAATACTAAAAATGTTAAAAATCATCTGATGGTTAAATATTTTACTAACTACTTGATTCTCCATTTGACTATGAATTGAAACATATTATTCAATAAGTATCCAAGAGCTATTTTTCGAAAAAATAAAGTATATTTCTACTAAATATTTCTATTTAGTATTACAGAACCACTTGCAAATATGTTTTTAAATATTCTATTATTTCAGTATATAGGGAGATGGGCAAAACCAATTGAATGAATCACGGTGAGGGTACCGAGATTCATCCTAAGAGTAGGTGTTTCGAAACGTAGACACACTGGCTTGTTTCCTTTCTGATTAACTTAATCTAATGCTTTAAGATACAAATTATTATTTGTTTTATTAAAGTCCCGTAACAGGCCACTAAGGGCCCAGAGGGGCAGATACTGTAGAGGTATCTGATTCTCGACCATACGGCACACTAGGGAGATAGTGTGGTCAGTTCTATGCTCCGGCCGCCTGAGTTTTCCCTTTGCAGTAATTAATTATTAATTATTAATTATTAATTAAAGGCTGGGTGTGCCTAGGGACGATCTGGGACCCCAAATCCAACCCTCGAACGATGACACTAGAAGAAAAAATCTTTAGTGCACGGTCGGGTTTTGAACCTGGGTCCTCCAGTTCATTAGTCGAGTGCCACCACCACTGAGCTAACCTCGCCCCAACAAATTATAAAGAAAATAAATATCGAATTGAAAGATGAAACATCAACATTCTAAAAAATGTTTGGTGTCAAATATTCCAAATATAAAATATACTGATGAATACTAGTAATAATCTGAGTCAAAATAATTAGAAATAAGATTTATCTCCCCGTAATGCCTTTACTGTGAATTAAATCGCGATAAATATACCTATATTTCGTAATATGATCTTCAGAGTGGGGGCTGAGCTAAGGACTTTCCAACAACATCCGTCGACAAAGAGTCCAAACGATGGTTTGGGTTGGGGAGCTTACAACCTCAGACTTTGCAATTGATGGAAGAAAGTTTTTAAAAGTTCATATTTCACAAGTCATTGGAACAGATCTCTGAGCCACTGTCTTCCGAGTCATCTTGGTAGAGGGAAATATCGGGTGATGATGGATAGAGACTGGACTTTATGGTTTTGATGATCAAATAGTTAGGAAATTGTAATACGGATTGTACAATACTACTTCTTTAACGCAACTGTTAAATCACAGCATGGACCATTGATAACACAGGTCCACACAAAAAAAAGTGGTTTGTGCGGGGTATCGGTAACATTTTTTCTGACGTATTTTTTTACCGCTGAACACGAATCTGAAGTCATCAGCAAAAAACGGAGAAAAATGAAAAAAATCGATAAAAATCAAAACCTTATTGTTTTATTTGTAGGATGATTACATTATTATTGTTTCTGTCGTTTCCTGGCTCCTTTCTCCTCAAATGACCTGTGTAATGGATTTCTGCTAAGTTTTTTTCCTCGCTGTTGAGTTCCCTTTGTAGCACCCAGCAGTAATCTGCAAACATATTCACTCCCCACTGTCCCTGAATCGTCGTTCAAATTCTTTGAGATCTATTTTATTTATTTTATTATAGTATTTTGCACACACGTAGGAAAAGTGATTGGGATTTTTAGAACATTCGTGATCGTCACGAGAAGTAAAAGTTCCGGCAAAATGTTGAGTATTAGAAGAAGCATTACAATCCATAAAAATAAATAAACCCCGCACGCTAGAATACCTGGCCCGATCGCAGTTGAGTCAGCCGCCCTAGGGGTGATAACCCTCATTCCTCCCCAGGCCTAAGTATAAGGGCTTTCCGACTTGCACGAGGACAATGTCAACTCGTCGTCGGACACACTACGGCATCATTCTGATATTCTAGCGCTTCCCTGCAAAACAGCGCGCCTTCGCTGGCTTCGATACCACGAAATGTTGACTAGCGAATCATTCTACAGATCCCGTTGAAGGGCAGTTGTCATCGTAGCCAAAACACTCCGTGGTAGCAGGATTTTGCCGGTAAATGTACCGATTCAATGTCCTGATGTTTTATTTTTTATCGGAGACAAAATATCTCCTATAAAAAACATAAATAAAATGCAATAAGCAACAAACAAATAATATTTGCAAATTATAGGAGTGGACAGTACCTGCAGAAACAAGCAGAAACTGCAAATTGATTATTAGTTAAAAAAACCATTAAATCTTTAGTTTTATAGATTTTTTTCATTTTTCTCCGTTTTTTGCTCATTAACCCCCAATCATGACTTCAGATACGTGTTCAGCGTTAAAAAATACGCCAGAAAAAATTTGTCTGATACCCCGCACAAACCACTTTTTTTTGTGTGGACCTGTGTAATTATGAATGATTAATATCTGTGCCCGATTATCCAAACCATTCTTTGGATTCAATGGTTTAACAATAGATAATATTTATTTTTAATACCAATTTCTAATAACAATAACATATCTTCTTCTCCTCTTCTTTGCACAGGCCTCCAATTGAATAGATTATGAAAACATTCATTAAAATAAATGAGAAAAATTATTAATCTATTTCTTATCCCTATAATTAATAAACTCTATTTCATAAAAAGTATATTCATACAGCTAAATGTGAGATTACTTGCAATTTATAAAAAAAATGTAACATCTTTAAGGCAATAACTATTTTCTTACCTAGGCTATTCCAAAACTTTCTAGATGTTCCATAAGTGAAAACATTTTTTTTTATTAAGAAGTCTGCAATGAATGAAAATACAAAAGCAGTCAACCACATAGCAAGAAAAGGTAACGCAGAAAGGTATCCATTCTAGAAAAAAATAAATTGATTTTTTCTAAAATTAACAGGCAACTTAGATACCTATCTAAATTGTATTTGTGAAGACAGATATTGTTGGGGGTCCGTTGTATGGTTGATAAAACTACATATTTTTTATTTAAAAAAAAGGTTATATTTGCCGACATTTCGGCTTGAGATTCCAGTCTTCATCAGGGCGGTGACAAGAGGGAGAATTGATCAATTTATAATCACATATTGAACTATTCGTTCTACCTCTTCTCATCGCTCCTTTCTGAGGAGCCTTTTTTAAACGCCAGAAAACGCCCGTAGTGATGAAGGCTTGAATCTCAAGCGGAAAAGACAGCAAATACAACAATTCCACCGTTTGCATTTTATATAGCAGAATAACGTAAAAAGTCTCATAATTTTAAGGGAACACATATCTCAAACTAGAACAAAAAAAAAAGTTTTTACTTTTTTGTACCTTCTGTATATCGAAATGAAATACTCCATTGATATAGGAAGGCATGAGTCCAAGAAGTGTCCAAAATACCCAGTTTTGTGCCATGTGTACCGTCAAGAGTGCCCAAAGTGGAACTGATTGGGTTATTTCCGACCAAGGAATCTTCAAATTCTGAAAAGAAGAAATAATCTCCCATATAATTATATAATTTTCTGTAAAAATAGCAATGACTCTTTATTTAATGTGTACTACATACAGTAGACGATGAAGCATTACTGATTAGGTGGGATTCAATATAAAGCCTTTCCTTTTTAGAAATAGTTGTATGTTTTTCCGGCGTGTCAACAACGTACCGCAAACAAAGAACTCCCGAAATGATTCCTGCAGCGCCTAGCAAATGAATATTTGCTACTAATTTTACTTATTCTTTCAATAATTGTGAGTAGAGGTTTTACCCATCTGTATGAATGAAGCATTACCAGACACATAGAAAATGGATGGCCATCCTGCGTTAGCTGCGATGAATCCACCAGCAGGGAGCATTACAATTGTACCAAATTGGGCGCCTGAAAAATAATGCAAATTTCATACATTTTTATAGTACTTTCATGATTTTTGTATTTTTTCTTCTCTTGGGGGTAGTTAGAGGAAGGGACATTATAATAAAAGAATTTAGTGATCGTCAGTTATTATTACAATGACACAGTCATATCCACAAGACCTTAAACACTACCTAACATGGACCTTGGAAGTCTTCGAGAATCATTTAGTAATCTGTCAAGAATTAAGACATTTAAATAGCTAGTGGACCTATTTAATTGTCTTTAAAAACCAAAATAATAAACAGAGTGGACATCTTTAATTAGCTTCCTTGATCGGGATTGACAAGTGAATTTCAACTCTCCATACATTCAATCTTCTTATACTTAAAGTATGTATTGAGAATTTTTCTATGAAAAAAAATATTGAATAAATATAACCTAAATAAACACGTATTGGTGTCTTGCCCTTGGTGTGTTAGTCTACCTGACAGCACTTAATATTAGTAACATCTTGCTATTTTATTTGTTTATATATAAATCCATAAAAAATTATATTGTTAAGCAAAACGAACTACCACCTGAAGTGCAATCTTCAAAAAACAAAAATGCGTTTGAAAGGTTTCATTTTATTTGAATTTTCTCACTTTACTTGAATTTCCGACTTACTTTGACTATCATAAAAAAAGGTGCTTTTTTACGTACCTATTTGTTGTCTTTTTACGTCGATAAAATAATTTTACTGCTAAATCAATTTAAAAAACTTGAGAAAACCCAAAACACTTTTCAATGAACATAACGAAAATAATTTTAAAAAATATCTGAGTTTGGGACGCACGAAATCTTAAAAATGTGGGAAAATTTAATTAACTTTTTAATTAATTAATTTTTTGTTGACAATTTGAAAACAAAATTTTAATCTTCCCAATTTTGGCCCCTTTAAGAAGAGTGAAGATAAGCCTTGAAAGGTGCTTCATTCAATTCCTCCCGTCAAAATACCTACAAAAAATTCACCTGTTAGCACACATGGACAAACCAGGGATACACACACACACACAAACGTATGTATATATATATATATATATATATATATATATATGTGTATATATATATATATACATACACACACACATATATAATGAAAATATTTGTATTATATTACGAAATAATGTTTTGTTACCTCCAAAAATGAATGAACACAATCTTCCTCTTTCTTCTGGAACAGCCCATTTGGCCAACAATGTATTGATACAAGGAAAAAGAAAACCCTGTGGAATTAAAGAAAACATGTAATGTAGAATTTTAAGGAAAACATAAAATAGTTTTAGCAAGCACTTATTGAGTATTTCAATGGTACTATTAATTAAGGTTTCAAGGAGAAACTTGATTTATAATAATCTTCCACCAATAATCTTTTCTCAGCAGTTCTCAAGATAATTAACACCAACTCGAAAATTGCTGTCAATAATTCAAATAAGTTTAGCGGGGTTTCCTCCTGCAATCTGGAAGTGCCAAAAAGAGCCTTCCCTTCCAATGGGAACTGAGGATTGTGCTAGTATGTTATATTTTGAACCGAAGCTTTCAGAAACAGCCCATCGCATGGGCATCTTTTACATTTAAACAATTAACATGAAATATGATACAAACAGAAACTAGTGTTAATCTAGGCGCACGGCAGTGCGCCAGGCCAAGTTCCGGCCTAAGCATACTGTGTGTATATTACAGGCGGTCTTAGAGCCGATTTTTACCCTCTCATAACTTTCAACCAGGTAAAGATAAAGTTATGAGATTTTACACAGGTATTATACTACTAGATGTGAGTAAAACTGGAAAATTTCATAATTCTACATCGAATAGTTTCTGAGATATAAGCGATCGAAAATCGGGAATTATAGGACTCACTCACTCACTGACTCATCAAAATTATTAGGCACTTCCCATGATGCTAGGGACTTGAAATTTTGCCTGAAGATAGATATGAAGACGTTATTAAAGGAAAAAATCGAAAAGTTGTGTTTGACTTCGCTTCCGGGGCGGGGCGTGCCAGTTTTGTACTTCCTTCGGAAACCCATCATTCAGTCCGAAACCCATGATGTGGGGTATCAAATGAATTGTCTCGGTATGAAGAACCTATATTTGATGTTTTAAGAAACAATTAGACGCATATAGGCTCGGTAAAAATCTTATACCAGCTGTCTGTCTGTATGTTTGTTCCTCTTACAAATCCGTACCGTTTGACCGATTTTGACCAAACTTGGGACACAAATGGGTCTTGATACGGGGAGAATCATAAGCTAGGTTAAATTGTCTATCAGCTGTTTGTCTGTCTGTTTGTTCCTTGTACAAATACACACCGTTTGACCGATTTTGACAAAATTTGACACACATGTCGGTCTTTCTCCGGGTAGTTTCATAGGCCAGTCAAAATCGTCTATCAGCTGTCTGTCTGCATGTTTGTTCCTTACACAAATTCACTCCATTTGACCGATTTTGACCAAACTTGGCACACAGGTAGGCCTTGGTCCCGGGAATTCACTAGGCTAGGTAAAAAAGGACTTTCAGCTGTCTGTATGTATGCTTGTTCCTTATACAAATTCACACCGTTTGGCCTATTTTGACCAAACTTGGCACGCAGGTAGGTCTTGATACGGGAGTGTCATATTACCTATGACGTTTTTTACTTTTTGTTCCATCGAAATGCCATCATTCCTTCTGAAACCCATCATGTGGGGTATCAAATGAATCGTCTTGGTAAGGGGAACCTATATTTGATGTTTTAAAAAACATTTCGACATGTCATATCAAAAACAGTTGTGACTTCTTTCTTAAATGTAGTAAATAAAGTTGTAGGGGTTCACTGCATAATATACTTCATAGCAGATACTAAGTTTTTCAAAGTCGAGCCATCTAAATTACAAAGTTTAGGATTACAAACCCAAAATGTATCGTCTTTGTTTCTTATATTTTTCTTGAAGGCCTTCTGCACTTTCCATATTGTGATCTTTATCCTCGGTATAAGGTTCCTGTGTTTTACAGTGTAATAGTTTAGTTAAGAGAGCAATCAATTTGTCCTCTAGAGTAATGTCATCTGGAAGAACTTCTAACTTTTCTAGTCTAGTGATTAGATGTATGTAGATTGATAATTGGTATCAAATATCAAGCAGTAAGGAGAACCTTATGCAGAATCCAAAGACCCTGGTTTTATATGAAGTACAAAAGCCAGTAGTTATGCAGCAACTAAATTCTATTTAATACTTAGAAAAAAGTAATGAGATCCCAAAAAAAAAAAACATAAGTGTGAAATAGAGGCCAAGTTCCTGCCCCACAAAGGAACACCCTCTTCCTCAAAAATATCCCCTCCTAAAACCCCCCGAAGACGCCTTACCATTCTACACTCCAAAAAAGTAGAATGAGTTGATGTATTAATTCAACCAAAAATATTTGCCAATACAAGAGATGATACAAGAAAGAAATGTCCAAGTTCATTACTTGGAAGACCTCATAGTTACTTACTAAGAACAGTAAAGACACTTCAACTGACCTTTAAAAACAACAATAAAAATACTTATATCCAGTTACTAAAATATCACTTTCCTCAACCAGGTATATTCTTAAACTTGGCAATGTTTTTTTTTGTGCCGAAATTATCTTTAGAGAAAAACTAAACATTGCCAAGTTTAAGATTATACCTGGTTGAGGAAAGTGATATTTTAGTAACTGGATATAAGTATTTTTATTGTTGTTTTTAAAGGTCAGTTGAAGTGTCTTTACTGTTCTTAGTAAGTAACTATGAGGTCTTCCAAGTAATGAACTTGGACATTTCTTTCTTGTATCATCTCTTGTATTGGCAAATATTTTTGGTTGAATTAATACACCAACTCATACTACTTTTTTGGAGTGTAGAATGGTAAGGCGTTTTTGGGGGGTTTTAGGAGGGGATATTTTTGAGGAAGGGAGTGTTCCTTTGTGGGGCAGGAATTTGGCCTCTATTTCACATTTATGTTTTTTTTTTGGGTTACTATTTACCTGACCAAGTCCCTGAACGGCACGGATGGAGCATGCTGCTGGGAATCCTCCGTATACTGCAATGGCGGGAAAAAGAAGAGTGGAAATGCCGTTTATGATCATGGTGATACCTAGTGGTTTTGATGCTCCGATCTTCGTCGCTAACAGCCCTGCGGGAATCTGAGTCAGGACAGAACCCCAGAAAAAACTCCCAAACAGTACGCCTCTCTGCGCTGGGCTCCAGTCGATTATCTGACAAATGGAATGAACACTAAAAAATACTATTTTCTAAATTGTCTTTTTAGCGCGGTTCCTCCCTCCCCCATAGGGAGGAATCGCGCTTATAAGGTTGATCTCATGACGCATTCCGGAAGTGCCGACTAGAAAATGTTGCGTTTCAGAACCCCTGGAGAATGAAAATAACGGTGGTTCAAATTTGTGTGTGTGTATATATATATATATATATATATATATATATATAGTTGTCTGTTCGCGGCCCTGACAGCTCAAAAATGGTCCGATTTTCATGAAATTTCGTACAAAATTTTTCCATCTAATTTGAAAGGTCTAGTTCGTTAACCAACAGAATCCACCCACCGGAACATGGTTTTTGGAGCGAAATTCGCGCGAATAAAATCGTTACCCTTACTTCATATGCTTGCAAGTACTCGTTTTATAGGCTTCTTGGCCTAGAAAAACGAATGAAATCATTTTTAAGGCGATAGCTTTAACCGTTTTCGAGAAAATTGGAAAAATAGTTGTTGAATAACGTTTTTGGTTTGGGTACTTAGAATCATGTGATTCAGTTGAAACATATTCTGCATGTTCAAATTTCATCAAAACTAATATTTTGAAATTTTGGTTACGTTTGGAGTTAAGGAAGGGTTAGAATAAAATATTTTATTCACAGACATGAAAAGTTTTGGTAACTTTGTATACTTTCCTTAATATCTCGAAAACGGTTGAGAATATTGGTAAGCGGAAGCTTGCTAAATGCTCTAAAAAAAGGTTCTGAAGAATGTTTTGATTAGGCGATGTCAATCGGAAAATAAGTGCTTAAAACTGTAAAGTAAATTGATTTCGGTTATTCGAACGGTTCTTTTTGTCTGTTTTTATTTCTTGTAATTTTAAATTGCTTATAGTTGGATAATGTATTTGACAATGAAACAGGTTAAGTAAAATAAGAAAAACAATTGAATGTTATAAATATGGATTTCCAAGATATAGCTTTTCAACTGCCTAGCGGGGGCTTTTCTGGGGTTGGCCGACCCATCCAGGTAAGATCATAAATCAAGACCTTTCAAGAAATGTGGAACCAAAATAATAACTGTTTCTATTTTAATCATTCCAAATGAGACTAGGGATAAGAACGGAACCGCGTTAAGATGATGCAGTTCCTGCGGGTCGGACTTTTTTTACTTAAAATTGTTTGAGGCAACCATTTTGACAAATATGAGAAGTAGTTTTTGTATTAGTTTATATGTTGTTAAGAGCTGACATCCCACTCCTACGGATTTTACTGGTTTTTACTGAGCTGTTACTCATTGCCATTGAATTTTGTGCAGTGACTTTGTTTGTAATAAAAACAAAAACAAAGAACGAACCAAAAGTCTGTTAATCCCCTCTTCTCCACTGTTAATGGCGCGATATCGCTGATTAACGAACTTGTGAAAATTTATATATTTGTATATAATGGGTGGATGCTCATGATTATCAAGGGTTGGAACCAAACTTTTTTTTTTTCTTATGGCCCATCGACTTCTGGGCCATTAGCGCATTTTTAAATATTATACAAAGAATGAGATACGTGTAAATGGTGGTGTAAAAAATGGTATTAAGTTACAAGTCTATCAAGGAAGAACCCCCACAGTATTACAGAGATTTATGTCATTTTAGCTGCGGCTTATAAACTAAATGAAGAGGAGGGGGTTTGTCGGATGAGAGTAAATATCCCGACTGACGTCCAGGCAGCTTGTACGGCACCAGAACGACATGAGATCAACTCAAGAATTGTTCAATAATGCCACTTGAGGCTAAACGAATCGGCACAGAATAATAATAGTCATTTACTGGGTACTGGGAAATTGAGGGCAACGAAAGAGCAGACATATTGGTAGGATTGAATTCCTACAAAGAGGCAAAGTAAAGTTTCTTTTGGGAAGGACAGAAAATTATTCATACAGAGTCCTTCATAGATCTTAGAAGTTTAGGTATGAAGAAAATCTTCTTGGATATAGCCAGAGAGGACTTGAGGATGATTGTGGCGACTTTGTCTGGACAATATACCATGAATAAGCATATGCATACCATGAAGATCAGGTCAGCAGATGGTTTGGAGACAAGCATAAGACACATTTACATTTGAGTGTGTATAACTTGAAAAAATACGATTCCTACATTTTAGAAGCTTCGATGTAGACTAGATCAGGTGATGAAGTGAGGTCTGATAATACCCGGGGAGTTGAAGGTAAGGTTGGCCATTCTAGAACTTCCAAAATAGGATAAATGGCCGAGGTGGAACCCGTAATGTGGAGGGTATGAGTCAACATCTAATCTGATCTAAGAATGTGAAAGAATTTGTGGACAACAAACAAATAAACACACAAATATAAATATTTCTGTAATGGCAAAGCCTTTGAGCAAGATCAAAGAGTTTAAGTTATCATGCTAAAGTGAAAAATCAATGAGAATAACATACAACAAAAGGAAGAGAAAGAGCATTTTTTATTGAAAGACGGTCACATAATTTGTTTCCTTAATTAGGTACTGTGGGACATCAAAGCCAAATTGAATGGTTATAATATCACTATTCTGTTTAAACTTGTATTAGCAAATTTTAATAGAAATTTAACGGATAATTAGCCGTAATTAAGAGGTAAACATACTTTTCTTCAAGAATCTCTTATCTTAAGGCCTTGAATGCAAGTGCCTATTCAAAAGTTTTTACTGATGGATGTGATAAACAGAAAACCTATCTACCACTTATAATAACTTTTACACATCAATAATTAAATTAATGTTATTCCTCTAAGTCAAAATGATTCATTCAGTAAGGAAAATGAACTGCTCTTTACATACCTCTGATTCTTTATTGGTGGAATTGCTGACCATTGCGACCATTCCTACGGACAGGTTGACCCGGAGTGCAAAAGCTGTGCACATTCCAAAAAATAGCAAAACAGCTTGGACATGGCGTACACCTAACACTCCTAGAAAACAAAATTCTGTAAGATTTTTCTTTTTAAATTTCATAACACAATTCAATGTTCATTGAATTATTTGAGATATTCCGTACCTAATGAAGGTATACTTAATTCACAGCCATTGATAAAAAGTCCGTCTCGCAGGAACTGCATCATCTTAGCGCGGTTCCGTTCATATCCCTAGTCTAATTTGGAAAGATTAAAATAGAAGCAGTTATTATTTTGGTTCCACCAGTCTTTTTTTAAATTAATTATTATAATGGCGTGTCAACCCTTAAGGTCACTAACGCCATTCCTGTGAGTAGTAAAGTCTTGAAAGGTCATGATTTACAATCTTACCTGGAAGGGTCGGCTACACTAGAAACGGACCCGCTAGTGACAAGGTCTTGGAATCTTGGAAATCTATATTTCTAACAATAAATTGTTTTTGTTATTTTACTTAACCAGTTTTATTGTCAAATACGTTATCCAACTATAAGCAATTAAAAAATAACAAGAAATAAAACAGACAAAAAGAACCATTGGAATAAACGAAATCAATTAATTTAAAGCTTTAAGCACTTATTTCTCCGATTGACATCGCCTAATTAAAAATTTCTTCAGAACCTTTTTTGTAGAGCATTTAGTAAGCTTCCGAATGGTAATCTTCCGCTTCACAAGATTGCCAACGGTTTTCGAGATACTAACGAAATTATACAAAGTTACCAAAACTTTTTTGTCTCTTAATAAAATATTTTATTCTAACCCTTCCTTTACTCTAAACGTAACAAAAATTTCAACATATTAGTGTTGATGAAAGTAGAACATGCAGAAAATGTTTCAACTGAATCCCATGATTCTAAGTACCCAAACCAAAAACGGTATTCAATAACTATTTTTCCAATTTTCTCGAAAACGGTAAAAGCTATCGCCTTGAAAATGGTTTCATTCGTTTTCCTAGCCCAGGAAGCATATAAACCGAGTACTTACAAGCTTATGAACTCAAAAACGTAAGCGTTACGATTTTTTTTGCGCGAATTGCGCCCCAAACGCCATCTTCCAGTAGGCGGATTTTGCTGGTTAACGAACTTGACCTTTCAAATTAGACGAAAAATTTTTGTACCGAATTTCATGAAAATCGGACCATTCGTCTGGGAGCTACAGAGCGAACAGACAAATATATATATATATATATAAATATGTATATAAAAATATGTATATAAAAATATATACATATATATATATATATATATATATATATATATATATACAAATTTGAACCACCGTTATTTTCGGTCTCTAGGGGTTCTGAAACGCGAAATTTTCTAGTCGGCACTTCCGGATTGTTTCATTGTATCAACCTTATAAGCGGGATTCCTCCCTATGGGGGAGGGAGGAACCGCGCTAAAAACCACATGCCATTGACATTAAATTCAGGGTGATTCAGGTCTAAGCAGCCAAACTCTAGGAGGTGATTCTAGACATAATTTCCAACAAAAAGGTTTAATTGAAGTATATTCCGATTCCGAAGGGAAAAGGAGTTATGTCCAATTTTCTGGGTTTTTTTTTTTTTTTTTTTTTTTTTTTTTTTTTTTTTTTTTTGAGGCAAATTTTTTATTGAAAGGATTGCTCAAAATCCATTCAAGGTAAATATGAATTATGCCATCATAAAATATACATTTCCTTTAAGAAAATAGTGATTTAATTCACCGAACCCGTTAATAAAAGATACTTTGTGGACGCCCAATTACGTACATCTGTTTTTCTCGATGAATCACAAGTTTCTCTTGAATTTTTTCCTCAGCCTACGAACAGACTACAGATTCACAACTTACAGGAACACTTTTACACTTAAAATGCATTAAATCCATGCATGGAGTGGATTTTTATTCAGGTATACATTGAACGATTGGCTCGTATTTGTCAACAAATGTGGAAAGGAGTTTTGTTACTTGTGTATGGAAGCAATAAAAATTAACTGAAAGAAATTGTTGGACAATTTTTCAGAAACATTTCAACATTTTTGAATTATTGAAATCAAAACTTTACACATAATTCGAAATGTTTTCATATAAAATTTCGAATAACACTTAAAAAAACAATGCGGGAGGATAAATATTAATCCTCAGTTCGTCCGCAACATTTTGTGGAGGGAAGGCCACATTCACACGGGATAGAATATTTAATAGTCGCAAGTCGCATACTTGGTCTCATGTTAATCCTTATGCCGTGTGAAGATCGCACAATCAGTATCAGTTTCAGATAATGTGTGTTGCAAAATTTTGGACAAATATCTTCATCGTGATTCCGAACCAGTTAGAATCAACTGAATTTTTTTACCTCCTTCAACACGATCGACCTGTTGTATTGGAAAACGTTCCGCTTGCACATAGGATAGATTCATGGCACACAGCAACAGTGCTGTTAGTGGATGGATCCACTACCTAAGTTGACAATAGTCCAATTTCAATTTCGGCACCCTTTTGGTCTCACCGTGTTTCCATATGAAATCTGCACTGGCGTCTTCCTTGACTTTGATGTCATTATTTTATTTCTAGTTCCTAGAAATAATTTTTCGTCAATTATCAAACCTCTAACTGTACTCGTTTTGAGGGAATAAGGCTTGAAACCCCTAACTTCAAAGTCGTTTTAATATGAAACTATACTAGATATTTAAATGAAACTAATATGAATTGAAGCTATTGATTAGGTGTACCTTGCTTATTTTTTTTTCATAATTTTCGGACCACTTATAAGATAAGAAAAAAATTGTGAAGATTTCAAGGGCGGTTTTCCTTAATTACCCCTCCAAGTACACCTATCAAAAAAAATCACGTAAAATCAATAATTTCTTAACTATTATCCGTAAAAGTTTCATAGATGTGTGAAAGGTGCATCATGTATAAAAACTACAAAAACCCTATATCGATAGCTAAACACTAAAAACCAGATGTATTGAAAATATCTCAAGGTAATCTTAGGACGTTTTAGCGCGGTTACTCCCTATCTCCATAGGGAGAACCCGCTTATGAGGTTGACCTCATGACGCAATCCAGAAGTGCCGACTAGAAACTTTCTCGTTTCAGACCACATAGATCACGAAAATATAGGTGGCTCAAATTTGTATATATATATATATATATATATATATATATATATATATATATATATATATATATGTATATTTATATATATGCTTGTCTGTTCGCGCTCTAGCAAGCTCAAAAATGGTCCGATTTTGATGAAAATTGGTACAAAAATCTGTCGTCTAATTTGAAAGGTCAAGTTCGTTAACCAGCAGAATCCGCCCACAGGAAGGCAGTGTTTGGGCGAAATTCGCGCAAAAGAAATCGCAACGCTTACGTTTTTGAGTGTATATGCTTGCAGGTACTTGCTTTATAGGTTTCTTAACATAAGAAAACGAATGAAACCATTTTTAAGGCGATATCTGTAACCGTTTCTGAAAAACGTTGAATCAATGTTTCTGTAAGTCATTATTTTTTTGTGAGTACTTAGAATAGCGGGATTCAATTGACATATTTTCTACATTTTGAAAATTAATCCCAACTAAGATGTTTAAATTTTGGTAATATTTGGAGTTAAGGAAGTATGGGGAAAAAATTATTTTATTAATAGACATGAAAAGTTTTCGGATCTTCATACATTTTTCGTGAACATCTCGATAACAGTTGGGAAATCGTGGTAAGTGGAAGGTGAAAATTCGAATGCTTACTAAATTCTCTACAAAAAAAGTCCGACTCGCAGGAACTGCTTCATCTTAGCGCGGTTCCATTCATATCCCTAGTGTTATTTTGTAGACTTAGAATAGAAACAGTTATTACTTTCTTTGGATCATTCCTAATGTAAACAAATATGAAAAAAAAAAAAAAACAAGATTTTCGGCTAGGGATGAAACTATCCTAAGCAGAAATTACTCTTTATGCCGTCCCAAGTTTCGGTCTACGAAGACTCTTCTACGAATATATTTCTAATTTACTTAACTTGCAGTGCTAACATATCCATTTTACTTTTAAATGCAATTAAACAAAATAAAATTGTACATGAAAATGAGAAAGTAGTGTTATTTTTTATTGAACTACGGCCACATTCAACCACAAAATATAATTATATTTCTAGTATAGCATTTGGCTGCATGACTTCCTACAGGTAAAGGTAACTGTCAGCTGTCCTAGAATGCTTGATGAGAACAATGAATCTTGATTTATGAAGTGCAATAAAGCCTACCTGAACCGGCCTAGTACCTCGACCCGGACTGACCCTACTCGGAGAATATTTACGTTTTCAGTTCTGTTACAGGTTCAAAGAATTTGTATTTATTCCCCTGTTTTATTGAGAAATACATCCTCCTCCTAGAAGCAATAACAAAATAACAAGAAATAAAAACAGACAAAAAGAACCGTATAAATAAACGAAATCAATTATCGTTTATCAAACTTCTAAGTTATATGTACTTATTTCTCCGTTTGACATCGCCTAATCAAAACTTTCTTCAGAACCTGTTTTCTAGAGCATTTAGTAAGCTTTCGAATGGTAACCATCCGTTTACCAAGATTATCAACCGTTTTCGAGATATTAAGGAAAGTATACGAAGTTTCCAAAGCTTTTCATCTCTATTAATAAATTATTTTAATTTAACCCTTCCTTAACTCCAAACGTAAGTAAATTTTCAGCATACTAGTTTTGATGAAATTAGAACATGCAGAAAATGTTTCAACTGAATCCCATAATTCGAAGTACCAAAATCAAAGACAAAAAGAACCGTTCGAATAAACAAAATCAATTACTTCAAAGTTTAAGCACTTATTTATCCGATTGACATCGCTTATTCAAAACTTTCTTTAGAACCTTTTTTGTAGACCATTTAGTAAGCTTTCGAATGGTAACCTTTCGCTTCCCAAGATTGTCAACGGTTTTCGAGATACTAACGAAAGTATAAAAGGTTACCAAAACTTTTCTTGTCTGTTAATAAAATATTTTATTCTAACCCTTCCTTTACTCCAAACGTAACCAAAATTTCAACATATTAGTGTTGATAAAATTCGAACTTGCAGAAAATGTTTCAACTGAATCCCATAATTCTAAGTACCAAAATCAAAGACAAAAAGAACAGTTCGAATAAGCGAAATCAATTACTTATAAGTTTTAAGCACTTATTTCTCGGATTGACATCGCTTATTCAAAACTTTCTTTAGAACCTTTCTTGTAGACCATTTAGTAAGCTTTCGAATGGTAACCTTTCGCTTCCCAAGATTTTCAACCGTTTTCGAGATATTAAGAAATTATACGAAGTTCCCAAAACTTTTTATTATTTCTGACAACAGGAAATTGGTCTCATTTTACCTATCCTGTTTTACACAAACATACATTTTCCTTACAAATACAACATAAGAAATTACAAAAATAAAAAGCAATAAAAAACCAAGGGAAAGAGACAAAAATTACAAAAAGAACGACAAAAACCCGTTCATAAGAACAAAACAGACGTATTTGAAGTTTTAAGCACTTATTTCTCCGATTGACATAACCTAATCAAAAATAGTTTTAGAATCATTTTTGTAGAGAATTTTGTAAGCTTTCAAATAGTTTCAATCCACTTACCACGATTTCCCAACCGTGTTCGAGATATTAATGAAAGTATACGAAGTTCCCAAAACTTTTCATGTCTGTTCATAAAATATTTTATTCTAACCCTTCCTTAACTCCAAACGTAACATAACTTTTAACATATTAGTTTTAATGAAAGTAGAACATGCAGATAATGTTTCAACTGAATCCCGTTATTCTAAGTACCCAAACCAAAAACGGTATTCAAAAACTATTTTTCCAATTTTCTCGGCAACGGTTAAAGCTATCGCCTTGAAAATGGTTTCATTCGTTTTCCTAGCCCAAGAAGCCTATAGAACGAGTACTTACAAGCTTATGAACTCAAAAACGTAAGCGTTACGATTTTTTTTGCGCGAATTTCGCCCCAAACGCCATCTTCCAGTGGGCGGATTTTGCTGGTTAACGAACTTGACCTTTCAAATTGGACGAGAGATTTTTGTACCAAATTTCTTAAAAATCGGACCATCAGGGAAGCCAGAAATGAGCGAACAGACAAATATATATATATATATATATATATATATATATATATATATAAATATATACATATATATATATATACAAATTTGAACCACCGTCATTTTCGGTTTCTAGGGGTTCTGAAACGCGAAATTTTCTAGTCGGCACTTCCGGATTGTTTCATTGTATCAACCTTATAAGCGGGGTTCCTCCCTATGGGGGAGGGAGGAACCGCGCTAAAAGATTCTGAAGCAATATTCGATGGGGCAACGTCAAACAGAGATATAAGCGCTTAAAACTTAAAAAGTGTTTGTTTTGTTGTTTTGTAAGGGTTTTTCTCTTTGTTTATCTCACTTTTTAATTGGCTGTTTCTTGTTTTAAATTGCGTTTATCAGTAAAATTAGTATTGAAGTAAAATAAGCTAAGAAGTGGCTGTGGTAATCAAGATGGCTGTGGCTAATCATGATGACGTAGTTTGTTTTGGACTCTCCTATGTATATAACCTTCCTCAAAGCCTCCAACTGAAGTTATTGTTATTTCTTATTTTATAGAAAGATTTAAAACAGAACGCAATTTTATTCGCCATGAAGCTCATATTTACAGTTGTTTATAACAGTAAAACGAATTTGCTAGTAAAACAAGATACTTCAAATGAAAACGAATTTTTGGTTGTTTAGAGTAGAGCGTTCTCAGCAGCAGTCGAAGAGTAAGTACGTTTTCAGTACATAATTGTATTGACTTATACAGATTAAGAATTATCCGCTTCTGTGTAAGTTGGCTACTGTCAGTTTCCTGTGATTTGTAATGCTAATCTATTCCATTTCTTCGAGATGTACGTAACCGCGCTAAGATGACGCAGTTCCTGCGAGTCGGACTTTTTCTTATTTAAATATGAACCCTCTCATTGCTCAGTGCATAATCTGTATTATACAGATCGAAAAACTGTCATATAGGAAGCCTCTAAAATAATAAATACTAAAAATCTTCATTTTCTACAAAAGATAATTAATCTTAATCACTATTTTCCTCAATAGTTTTGGTATCACTTGTAACTTCGAATAAACGTGTTAATATTTCCGCGGGCTTAATTTTTTTTTATTAGTAACGACCAAGTGATAAGAAATAAATTATCGAGGCTACCTGTGAACAGCAACCTATGGTCCTATTTCCATTAGCGTAATCACACGTGTATTTTTTTCTGCCCTTGTAATTCTATTTAAAAAAAAACACAATTATTTTTTCACAAGAGAAACATCCCATGTCTCTTTATGGCTGTGGTAATCAAGATGGATGTGGCTAATCATGATGACGTAGTTTGTTTTGAATTCTCCTGTCTTATAACCTTCCTCATAGCCTCCAACTTAAGTTGTCGTTATATCTTATTTTATAGAAAGATTTAACCCACCACAGAATGGAATTTTATTCGCCATGAAGCACATATTTACAGTTGGTTATGACAGTAAAACGAATTTGCTAATAAAACAAGATACTTAAAATGACAACAAATTTTTGGTTGTTTATAATAGAGCCTTTTCAGCAGTAGTCAAAGAGTAAGTACGTTTTCAGTACATAATTTTATTGACTTATATAGATTAAGAATTATCCGCTTCTGTGTAAGTTGGCTACTGTCAGTTTCCTGTGATTTGTGATGCTAATCTATTCCATTTCTTCGATATGTAACCGCGCTAAGATGACGCAGTTCCTGCGAGTCGGACTTTTTTTTTTGGTAGGTGTACTTGGAGGGGTAGTTAAGGAAAACCGCCCTTGAAATCTTCACAATTTTTTTCTTATCTTATAAGTGGTCCGAAAATTATGAAAAATATACGCAAGGTACACCTAATCAATAGCTTCAATTCACATTAGTTTCATTTAAATATCTAGTATAGTTGAAGTTATATCTAGTTCTTTTGAAGTTAGGGGTTTCAAGCCTTATTCCCTCATAACGAGTACAGTTAGAGGCTTGATAATTGACGAAAAATTATTTCTAGGAACTAGAAATCAAAAGTCAAGGAAGACGCCAGTGCAGATTTCATATGGAAACACGGTGAGACCCTTTCAAATTTTCAATTATATTAGCAAATTTTTTAGTGTACTCTAAAGAGTGCTAACTACATCACGCAAAAGATGAAACAAGAAAATTTGGACAACTCAAAATGTGACATATCTCAAATGAAAAACTTTTCCAACAATTTCTGGCAGTTACTTTTTATTGCTTTTGGGGTGGACAATGGATTCGCACAGTTTAGCCGATAAAAAATGAGTTAATCCATAATTTCTTCGCACAAGGTATATGAAAGTAATAAAACTCCATTTAAATGAACTTTTTTGTTGGAAATTATGTCTAGAATTACCTCCTAGAGTTTAGCTACTTAGAACTTAATCACCCTGTACATAGAGGATCCGGCGATAATAGCCAACACGTTTATATGCAGTAAATAGAAAGAAAACAAAAATGATTTATCAAGTAGTCTTAGAGCAATTGTAGTTTTGGTACGATATTTCACTCCGGCTTACTCGTACAACCAATATGCCATTTTTTAGTTACTTTATTCATATTAATTAATCATTATTCCAGAATTAATGTGAATACACAGGGTTCCAGTCTTACAAGCCTGTTATTTGTTAACTGCTCAGAAAATCTCAAGAGCTTTAAGTGGCTTACAACTTCGTTATTGTTTCTGTAATAATTCTGCTGGACATTTGCCATTTTTGTTAATTTCCATGTATTTTCCCCGTTGGATGTCGTCTACTCGTTTTGAGTTTGTTTTAAGAATTTAGTGCATTATTTGAAGTCGAAATCTCTATTGTAACTTAGTTAGAAGCGGCAACTTAGTCTTTTTCCAATTACAGTTACTACAGTGTAGCCATTTTTTGTTGATGATCTACATTTTTCAAACATTGATCAAATAAATGTCTTCAGTGGTTTGAATTTTCTGTTCGTTGTTCTGTTTAATTCGAATTACACTCAGGATTCAATATTTTAGATTGTCTTATGTTAACAATCAAAATAAGAAATCAGTTTGTTTTTTTATCATGGTAACAACTGGTTATATTACACAGATTTACATACGAAATTCATTTTTTCAGCTGCATAGGATATTTTTAGTAAATTTTATGTTTTTTAGGGGGCCTGAAATTGGCATACATTTGTAAAAAGGTTGTTATTCATTTTGATATATATATATATATATATATATATATATATCAAAATGTTTCCCTAACAATTTTTACCCAAATGTTTCTTTAAAATAGAAATTTGGATTCGAAGCCATTGAGTTGTTCCTCGTCGATAACTTGATAACGAGTTTCTTCCCGGAAAAGGACGTCCACGGGCAATGAAATCGAGAGAAATTATCAAAAGAAATGTATATGATTGTAAATAAATTACACTTCTAAAATACCAAAAGAACAAAAAAAAAACAAAAAAAAAAACAACTGAATCTTGACCTTGGTACTGCCGGCGTTGAGGAGCATGCTACTTTTTATGCAATTTAACGTAATGCAATCCCTTGTAAATTCAATTTGATGAATTTCTATTTATTTCTTTAATAATTTACGTTTTCACCTAAACCTAGTTTTCTTATCACACTGACTTCTTTATATGGCTTTAAACTTCCAAGTGCGGTTTATCCCGAAGCTCGTTTTCATAATTTAAAATTACTAAACGAAAAACTCACCAGCAGAAGATTCAGTCTTCAGTTTACAACAGCACTGACTCTGAGCAATCTGCGCAGCTTCTTCCTCAGCTTCTTTGAGACCAGACATCGCGCCGTGATTTCAGATTTAACATTGCATAGAAGTCAGATTTCTACTAAATATTATAGCTCAGTAAGATATACTTAAATGGCTACAACATTTACGCGAAGTAGATAAGCTAATCATTGTTTAAGATAATCGGAGCAAACGAAACACTCAAGATCATGGACGTAATTATGAAGAATCCAACATGAAAACTCACCTAAAAATAGCAGCTCACCTAGACTATATGGCTATACTCAAGAAATTTATTAATTTGTTTCCGGCAAGCACTGGTCCACTTCCTTTGTGTTTCCCAGGGGTTGAAATTGATAATCTTTTTAAATAAAATACATGTACAATGCGTATACTCAATACTTTCAATATATCTTTCCGTTGCATGCGTCAAAGTCATCAAAACCACCCTTTAAAAAAATATCCGCATGTCTCTACGTCCAACAAACGTTTTAACGCGTTTGCTCCCTCCCTCCATAGCAAGGGCGTATATAAGGGGGTACCCTTAAAAATAAATTAAATAAGATCATTTAGTTCATAAAAAATATTCTATTTTGGGTGTAATAGCGTTTTAGTTGGCTAAAACTCTTCTAAGATCTAAATTATTAGTATTCCATACACCGGAAATGGTCTCAGCGCCCCCCCCCCGAAATTTTCCCAGCCCCCTCCGAAATTATTTTCTATATACGCCTATGCTCCATAGATAGGAAACCCGCTCATGATCCAATCCTATCCAGTGCCGACTAGAAAATTTGACGTTTTAGAACCCATAGATGCACACACACACACACACACACACACACACACATGTATATATATATATTTGTCTATTCGGTCCCCTGCAGGTCCAGAAATGGACCGGTTTTGATGAAATTTGGCCCACAAAGTCTTTCGTCTAATTATTTAAAATTCGTACACCAGCAGAATCCGTCCCTGGGGCATGGTTTCTGGGGCGAAATTCGCATAATATTAAATAAATCATATTCCTTACGTTTTCGAGTTAATACTACTGTTCTTATAGGTTTCCTAACGTAGAGAAACGAACGAAATACTTTTCAACGTGATATCTGTAACCGTATTCGAGAAAAGAGGATACAAATAGTTTTTCGGTTTGGTTACTTAAAATAGTTTGTTTCAATTGAAATATTTTTTACGTTTTTTTTTTTTTTTTTTTTTTTTTTTTTTTTTTTTTTTTTTTTTTAGTAGTAGTTTATTAAAACAAATTAAGAAAATGAGAAACGTGCAGGTAATAGTGTTTTCCAAGAGCGAACGTTGAGAAGAGTAATTTCCGCTTCGGATGCTTTCAGTTTCCTGTTATGGCGCCTTAAATCTTCCTACTCTTTATTTTATTTCATTTTTTCACGAAAGATCAAACCCCACCAATAACTGATTCTATTCCTTTACTATTGCCACTAGGGATATGAACTGAAACTTGTTAAGATGACGCAGTTCCTGCGAATTGGACTTTTTCTTTCATGAAGTACTAATAAGTTAGTCAGGCTGCATCCATTTCTAATTTGTGTGTCCTGACTGACGTCGAGTTCCCTAACCAAAAAGTTGATAAGGGCGGACATATTTTCTACAACGTCCAATATTCTTCATATTCAAGCTAACGACGTGAAGTTAAAAGTCCGTTACGCAGGAGCTGCATAACTAAGCACTTTCCTCAGAATTGGGTAGTGTCGAGTGCATTCCTAAATAATTTGCTTAAAATAACCTATATCGATAAATAAAATAAAAACATAAATATCACCTGTTTCAATTCAATTCAAACATAGTACAATTTAACACCTCCCCCCCCTTTAGATAGACCAATTTAGTTCATTTTCATATCACTATGTTTCTTATTAGATACCCATGACGTATAAAGAGTTTCGTCACAATACAACAGAAAGTACGACCGGTATAGGGAAATTAGTAATTTCTGTACGGAGTAAACCATCCCTTCTAGTCAACCGATTAAGTTTATTTTTATAACAAATTTTTCCCTTCTGTTGACCACAACGAATACCGAGTTTCGTTGAAATATAACAAAAATTACGTCTGGTATTGACAAATAACTACTTTGGCTCCGGGGTAAACCCCCCCTCCGGATAGACCGATTTTGTTGGTTAACGATCTCGTTCAATCGTTTGATTGGGGAATACTTCATACCAAGTTTCGTGGGGAAGAAACAAAAACTCTGGCCGGTATCGTGTTAACGGGCACATATATAACTATATATATGTATATATATATATATATATATATATATATATATATATATATATATATATATATATAAATTTTAACGGGGGTCATTTTCGGTGTCTACTAGGTAGAGATGTGAGTTTTCCGAAAAATTTTGAATCGGAAAATTTTCCTAGCCACTAAATGTTCGCGGTACTGTAAAATAAACTTTTATTGCTAGAGACTACAAGTAATAAACTCTGGAGTATTTTTATCAACTATATTATATTATGCATAGGATGCCCTTTTGAGTTATCCCCCTTCCAACTAAAATAACTAGCAAAATTATAATGAAGAAAGAATAGAAAGTCTATGAGGAAGAAGAGTCTAGGAGCAAGGCTCGGCTGAATAAGAGCCAATGCATGGGCATTGAAAATGGGGCTTAGTCCCTGAAAACGTTTTGCCATTACAACACCTGTGGGAATTTTCGACCATTATTTAATCCTTGGAACATCAATTTTCCACCATCCAGCAATCTCCAACAAAGGATAGAAATGTGATTTATAAGTTTTTAATCATGTATAAAGCTGAAAAGTTAAAAAATAATAATTCTTTAAAAACTCTTATGCGTATATAATATTTCAGTAATTAATTAAAGAATACCATTATTAATTGGACAAAATATTTTATTTGCTAAATTGATGTATGAATATATCCGAAATGGAAACAAAATATATTTTAATTTAACTGTATGTTTCTCTTCTCTATAAAAACATAAAATGATTTTTTTTATTAATGGCGCTGACACATTTCATAAAAATGTTGATTTACCATAAAAATTCAAACTCGCAGGAACTGCGTTATCTTAAGAGCGGTTCCGTTCTTATCCCTATTGGCATTAGTAAAGGAAAGAATCTCCAAGAGAAGGAAGTTTAAGACACCACAACTGTATACTGACAGTATCCTACGCGGAAATGGCTCCCCCCCCATTCTCTCCATTCGTGCTATTAAATGCAATTAAAACGATAGGTACCTAAACGGCGACAAAACCCCATTGAACAAAACTAACAATTTCGAAGCATTTATTTTTCCGATTGACAACGCCCGATCGAAAATTACTTTAGAAACTTTTTTTCTAGAGAGTGTAGTGACCTTTCGAATGGTTATGTTCCATTTACCATAATTTTCCAACCATCTTTAAGGTATTAAGGATAGCAAACGAAGATTCCAAAACTTGTCATGTATGTTAATACATTTTTTTCTGATACGTCATTAACTCCATTCGCAGCAAACATTTAAACACCTTAGTATAGATGAACTTCAAACATGTAAACAACAGAGTCTCAAAATTCTAAGAACCCAAATCAAAAATCAGTTACAAAAACTATATTTCCATTTTTCTCGAAAACGGTTACAGATATCGCCTTAAAAATGGTTTCATTTGTTTTCCTACATTAGAGGAACTATTAAACGAATTACCTGCAAGCATACAGACTCTAAAACGTCCGCGTTACGATTTTTTCCACGCGAATTTCGCTCCAAAACGCATGTGTTGGTGACGGATTCTAACGGTTAATGAACTTGAGGTTTTAAATTAGAAAAACGATTTTTCCACCAAATTTCATCAAATTTGGTCTATTTCGGTCCAAATATATATATATATATAACCACCGAGGAAGAAACAACATTGACCTGGCTGACGAAGATGGAGATGAAACCATCGAAATAGTCCAGGAAGAAGTGAGGAGGAGTACCACCGCTAGAGAAAAAGTCCGTCACGCAGGAGCTGCATATCTCAGCACTTTCCTCAGAATTTGGGTAGTGTAGACTGCTTTCCAGAACAATTTGCTTAAAATATCCTACATAAATAAAATAAAAACATGAATAGTTCTCTTTTAATTTTGTAATGAGTAACTGATCAATTATTAATTTGCTTCCAGACTTATGTTTACACATGGTACCTACTTCACTACGTAATAAATACAAAAAACCTCATATTATCGTATTTTGATCTAACGCAAGAACAGGATATAGCCCCTCTAGTGGTAGAAAGCGCTCCTTGCGGCGCCTTTGTGAACCTACGTCTGGCGGGCTTTTCTATTGAAATATATTACAAAGAAAACCCCCCTTTCCGATTGACCGATTGAGCTACTTTTTACAACATTTCTTTCTCATGAGTTACCCATGTCGTATACCGCGTTTCGTTACAATACAGCAGAAATTACGACCGGTATGAGTATATTAGTAATTTGGGTCCGGAGTAAACCCCCCCTCCTAATGAACCGATTTAGTTTATTTTTACAACACATATTTACCTGTAGATTACCACTCCGAATACCGAGTTTCATCGAAATATACCAAACATCACGGCTGGTAGTGACGAATTGGTATTGTGGGTCCGGAGTAAACCCCCCCCCCCCTCCTTATGAACCGATTTAGTTCATTTTTATATCTCACTTTTCTCTCTATATTACCACTACGAATACCAAGTTTCATTGAAATATAACAAATATTACGGCTGACATGATCAAATTAGTGTTTTGGATTCGGGGTAAACCCCCCCCCCCTTCCGGTGGCCCGATTTTGGTGGTTAACGAACTCGTTCAATCGTTTGCTAATTGAATGCTATATACCAAGTTTCGTGACGAAAAAACGAAAACTCTGGCCGCTATCGTGTTAACAGACATATATATATATATGGATATAAATAAATTTTAACGGGGATCATTTTCGGTGTCTACTAGGTAGGATAGATAAAGATTTGAAGACATTTTTCAAAAATTCCGTCATGAGTGCAACCTCAATAGCTACTTTCCTTCGGAGGAATGTGATAGAATGTTCCATATATATATATATATATATATATATATATATATATATATATATATATATATACAGTAGGGTTCCGATTAACCGAGTCGATGGGGGCCAAGGTTACCTCGGTTAATCGGAACCATACCAATAGCAATTGGAAATGTAGGTTGTTGTTGAATAAAAACTACTTATAAGCTAAAAAAACTAATATTTAATAATAATAATAATAATAATAATAATAATAAGAATTATTCTCTGAAACGGAAGGTTTCATAATAGCCATCCAAGATCAAGTTATAGCTACAAAATCCTACCGACGACATGTTTTAAAAGAAACGAGCATCTCTGATAAATGTAGATTGTGCAACAAAACGTATGAGTCGATCCAGCATATTACGGCGGGCTGTGAGATCCTTGCGGGATCTGATTATCTTCAACGTCATAACAACGTGGCCAAGATATACCACCAAGCTCTCGCAGAAAAATTCGGTTTGTTGGATAAGAAGGTCCCTTATTATCGCTACGTTCCTCAAAGGCTTCTAGAGAAAGATACAATAAAAGTGTATTGGGACGAAGCGATGTCGACGGACCGAACTGTCCATCACAATAAACCGGATATTCTTATCATTGATAAAGGGAATAAGAGAGCTGATATTATTGATATCGCTGTCCCGAATGATGAGAATATTCGGAAATCTTATGCTGAGAAGCTTCGAAAATACCAGGACTTGGCCATAGAATTAAAAGATCTGTATAAGTTAGATTCCGCAAGGATAACAGCTATTATTATATCGGCTAATGGACTCATCCCAAAAACCACAGTCACAGCTACAAAATACTTGAAAATCTCGGAGGAGCTGATTAAAGACGCACAACAAGCGGTACTGCTCGACACTGCGAGAATAGTTCGAAAATTTTTAAACGAACGCCCGTGACAAGAAACATAAAAATATAATAATAATAAAAAAAACTAATATGAACAACAATTCTTTCGGTTGGCAATAGCCCCCGAAAGAATTTACTCCAGGAAACTGAGAAGAACACACCCCGTATAATAATAATAATATGTAGTAATAACAATAATAACTGAAACCGTGACGTTATTTTTTAAAAAAGAAATCTTTAATTGTGGCTTGCCTAAATGAACTCTTTCTATCGGCAGCAGCTGTTTCCCTCCATTTTCTTAGAATCATGAGTTCATTTGGCGGTACATCGCTTCTGCTTTCTAAATAGAGCAGGGATCTGTCAAGCAGATTGAAACCCTCTTCATGTTTTATTTTTGGGGGGATGGTTTCCACGTCTTCTTCAACATCTTCTTCGGGATTGGCCTTCATTACCTCATTAATAATTTCATCTTCCGTAAGGACTGTCGCTCTGTTTATTGTGTCGTCCTTTAACCAATCTATAACTTCGGAATCCATTATATCCGGGGAGTTGAGGTCTTTTAACAAATCCCACAACTCCTGATTTGTTGGAGGTTCGTCAATTGTCTGGCTATCATGGATAATTCGAGGCCACAGGTTTTTGAAGCTTTATTTACTGTACTTTTTGTTAGAGAATGCCAAGAATAAGCAGCTATATAAATCACATCCTTAATAGATGTTTTCTTTATTTTTTGAATTAACCCTTCCTCTTCTGCTAATAGCATTCAGACAAAAGCTTCTTTTTGTAGTATCGTTTGAAGGCCGAAATTACTCCTTTGTCCATAGGCTGGATTATTGATGTGACATTTGCAGCGAAAAACATCGATTTTATTTCGTCCGCGCATAGGACACGCTCATCGGGATGTGATGGTGCATTATCAATTAGGAGCAGGGCTCGATGAGGTAGTTTTTTTCGTCCAGAAATTGTTTTACATGAGGTACAAAATGGTGCTTACGATTTGAGACTCTCAAATTGAGAGTTGTATTTCTTCTGAGAATCGGGATGAAGTTCCCGTCGTGGCCAACTTCATATATATATACACATAGCCACCCCCCCCCCCCCCCCCCTCAGGCTTGACACCTCGGTTAATCGGGATCTCGGTTGACCGGACCTCGGTTAATCGGAACCCTACTGTGTATATATATATATATATATATATATATATATATATATATATATATATATATACATAAATGGGTTCTGAAATGAGAAATTTTATAGTCAGCACTTCTAGATTGTGTCTTCAGGTCAACCTCATAAGCGGGTTTCCTCCCTATGGATCAAGGGAGGAACCAGGCTAAAATGTGTTGAAAATCAGAACAAATTATCCAAGTTTATACATTCAAGAATTTATGGGAAAAATTAAATATAATATATGATTTTGATCGCAATTTTACGAGCATCTAACTGTGGAACACTACAATTTTATTAAATTAAATGAATAATTAGATAATGTGTGTTCCTTTAATTTTATTTGTATTATTAATTTATGTTTTGAACATTTTTAAAAATATTTTGATCACTATAATTTTAGTTTTTTTTTTCATTAGTTTGTTGTTTGATCGATTTGCATATTTTTTTTATATATTTAACTTTACTTCCTATGCCTACTGGTTCATAAGTACTTTGTGTGGAAAGAAACCCAATATATTTGGGCAACTAAATTTTTTTTCTTCTCAAAAATAACTTTTTTCTCTCTCTGCTCAGAAGAAGAAGCAGAATTTGAAAGGATGACATTGAATGAAGATTTTGTGAAACTGATAGCAGCTTCGCCTTGTGTTAATCCGTCAATCTATTTGCATCACAATATTTGCATTTACCTATAATTTTGTTTCCTTCATGGACTTCTACAAAATGTAGAAGTCTAAACATTTGTTGTTTTCTGGTTAGCCATTATTCCTCACTAAGAGCAGTATGGCTTTTTATTTATTTAATTTTTTAAATTCCAATCTTTTCTTAAAAATTTTCTTAGAACTGCTGCAGCTAGTACAGAGTGGTGAAGTCATCTTCTGGTTTCCACTACAACCTTGTTTATCAAATATTAGGAGAAATGAGTGATTTATTTTCTGTGAGTGCTCTTTTATTATGAAATAGGGTGAATTGCCTTTTTATGAGTTAAAGATACATGAGCGATATGACAATTGTTAGGTAAAACATAATCACATTAAATTTTATTCATGTGGATTAAAAAGTTGAATTATAACCTGTAGTTTTTGATTAAATGGTTCAGAAATTAGCTAATATAATGGAATATGGATAGCTCATACATGTCTTAGAACAAATTTACCAAAAAATTGCCTTTTGTAAATGGAAAATTTTCCGGAAAAAATAGCTGAAAATTTTCCACCCCACATCTCTACTACTAGGTAGGATCGATAAAGATTCGACGACATTTTTCAAAAATTTCGTCATGAGTGCAACCTCAATAGCTACTTTCCTTCGGAGGAAAGTGCTAATAGCTACTTTCCTTCGGAGGAAAGTGCTAAAAGTAAACACAAACAAATCAAATGTAATTAACATTTTAATGTAATGATTTTACAAATTATTTTATGACTTTTATTTTTGATCAACTATTGAGAAAGTCGTAAGTTGATCATTATTTTTGAGTGACATATTTGTTGATCACTTACGTGTCATTTGTCAATAATATTCTTAGGATCAGAAATGAAAATTTTAATGACAAATCTCTTGAATTTTTCCTTCCTACCCTCAAATTTTCAAGTACAATCGGGTGATGTTTTACACGGGTGATGTGTTCGGGTTGATGTCGACACATAAACCCGATAACAATCTTATTACAACTTGTCCACATGTGTTTTCTTAAAAATTTACATCGAAGGCCTTTCAATCCTCAAGTATTTATGTACTCCATATTATCTTCAAGCTGTTTACTACAGATTATTTGAATTTCACTCACTGATAATCACGAATGAACTGTTTGCTGAATTTACCTGTTCTAAACGTTCAATATTAAGCAGAGCAAGGAACGAGAGACAAAACAATTCCATAGTATTTTTTTTTTCTTTAAGAATATTTAATATCCTGTTAACATTTGAAAATTGCTTTTAGATATGATCTTATTTAGATCTTAGACGTCATCTTCGTCCGGTCGACGTCAAGATCAAGTATCTGGGAAGAAAAATAAACCGAAATTCAAATTCTCAATACTCCGCGAGCTATTAGTTTCTGAGAAAAACTTTTAATAACGAAGGTTGCTCAGTTTGCCAATAATATAATTTAGGAAATGCATTAAGTTGAACCTGGACTATTTTCTATGTAAAACGATCAAATACGATAGAACACTAAATTTGTGCTCATTCTGGAGAAAATTGATTTTCGTGCCAAAAAATGCTTCTGTGGGGTATAACTAATAATTTGATATAAGATATTATCTTTTTCTTTACCAGTGTTTTATTGCTGGTTAACGAGGAACAAATTCTACATTCCGCTTCAAGACATTATGCAAAATCTCGAATCAATAAGTATAAAGAAAATAATATTTCCGGTGCTAATAGCAAAGTTCATGAGCCAGTGCGTCATTTTTGAGTGTCTAAAATCTAAAATGTAGTTTTTTCTTTCAGTTTACTTCAAAACGCTCAAATGAATCGCCTTTAAAGTGGTTTTATTCGACAGGTAAAATTTCCAACAAAAAATATATACAGTTCCCATTAACGCAAGCAAAAACGATAGCGTTACGATTTTTGTTGCATGACTTGTGAACTGTTACCCCTCTGCTTATGCAGATGCAGTATTATATGTAAATATATAAACTTTGATAAATATATAATTTAATGTTTTACCAGAAGAGTATCATAAATAACATACAGACACTGTTTAATAGTCCTTTTAAACCCGCTCATGGGGTCCGGAGTCATTTATATCTCAACAACAGCATTAGATATCAAATTTCATTGAAAAAAAAAAAAAAACCAACCAACTGTTCAGAAACATTGCTTTTATGGACACCATTTTTTTCTAATTAATTAGATTCTGTAATTGGGAATTAACATTACCGATGGCGGCGCCACTGTCGGTGTCTAATTGGCGCCGAATGGAGGTATACCTGTGACTTTTGTTACATAGTGATTACTGATAACAAGTTTTTTCGCAGTTGTTTGTGGTTGTAAATAATGTTAATGTTTCCATCAAGAAACGGGGTTTTTGAAAGCTCTACTTCATTTGTGTACTCAAATATGTAAGAATATTGGACTAACAGTGAGTTATATTGATTATTGTGATGGCTAAACAAAAAGTGATGTAAATATTATTTCATACCATTGTGAACAGCTTTGAATACAATAAATGTCTTTTAGAATAAATATTGCATATTATTGATCACCAACAAATCTTGAACAATTTGAAAATTGAAAAAATACTTCAACATTTATTTTAATCTTTATTTTCACATATTACATGCACCATTAATTTTTTTAGTTTTCAATCGTTTCTAGCATGGGCGTATATAGAAAATAATTTCGGAGGGGGCTGGAAAAATTTCGGGGGGGGGGGGCTGAGACCATTTCCGGTGTATGGAATACTAACAATTTAGATCTTGGAATAGTTTTAGCCAACTTAAACGCTATTACACCCAAAATAGAACACGTTTCATGAACTAAATGATCTTATTTAATTTATTTTTAAGGGTTTTATGACATTTTTACCGATCAAATCAAAATTTCAGGGGGGGGGCTGCAGCCTCCTCAGTCCCCCCTTATATACGCCCATGGTTTCTAGTCACAAATTTTAATTATTGCTTACATTATTTGTAAATTATAACTGATATAAATATTATTTCCTACCATTGTGGACAGCTTTGAATACCCTGAATTTCTTTTATAATAAATATTGCATAATATTGATCGCCAGCAAATCGTGAACAATTTGAAAATTGAGAAAATACTTCAAAATTTCTTTTAATCTTTATTTTGACATATTACATGAACCATTTTATTTCCATATTTGTTTAAATTATATGAATGTACTTTATTAAAAGGCACCATAATATTTATGAAATTGGAGTCATAGGAAATAAGTCACACTCGTAAATTTAATACAATGGTTAAATTTAATATAACCATTCCTAATTGAACTTGTGAAATTAAGTGAAAACTACTTGATAGATTGGTTGGTCTTCCCCAAAATGCCACAGGTAATAATGTGATGTGCATTCACAATTGCTTTACCTTCAACTATGCACCTGGAACTACTTAAGGCTTCTAGATAGCCAAAGAGGTTCCTCAGTGACAGTACATACATTTGTTCATCCATATCTATACCTTCCGAATTCCTAGAAATAAATTTCAGAAATTAAGTCAAATTCGTGCAAAATGGGTTGCAAGCAGTTTTTATTCACACAAGAGTGAAGGTTACATAAATGTGAATTATTTCACTACCTCTTACATGTATTGTTTAAAATACTTACTGGATGGACGGATTCTCCTGGTTAACGAACTTGACCTTTCAAATTAGACGAACTATTATTGTACGAAATTTCTTCAAAATCAGACCATTTTTGAGCCGGTGGGCAGAGGGAAAAGAGAAATATATATATAGACATACAGAGAGAGAAATATATACACATACAAATTTCAACAACCGTCATATTCGTGATCTATGGAATCTGAAACGTGAAATTTTCGTGTCGCCATTTCCGGATTGCGTCATGATGTCAACCTCATAAGCGCGTTTCCTGCTTCCGTTGGGAGGAACCCCGCTTATGAGGTTAGCCTCTTGACGTCTTGGATCACTGACATTTCTGAGAAAAAGTTCCATTCTTTTTGCCGTTAACACTCAACCTCGAGCATCGGTGTCTTAATCCAGAAAGTAGGTTGTAATAAAATTTACACTTTCGCTCTCGAACCGTAATGTTTGACACCACGCAAGTCAGTGGGAAGGAATGCCTCGAAAAAAAGGAGTTTCTAGTTTTTTTTCATCATTGGGTTTGCATTTTTTGCATCACAGACCCTAATAATCAAAAGACAATAAGTTTAAGATCAATGGCTAAATTTTTATTTCATTTTTACCTAGTTTTTTTCGTTAAACACGACGCTATATTAGATCCGCCGTTTTGATTTATTGAATTCTGATAACGGATTCGTAATCAGCGACCCCAAAAAACCCTGAATACGTAATTGTAGATCGTTCCAATAACTATGTAGCCATCTCGATAAACAAGTACACGACTGGCAAGTATGATGGCAGTCCTAGAAATAAACTGTCCCTCATAGAGTATACGTTATGAGGGACAAAATCACCATTTCCGGGGTATGGAATGCTAACAATTTAGAACTTGGAATAGTTTTAGGCAAATAAAACGCTATTGCAACTAAAATTAAATACTTTTCATGAACTAAGTGATCTTATTTAATTTATTTTTAAAGGTTTTAAGACACATTTTAGATAACGGTTTACCTCTAGGTTATTTGTTTCTTGACACTGGTTCGGAGCGTCCCAGTGTCAAGAAACATTATACTTTGATTACTTATCAATTGATGTATAACATATAGTATTAGTATGACGGGGACCATGCTATAATAAATAAATAAAAAAAAAAAAAAAAAAAAAAAAAAAAGTCAGTCCCGTAACAGGCCACGAGGGTCCTGAGGGACAGATACTATAGAGGTATCTGATTCATGACCATACGGCACACTAGGGAGACAGTTTGGTCAGTACTATGCTCCGGCCGCCTGATTTTCCCCTTGGCCGCTTCGACTGCTGGAGTCATTAGCACCCAAGGTACCCATTATTAAATTAATTAAAGACTGGGTTGGCCTAGGGAAGGTCAGGGAGGCCGAATTCAACCCATGAGCGAAGACACTAGAAGAAAAAATCTTTAATGCTTGCTAGGGATTTGAACTCAGGCCTCCAGCTTATTAGTCCAGTGCTCTACCACTGAGCTAACCTCGCCCCCCCCCCCCTCCATGCTATAATAAACTGCAAAAAATTATGTAGTAGCGTTAATTTTGCTGTTAGTTTTGTTTTTTTCAACTGGTATTTGTCTCTGTTTACCTATTGTTTTAATTGGTTATTTTTTTTAATTGCATGTAATAGTAAAATTAGTATTTTAATAAAATAAGGTAAGAAAATGAGAAAAATAATTGGTAATAGTGTTTTCTAATGGCGAACGGTGAGAAGGTGGGGGAAGTCATTCCGTTTAGGATACTATCAGTTTCCTGTTGTGGCGCCTTAAATCTTCCTTTTCTTTGAAATGTCATTTTATATTTTTCACGAAAGATCAAAATAGACTAATAACTGCTTCTACTCCTTTACTAATGACACTATGGATATGAACGGAACCGCGCTAAGATGACGCAGTTCCTGCGAATAGGACTGTTTGTATAACACTTAGGTGTACTTCAAAATGCTTTATTTTTTAAATAGAATGCTTTCACCCTTTTATGGCAATGCAGAAGTTTAAAGAGGATTAGTAGAGAATGCCTACTACTATTTACATGAACATTACTTGATACCTGAAGGTTGTGTATATTCCTCTGTGATGGAAACTAGTGACAGAAATAAATAACTAAATGAATGATTCCTTCAGATGTCAAAGCATCAAAAAGGAGGAGAGAGGCTTTAAATATCAATGATATCTAAAGATCAGATGCAGACAAACGTTTTAAGCCATTAACTCAAACCGTTAAAGTGCTAGAAGATAAAAAAGTCCGATTCGCAGGAACTGCGTGATCTTAGCGCGGTTCCGTTCTAATTCCTAGTGTCATTTGGAAAGCTTAGAATAGAAATAAACATTTTTTTTTTTTTTTTTTTTTTTTTTTTTTTTTTTTTTTTTTTTTTTTTTTTTTTTTTTGAAATTTCGTGGTGAAAATTGTGAATAACCAATCGAACATTTGGAATAAAAGCGATATTAAGGCGTCAGGGCACAGGAAGACGACAGTAGGCAAGTTACACAGAAGCAGAAATTGCACAAGTTTAATATTATCAAATGTCAGACCCGTCATTTTAGAAATGCTAGACCCCCCCCCCCAACATCTCTGTCACATAGAAACGCTACCATAATGCTTATTAAGGAGAATACAGCTAAAGTAAATTTTGGAATCACCTTTTTGCAGAAGTCGTTAATGTTATCAAAAAAGTGTAGACAAGTTTTGTAGATAATTGCAGGATCTAAAATGTGTGTCATTAAACTAACAGCTTCGCTGAAAAATTCGAATAACCTTTTTTTGCGAACATTGACCTTGAATAATATTGTTTGCACTCATGGAATCTTTTTGTAGATTCCGCACGAACGAAAACGAGTGAAACCATTTATAAATCGATATCTTTAACCATTTTCGAGAAAAGTGGGAAAATAGTTGTTGAATAAAGTTTTGGGTTTGGGTACTTGGAATCAAGGGATACAGTTAAAATATTTTCTGCGTGTTTAACATTTATCCAAGCAAAGATTTTATAATTTTGGTTAGGTACGTTTTTAGTTAAGGAAGGATTCAAATAAAATTTTTATTAACAGACATGAAACGTTTTTAGAACTTCGAATATTTTCCTTAATATTCCGAAAACGGTTGGGAAATCGTGGTAAGTGGAAAGTAACTATTCGAAAGTTAACTAATATATCTTATAAATTATTTTATAAAGCAATTTTCGTTGGGATGGTCTCATTTGGAGAAATAAGTCCTTAAAACTTTGAAGTAGCTGGTTTCGTTTATTTAAAAGGTTCTTTTTGTCTGTTTTCATTTTTTGTAATGTTTGTAATTGCTTATAGTAGGAAAATGTATTTTTCAACATTACAGGACAAGTAAAATTAGAAAAAAAGGTTTTTGTTTTTATAAATAGAGCTTTCCTAGTGGGATTCGAAGAGGCCGTGTGAATACTTTTATCTCTGTTTACCTCAGTTCTTAATTGGTTGTTTTTTTCCCTCTCTTTTGCCTTAGTTTTAGCGCGGTTCCTCCCTCCTTCCATAAGGAGAAACCCTGCTTATAAGGTTGACCTCATGAAGCAATCCGGAAGAGCCGACTAGAAAATTTTACGTTTCATAACCCCTAGAGAACGAAAATAACGGTCGTTCAAATTTGTGTGTGTGTGTGTGTGTGTGTGTATATATATATATATATATATATATATATATATATTTATTTATTTATATTTGTCTGTTCGTCCTTTCCTGGGCCAATTTTGATGAAATTTGGTACAAAAATCTTTTTTCTAATTTGACAGGTCACGTTCCTTAACCAGCAGAATCCTCCCACCGGAACATGTTTTTTAGAGCGAAATTCGCGGGAAAAAAAATCGTTCCGCTTACTTTAAATGCTTGCAAAGTACTCGTTTTATAGGCTTCTTGACCTAGGAAAACGAATGAAACCATTTTTAAGGCGATAGCTATAACCGTTTTTCCAGGAAATTGGAAAAATAGTTGTTGAATAACGTTTTTGGTTTGGGTACTTAAAATCATGGGATTCAGTTGAAACATTTTCTGCATGTTAGTATTTCATCAAAACTTATATTGAAAACTGATTGTTGAAATTTTGGTTACGTTTGAAGTTAAGGAAGGGTTAGAATAAAATTTTTTATTAACAGACATGAAAAGTTTTGGGAACTTCGTATACTTTCCTTAATATGTCCAAAACGGTTGAAAATCTTACCAAGCGGAAGGTCATCATTCGAAAGCTCACTAAATGCTCTACAAAAAAGGTTCCGAAGAATGTTTTGATTAGGCGATGTCAATCGGAGAAATAAGTGCTTAAATCATTGACGTAATTGATTTCGTTTATTCGAACGGTTCATTTTGTACGTTTTTATTCCTTGTTATTTTTTAATTGCTTATAGTTGGATAATGTTTAACAATAAAACAGGTTAAGTAAAATAAGAAAAAGAATTTATTGTTAGAAAAATAGCTTTCTAAGAGAGAGGTTCGAAGACCTTGTGACTTATCAACTGCCTTTATGTGGGGGCCTTTCTGGTGTTGGCCGACCCATTCAGGTAAGATCATAAAAACTTTTCAAGAAAGGTCGAACCGAAATAATAACTGTTTCTATTTTAATCTTTCCAAATTAGACTAGGAATAAGAACGGAACCGCGCTTTGATGACGCAGTTCCTGCCAGTCAGACTTTTTAATAGGTTGATACTATTTTGAAGACATTTTTAACTTAAAGGAAAGATGCGCGCATGTCCAATGCTCTCTGCGGTTCAACTGCCCCCGGGATTGATGGTTCAATTGACCCCTTATGACTTTATTGTAATTATTAGTAAATGAAAAAATAATACAATATTATTTTATTATTAATGAAGTTGGGAATTATAAAGTATGAGAGTATGAAACTAATACAATGTGAATTTTATAATTTTATTAAAAAATGTAAACATTATTAAATAATTTGTAGCAAGTAGAAAAGAAAGTTTGCATACCTAAAAATAAAAAAAATCCAAAATGTATTTTCCACAATGGTTCCAAATTTTGGGAATCAAGGTTTAATATATTAGAGTCTAATTTTAAGAGGATGATTCATTTTTTTAACGTTTTCAATTTTTTAAGTAGACTGGTTCAATTGCCCCGTGGCTCAATGACACCCCTCTCCCCCTAATCTCTGATGCTACGAAGAAAAGAATAAGACTTCCAAAAATGATTGCTTTTTACATATCTATTATTTACATAGAGTCGTGTCAAAGCATCAGAGTGAGACACAGCGTTCATAAAAACTCTCAGTTTTATCAGTGAAAAGTGGTGGACAGTGGTCAAATTTTCTCAAGAAAATTGGCACACTGTTGGATAAAGTGTTAGTGCACACATCAGCGAAACATCGCTCACCGTGACATCGTAGTTTACCTACAATCTGTAAGTGAAGTTACAAACATTTACAGATTATCCAGCCCTCGCTGCTAGTAGGCCTAGTGGTGGGGGGCTTGCCTGTAGCTTCCCGCTCCTGGTGCATAGGAGCCCCTGCAGAGTGGGAGATACTTTTCCCAGCAACACTCTCTCTTGACAGTCAGCTGGCAGCCAGCCTTTTTGGCTCAATTACTACGTAGCCGACTCTCGGCTGGGACTCCGGGGTTCGAATCTACATTTTTTACACACTTTTTTTTTCGTTTTTTTTTTTTTTCTAAAATGTCTACCACCATGGACAGTGAGCAACAACTCACTTTTCTGGAGTCTACATCAACCCACGATGGAGAAAATTTTACCCTGGGGAGACGTAAACGTCTTCGGAAGAAAACTACCTCAAACCTTTCGCCTAAAGCCAAGCAACAAAGAGGACCAAAAGTGACAGATGATCAAAACGCTTTACAAATTAATGAAACTATCCCTACAAAAACAAATGAAAATCAGAAGCCGCCCAATATCTATGTCAGAAATATCAAGAATTACAAAAACCTCTATACTCGCCTCAGCCAAGCTGCTGGAGAAAAATCATTCTCCTGTAGAGCTAGATTTAACGATATAGCGATCAGTGCTATCAATAGCGATGCCTACAGAGCAATTATTAAAAAATTGAACGAAATGGAAGCCGACTACCACTGTTATCAATTACCGGAGGAGAAAGCTTACAGAGTGGTAATACGTAATCTTCATTACTCCACATCTCCTGAAGATATAGCAGATGCCCTAAAGGATCTAGGCTACAATGTTAGAAGAATAACAAATGTTCGCCACCCGAAAACTAAAGCACAACTGCCACTATTTTTCGTGGACCTAGAAAAATCTGAAGAAAGCAGGGAAATTTTTAAGGAGCGATATCTTCTCTACACAAAGATATCTGTAGAAGAGCCCCGTCGTCGACGAGAACTGATGCAATGCCACATGTGTCAGGAATATAATCACCCCAAAGGCTATTGCAAGCACGCACCTAAGTGCGTGAAATGTGGCGAACAGCAAAAGTCTGAAGATTGCACGAAATCTAAAGACGCACCAGCAACCTGCGCCAACTGTGGAGAGAATCACCCAGCCAATTATAAAGGATGCGATGTCTACAAGGCTCTAAGGACTCTTCGGACTCAACGGCAGGGAGCGAGCAGCGCTTCCCGGCTCCCACAAGCTTCAACCAGCAAGGATGTCACACGCACTCAGCCATCTACGTCAGCTACTTCAACTCGGAGGCCAAATGTCTCGTATGCCTCTCTTCTCTCCTCTAGGCAAAAGAATGTGCTGGTAAATCCTCAACCCAATCCAATGCCAGTACAAAAACCACCAACCACCTCAACCCCAGCACAAAACCTCACACCTCCTTCCCAAACGAATATCCCATCAGTTTCCTCTCCTAAACCTATTAATGCTCCTCCTGTTCCTCCCACTCATACACCCCAAGATCCCTTCAACCTCTTTTCCTCGTTCCTAAATAAGTTGGAAACATTATTAACTCCTCTTATCTCCCGTATGACCTCCCTAATATCCGACATTCTTCCGAAACTTCTTAAATGACTTCCTTTAATCCCAATTCCCTCACCATAATCCTATGGAATGCTAACGGACTTATCTCACGACGACTCGAGCTGGAACTCCTACTTACAGAAAAAAACATCGACATCGCACTGATTGCAGAAACACACATACTTACCACAAACTACTTTTCAATCCCAGGCTGTGTGTGCTACAGGGCAGATCATCCCTCCGATTCCCGGCATGGAGCTGCTGTTATGGTGAAAAGTTCTTTGGCTCACTTTTCACATTCCACTTTCTCGACAGATAGCATGCAGGTAAGTTCAATCTCCCTTTCCCTTTCTTCCTACAATATAATTGTTTCTGCGGCGTATTTTCCCCAAATTTCACCATCTACCCTCCTGAATTTCTCACTCTATTCCAATCCTTTGGTCCTCGCTTTCTCATAGGGGCTGATTTCAATGCAAAACATCCCAGATGGGGAAGCCGTCTAACCAATCCTCGTGGCAGAATTCTGTATGACATCCTTCAATCCCAAAATTATGACTCCATTTCCTCTTATTCCCCTTCATACTGGCCAACCGATCCCTCTCGCACTCCCGACCTTGTCTATTTCTTCATCACTTCTGGCCTAAGGGGTATATCATACTCAACTCAGTCACTGCTTGAACTCTCATCCGATCACTCAGCCATCTTACTCGTCCTGAATACCTCTCCTCTACCACGCTCCAGCAATCCGTCAACAACTCTCTCAACTCATAGACCTCAACGTTCCTCTGAAAACCTCATCCGACGTGGACGAGGCTGTATTGATGTTCACAAAATCCATACAAGTCAGTGCTCTGAGCTCAAGCAGGGCAAGAACTCGTCTTCCTTTTCACCCTAAGCCTCAACTCCCAGATCACATCCATAATCTCTTGTCAGCTAAGCGCCAAGCAAGAGCTCGCTGGTTGAGGACTCGTTACCCATCTGACCACACTTCCTTCAATCGACTTACTCGCCTCCTAAAAAAAGCCTTATCCCAATTCCGATATGAATCCTTCAATGATTACCTCCAATCACTCACCACCGAAGACAACTCTCTCTGGCAAGCCACCCGTAAAATCCTAAAATTTTAGATTTAGATTCCCGGTACGGTTTGAGAGTAATGCCGAACGGTCAATTAGCCATAGGCGATTCTACGAATATTGAGCTTTTTACAAACAACGATGATATCGCGATTAACGGTGTGGTTTACGGTGGAACACCGGGGTTGTTAAAGCTATTATACCTCAAGAATCCAGAAGATTATACTGATGCGGATTTAAAAAACTATAAAAAGATTTTGCTTGCAACGAATGCTCACAAAAAAGGATACAGCGAAGAAAGTGGATTGGGCGGAACTAGATCCATAAAATATAAGAAAGTAATTTCTCGACTGTTTTCATCGCGCTATCTCAGCTCACTTACCTCATCCAGTAGTTCACCGGCTACTCATCGCAGACTTCGTTCTTATAATAAAAAAGGTACTGGCTTAATGCAAGAACATTTACCTATTTACGAACATTATGACGATTCAAACGAACTTGTCAACCGTCTCAGATTATTGATGGCGTCGACTGCAGCGGGTCACAGTGGTCATGGAAATGAAATTGTATCGATAATTGAAGAGTTGAGAGAAGAGAATATTATATATTAGATCAATATTAACTTTTGCACTCAGTCACATTCCTCATACATGACGATAAACAAGTTTGGCTCCCATGTAACAAAAAAACATGTCAAGTATAAAACAAATTATTTTCCTTTTAGTTTGTTAAAATCTGAACAACATGTTGATGCAAACAAGTTACGTATCATTAATGTAGCAAATCCTGTTTCTTCTACTGACGCGGTTAATAAAACATATTCAGACACCCTAGCAATTTTTTATACAGATTTAAAAAACTGGTCCGGTAATTACATAAATGGGAACGGCAGTAGGCTTGCTAATTTCGCTCCACCTATTGACGGCTATGATGTGGTTACGAAAGATTTTTTAAATTCCAGTTCAATTACTCTACAAAATGATACATATGATGCAATGAACAAAAGGATTACAAACGTTCTTTGATGGCCATCAAATATAAAAATTATCCAACGTTTCCAATCCAAAGTCCTTCGTAAAATCCTCAACGCTCCTTTCTACGTTTCAAACCTTACCATCCATCGAGACACTGAAATACCCTTTGTCTATGATTTAGCCAAATCCCGATTCCTGACCTTTTTCTCAAAACTCCCAGCCCACCCCAATTTTCTTGGCAGATCCCTCTCTTCCAATGTCATCCCAGATAATCCTCCTCGACGCCTTCGCCGCCATTGGCCACGAGACAATTTGCTACTGGTTAATTAGCCTGTCTTATAAAATAATGTAAATAGTGTAAATATTGTAAATAACGTATATATTTTAAAAAAGAGACCAATTTTTAATTAAAATAAGAAATACCATAACATTCATTGGGAGTGGCAGTAATGTCTGCCTTCTCCTCTCATCTCATTCACTGTGTTTTATGTACATTTTGAACATATTTACTTATTGTACATAACTGTACAGATTGTAAATTACCAATAAAGATCAATTTTTTTTTTACAAAAAAGAAAAAAAAAAAACAAAAAAAACAAAAACAAAAACAAACGTTCTTGAACCACTTGCAAAAACGGATGTTGTGACACTGGGGTATCTGGAGAATATATTGAAGAAACGTGCACAGCTTTAGTAGCTAGATGTCGGCGGTAAAGAAAGCAATTGTAGATGAATTCCATAGAAGCGCACGTAAATTTTATCCAAGAAGAAGAGTCGTTCTAAAAGGAGTAAACGATTTATGGCAAATAGATTTGGTTGAAATGTTACCCTATGCTAGAGAGAATAAAGGCTACAAGTACCTATTAACAATAATCGATTGTTTTACTAAATATGCTTGGGCTATACCGATAAAGAGTAAAACAGGTGAGAATGTAGTCGAATCTCTAGTAAGTGTCTTGAAAGAACGGGTTTCCCCTCCTAAACATATACAGAGTGATCAAGAAAAGGAATTTTACAATTCAAAGTTTAAAGCGTTGATGAAAAGATATGGAATTAATCATTATTCTACCTTTTCGAATATCAAAGCTAGTATCGTTGAACGATTTAACAGGACATTAAAATCGAAAATGTTTAAAGTTTTTAGTTTACAAGGGAACTATAAATATTTAAATATCCTACCGGTTATACTAGACGAGTACAATAATAAAAGCAATCATAGAACGATTGGTATGAGACCTATTGATGCCGAGAAAATTATTAGGACAGGAACAAGAGAAACCAATCTGTTGAAGCATATCTATTCCTCTACTTCTAACCGCCCCCTCCGGCGACAAACAAAACAGCGTTTTCAAAAAGGGGAATTTGTAAGAATTTCTAAACAGAAAACAAAATTTTCCAGAGGCTACACCCCGAACTGGTCGGGTGAAATATTCAAAGTTGTCAAGGTTCAAAAAACTTTACCTTACACGTATGTTTTGGAGGACATGACGAAACGAAAAATCCAAGGTTCATTTTACAATGAAGAGCTACAAAAAGTGAAGTATCCGGACACTTATCTCATTGAAAAAATATTAAAAAAGAAAGGAAAGAAATTATTTGCAAAGTGGTTAGGTTTGGATTCAAAATCATGGATAAATTATAAGGATATTGTCTAATAAAATAAAATTTAATGTATTGGTAAACATTTATTTTGCTAATAAACATTTTTTACAAATTTGTTTTGTTTTTAGCACTTTCCTCCGAAGGAAAGTAGCTATTGAGGTTGGACTCATGACGGAATTTTTGAAAAATTTCTTCAAATCTTTATCGATCCTACCTAGTAGACACCGAAAATGACCCCCGTTAAAATTTATATATATATATATATATATATATATATATATATATATATATATATATATATATATATATATATATGTGTGTGTCTGTTAACACGATAGCGGCCAGAGTTTTTGTTTTTTCGTCACGAAACTTGGTATATAGCATTCAATTAGCAAACGATTGAACGAGTTCGTTAACCACCAAAATCGGTCCACCGGAAGGGGGGGTTTACCCCGAACCCAAAACACTAATTTGACCATTTCAGCCGTAATATTTGTTATATTTCAACGAAACTTGGTATTCGTAGTGGTAATATAGAGAGAAAAGTGAGATATAAAAATGAACTAAATCGGTTCATAAGGAGGGGGGGTTTACTCCGGACCGACAATACCAATTCGCCACTACCAGCCGTGATTTTAGGTATATTTCGACGAAACTCGGTATTCATAGTGGTAATCTACAGGTAAATATGTGTTGTAAAAATAAACTAAATCGGTTCATTAAGAGGGGGGGTTTACTCCAGACCCACAATACCAATTCGCCACTACCAACCTTGATTTTTGGTACATTTCGACGAAACTCGATATTCGTAGTGGTAATCTACAGGTAAATATGTGATGTAAAAATAAACTAAATCGGTTCATTAGGAGGGGGGGGGGTTTACTCCGGACCCAAATTACTAATATACTCATACTGGTCGTAATTTCTGCTGGGTGAACATGGGTAACTCATGGGAAAGAAGTGTTATAAAAATGAGCTGAATCGGTCAATCGGAAAGGGGGGTTTACTTTGTAATATATTTCAATAGAAAAGCCAGCCAGACATAGGTCCACAAAGGCGCCGCAAGGAGCGCTAGAGGGACTGTATCCGGTTCCTGCGTTAGATCAAAATACGATAATATGAGGTTTTTTGTATTTATTACGTAGTGTAGTAGGTACCATGTGTAAACATAACTCTGGAAGCAAATTAATAATTTATCAGTTACTCATTACAAAATTAAAAGAGAACTATTCATGTTTTTATTTTATTTATGTAGGATATTTTAAGCAAATTGTTCTGGAAAGCAGTCTACACTACCCAAATTCTGAGGAAAGTGCTTAGTTATGCAGCTCCTGCGTGACGGACTTTTTTTTTTTTCTTTACCTCAACCTTTTTTTCTTATACAGCAGTAACAGTAGCAGCAGCAGCTGGAGACTACAATGATTTTTTATTTTGTGTGAACGTAATTTTTCTTTGTATATATTCTCACACTCAGGCTGCACTCACACTTGGGGTACACTCACACTCAGGGTGCGCTCACACTCAGGATGCACTCACACTCGGGATGCGCTCACACTCGGGGTGCGCTCACACTCGGGGTGCACTCACACTCGGGGTGCATTCACACTCGGGGTGCACTCACACTCGGGGTACACTCACACTCAGGGTACACTCAGGGTACACTCAGGGTGCACTCACACTCGGGGTGCACTCACACTCAGGGTGCACTCACTCTCGGGGTGCGCTCCATGCGCCGGGGAAAGGGAATAAGATAAGGGAAGAATAATTATTGAAAATATTTTCTATACCTATATATTTATTTCATTTTCAAAAATTGACAACTTAAACTAATCTTAAAATATTATTATTATTATTAAACTTGATACAATGGATTTAAAATGTAATGAACATTAATTATTTTTTTTTTAACAATTATTAGTATTATATTTTATACTACTTATATTTCTACGACATAAAACAATATATTTTTAACATCTAATTATAATTATGTTATATATATATATATATATATATATATATATATATATATATATATATGCTACTGGATGGTAAGGGGAGGAACATAAATTGTGTGAAAAATACTTAAGAAGGAACATGATCCTCATCGGTTAGAGACGTTTCTTCTTCATTTATTAGCGATACGTGTCCATAAGCATAGGATTTGGTTTTACTAATATGTTTGCGTTTGTCGTCCAATGCTGACAGTGCTAATTTTGTAACGTTCATTGTGTAAACATGATGTTTTCGAGACTGTATACTCTTAAATGAGACGTATTTAGGGTTGGCATCATTTAATACTTCCAAATAGTCTGCAAAGTTTATGCATTTTCCTGTATTGCAATTTATAGCACATTCTTTAATGCCTTTTGCCCTAAGCTTTTCGACGCACGGATCAGCAGCCGCTGCTTTGTAGCGCAGTGCGTAAACTTTTGGCCGAAGCCCTATATATTCGAATAAAGGCAAACCGTTCAGTTCATCCTTGAACTTTCCCGGTTCTTTTTTATTACCATCGTCGTAGCAAGGATGATTCTTCGGGTAGGAGGAAAAATCTAAATGATCTTTTAAATCTTTTAAATTTTCAATTAAATTTAAACTTTTTAATAACAGTATATAACTGTCTGTATCAGTGTAGAGCAATTCTAAATCATCACGTTTGAATTTTGATAACAAAATATCATAAAAAAAACTAAACATAATTAATTTTGACTTTTCTAGGATTGAAAAGCCCGCGAACACAGGTTTGTTAAATACCAAATTTTCATGTTTTAAATGAACCGCGACTAAATTTTTATCTATAATGCAACTGTCTACAAACGTCGGTTTGTTAATAAGTTTTTGAAGTCTACGGGAGTTGCTAACTAATTCAATTTTTTTTCGTTTTCTTACAGATTCTAACGTTTTACCGTAAACTGCGTTCATCATCAATTTATATAAATCCTTCTCAAAATCACTTGTTGCGTTCTTGCGTAGATTTACATTTATTTCTATATACTTCTTCAAATAGGGTCTTTGGTTAAATTTGATCGCGCGATGAATTTTTTTTAATATTATTCCGTGTTCGGTTAAGAATTTTAACATTGTATGGTGGAGTACGTATTTTTCTTGATTTTCCAGTGTCGCTAATAATTTTTTTACGGGATACCTACTGTTTGGAGGGACTTGGTGACGAAGCAAAAGAGGATAGTCATTAAAATAATCGTGCAGGCTATTTGGACATTCCAGGTCTACCTCCAGAATCAATCCTTTTCTGCTACTCTCGTTTACTTTTTCTAATTCTAGTCGTAAACTCAGGTCGGGATCACCACCATCACCTGTCACCCATTCGAAATCTGAAACAGGTAGGTATGCATCTCGCATTGCAGTTGCATACAAACTGACGCAATCTAAATATAGAAGGTGCGTTGTCGGATCTAGAGTCCTGTGTCCGGGCACATGAGGATTATTTGCCTTTGCATAGTGACGAGAGCAATTAGATATTCCTCCTCGTAAATTAGATTCCAGCATCAAATACATTTCGGGATCGGAAAGGAGCTCTATTTCTACACCAGTTGTTTTTAACATAGCTTCATAGCTGTAACCCGGTAACGTGTAACTCCAACAAGGATCAAGCCCATACGTTTTTACAGCAAAGTTTCTAAAGTTTTGAAAAACATCAGAGAGAATTAAAATGTCCGATTTTAAATATATCAAAAGATAATCCCGGAGAGTGTTGCATTGAAACACACTCCAGACATTTTGAGCGTGATCGTACTCGACATCAGATATATCCTTATTTGTTAAATCATTCAAAAATTCTTCCTTGGGCGGGAGTTGCCGTTCCTCAAGGCGTGATGGCGAATCTATATAGTTATAGGGAAAAACCCCCTTTCTAGAGACGAGACGAACATGTTGCGGGTCTTTAAAATGGTTACGTAAATGATCAAAACGTTCGCATTTATCGGCTAGATTTTCTAATGACTGCGGAAGAAATCTGTATGTGTCAAGAAATGTGACGTGCATGTTTCCGATACGTTTTTTAAACGCTATAAATTTTTCGGACGAGCTCGGAATTACCTCAATAGGTTGTTTACTAAATCCTAATTTCCTTATTATAAAATGTTGGTCATAACCTAAATTATGAAAATATACGTTTAGAGAGGTCGGATTTCTAAATTCCAAATTGCATTGGGAGTGAGCTATGCCTCTCACCTCTCCCGACCAGTGACAGTGATCGACAACTTTTACATCTGACGTGTTAAATTTGACCTCACAGATACTGCATATGTCTGCGGTTTCCCTTCTACGCTCTAATTCTAATGACATTTTGTAGGGTACGTTTCTAGTGTATAATTCCTTTACATCTTTCACAACATTTTTTAAAAACGACAAAAACATTTCTACACAATTTTTACCAGTATAAGAAACAGGTCCGACACTTTCGAACGCGGGAGTAGAAGACAGGACGTAAGCCCCCCAAACTATGACCTCGTGTTCTGAAACACGTTTGAGTTTTTTATTAATTGGTTCGGTCGATGTTTCCCTCCTCGAAACAACACAATTTTCTATTGGGTTTAAACTGCACTCAAAGTCGGCAATCACAATAACCGGATGAAGTATTTTGAATTTGTAATTTTTAAATGAGATAAACGTTCTTTTTTCTGGCATAATCTGCCTTACGGGAGCCATATTATTACATAAGCGTTTGTGGTCGTTAAGTTGAATTAAAATATAAGCAGGGTAAAAACATCTTTTGCAGAAAAACCTTTTTGATGTGTTTGTTCCCGTCTGTCTTGCGAGTAAACGGGAAAAATGTTTAATTAGACAGTAATGTGACGAATCTTCGTTTTGGAGGAGAAGAAGATCAAAATGATCTTTCATTTCATTTTTTGCAACGCGAAGAGGGAAGACATTATGTTTTTCATCAAGCCCGTATACGTTAACTGAAACATTATTGCTTCTTTCAAATATCGTTATATCCTTTAGAGCAACGGGGAAAACCATATTGTCGAACCGTAAAGGAACATTTACTTGCTGGCATTCCGAAAGCCTGTTAGGGTGAGATGAGACATAGTTTGATAAAATAGCCCATTTAAAACAATAAATGTCGTTATTTTGTACGTTTATTACCGCTCCGGTATTCGCAATTTCCGAAGGGAGTTTAAGATAACCGTGAGGTTTTATCGGCACGTATTTGTGCAGTTTTATTAATAACCCATCTATCGTGTCAACAGCCCAACCACTACCTTCAAGTTCTGACTCGGTGAGTTCCGTTAGTATACTGGTTTTTATTTTAATATATTCCTCTTCTAAGTCGGATGAACTGTCAAATTCTGTCATTGAAGTTTTAAAATTGCCGTCACTCGTTTCATTCAGCATATTCGTTAACTGTGTCTCTAATGTGATATTAAATTTTACATTTTTCCACATTAAAATATATTTTTCTAGTATATTTATGACATATGGACACATATGATTCAAATATTTTTCTGGTTCATTAATCCGATCTAAATTTTTAAGAAAAACGTGTATAACATTACCGTCTAATGCGGAATATATAATTTGATACTGTTCATCGGGAACTGCATTAATCCTATAACATTTGCTAGCCTCTATTGGTCTCTTGACAGCTACTGCACCGGGGTTGTTATTGTTTCCTAAACCTGACGTACACGAAATGCATGTATTATCATGAACTTTCATTGAGTCCATGTACTCCAACCCACAATAGCAGCATTTGCGCTTGCGGCGAGAGCAATGGAGTCTAGTATAACGGGTCAAAGAACCTTTCTTTACATATCTTTTCCCACATAAATCACATTGGTAGTTTACCATTTTCTTATTTTTGTGAAAGTATCTTATTCTAAATATCGAACTGTTATGAATTGTTTCCCCTTACCATCTCACAAATGCTAATATTTTTCAATTAAATGTAACATTAGTTTATACAAAACATAATAATTAAAAGTAATTTTATTTTCTACCTGCGAGTTGTTGTTGGTTTAATTCGGGAATGCGTCGGATAAGTATATTGTAGGCTTTGCCTACTCTTCCCAAGTACAATAAACCTAATGTATTTTCTTTTATTCTCGTAGGGGAGTTATACTCATCCACGACTTCCCTGTGAATAATCCTCAAATACCTCCTTGGCAACCAAACTTTTGTCGTGCTTTCAAAATCCTCATTATTGTTTAAATAGGCTATAAGCCCTTGTCCTAAAAACACAAAAAAAAAATTATTTATTTGTGTAAACACACACACACACACACACACACACACACACACACACACACACACACAAATGTACAATAGTGTAAATAAATAAAGACGAAAGAAAACGTTTCTTACCGTATTCAGTTTCTTCAATAATTTCAAATTTTTTGATGACGTATATTTCACCAACAGTTAATGCTGATAAGGTTAATGCATTATTCAGCTCTACTTCGTTCAAATTGTCCAAAAATTGTTTCATCTAAAAGCAAAAACTATTTCTTACATGCTGACTTGTTTCAGACTACTAAGACAAAATATAAATGATTATTCTTATTACTTACGTGGGCCATGGTGACTGGAGAGTTGCTGGGAAACTGTTTGATCTTGTCAGTAAATGCAGCTCTTTATATACGAATAAAGGTCCGGGTTCTCGTCAATTTTTTTTGGTTGCAACCTTGCAGGTGTTTCCTTATGCAAGTCTCGTACGTGCAATTCTTGTAAGATCCGCGTTCTTGGAACTTTTTTATGAAGTTATTTTAAATATATAAATACAGGAGATTCTGGGACTCCCACAGCTTCTCTCCATCATGTCGGGGTATGAACATACTTATTTCTGTGCAAAAGGCGTGTTTTTTCGAATTCACAATGCGTTATATTGTGCACGATCCTTAGAACTTTCTTTGATACTAGGGAATCTAAAGATGTTGCACACAATTTTAAATTGTTCACAAGGAGATACCACGTACTCTTTTTATTCGAGTTTTGCTTGTGCAGAGTGTGCAGATCAAATAATAACGATTAGATCTTTACATTTGATGTCGTGTTCGGAATGCACTCCCGCAGTCGAAGATTATGAACTGGATCTAGTTCTACGATCTGGCAGAGGGGTTATTTATCCAAGATAAAATCAGCAGGACTTTGAAATGGTAAGCCAAATTCTTTGTTTTATTTTACAAAGGTCTGTTTCACTCCAGTTTCGTGACGAAAATGTCGGCACCCATCGTGGGAAACCGCCACATATCAGCAGGGAATAATAAACTAATATATGTTTTATAACAATTAAAAAATAAAGCACTAGATGAGAGCCTAATCTCGTATTCGACTCCGACAGAACAAGTGATTACACAACTCAACAGATTTTCTTTTTTCAAAATAATTTTAAAGAAAATATTTAATTAAAATACTCAAGCAATAAACATGGGAGAGGGAAGGACCTTCTCCTAAAAAAAAAAACAAAAAAAAAAAAACGAATTAACTTTGACATCTGCTCTGGCACAGCTAGTAACTAATTGCAAATACATCTAAAATAAATCTGTGTGGTGAGTAATGAACTCCAGCAGTTGGAAAAAAGAGTAAAACATGGGAGAGGGAGACGGCAAGGACCTTGACATTTCATGATTAATAATAAAAAAAGACAGACTCCTTTAATGCTTCAAGCTATGACCTTGACAAGGAATGCAGACAGGGGTGAATGACCTCTTACAGGCTCAGAACAGACATTCTTTTAACTACTATATAAGCTTCATGGCGAATAAAATTCCATTCTGTTGTGGGTTTAATCTTTCTACAAAATAAGAAATAACGGTAACTTCAGTTAGAGGCTATGAGGAAGGTTATATAGACAGGAGAATTCAAAACAACCTACGTCATCTTGATTAGCCACTGCCATCTTGATTACCACAGCCACTCCAAACTTATTATCACCGTTTCTTAGCTTATTTTACTACTATACTAATTTTACTGATAAATGCAATTTAAAACAAGAACCAACCAATTAAAAAGTGAGATAAACAAAGAGAAAACCCCTTTCAAAACAACAAAACAAACACTTTTTAAGTTTTAAGCGCTTATATCTCTGATTGACGTTGCCCCATCGAATAATGCTTCAGAACCTTTTTTGTAGAGAATTTAGTAAGCATTCGAATGGTCACCTTCCACTTAGCACGATTGCACGAAAAATGTATGAAGATCCGAAAACTTTTCATGTCTATTAATAAAATAATTTTTTTCGCGTACTTTCTTAACTCCAAATATAACCAAAATTTCAACATCTTAGTTGGGATTAATTTCCAAGTTGTAGAAAATATTTCAATTGAATTCCGGGATTCTAAGTACTCACAAAAATATAATGACTTACAAAAACATTGATTCCACTTTTCTCAGGAAAGGTTGCAGATATCGCCTTATAAATGGTTTCATTCGTTTTCTTATGTTAAGAAACCTATAAAACAAGTACCTGCAAGCATATAAACTCAAAAACGTAAGCGTTACGATTTTTTTTGCGCGAATTTCGTCCCAAACACTATCTTCTAGTGGGCGGATTCTGCTGGTTAACGAACTTGACCATTCAAATTAGACGACAGATTTTTATGCCAAATTTCGTTAAAATCAGACCATTTTTGAGCTTGCTAGAGCGCGAACAGACAAGCATATATATAAATATATATATATATATATATATATATATATATATATATATATATATATATATACAAATTTGGGCCACCTATATTTTCGTGATCTATAGGGTCTGAAACGTGAAAGTTTCTAGTCGGCACTTCCGGATTGCGTCATGAGGTCAACCTCATAAGCGGGTTCCCCTATGGAGATAGGGAGTAACCGCGCTAAAACGTCCTAAGATTACCTTGAGATATTTTCAATACATCTGGTTTTTAGTGTTTAGCTATCGATATAGGGTTTTTGTAGTTTTTATACATGATGCACCTTTCACACATCTATGAAACTTTTACGGATAATAGTTAAGAAATTATTGATTTTACGTGATTTTTTTTGATAGGTGTACTTGGAGGGGTAATTAAGGAAAACCGCCCTTGAAATCTTCACAATTTTTTTCTTATCTTATAAGTGGTCCGAAAATTATGAAAAAAAAATAAGCAAGGTACACCTAATCAATAGCTTCAATTCATATTAGTTTCATTTAAATATCTAGTATAGATATTCTATTCTAGAGCTTGCTAGAGCGCGAACAGACAAGCATATATATAAATATACATATATATATATATATATATATATATATATATATATATATATACAAATATACAAATTTGAGCCACCTATATTTTCGTGATCTATGTGGTCTGAAACGAGAAAGTTTCTAGTCGGCACTTCTGGATTGCGTCATGAGGTCAACCTCATAAGCGGGTTCTCCCTATGGAGATAGGGAGTAACCGCGCTAAAATGTGATATAAGTGTGTTGATTTGAGACAAAATGACCCCAACGTCTTCTTCGTCTGAGTCTGACCTAATAAGCTCACACGGCCAAGCCAAGGCTTTAAAAAGAAACACACATAGCACTAAATAAACATTCCATTTTTACTGCATCATAAGCGCAGGGAGTTTTTACAACTAGCCCTTTGCCAGTACACTCGTGTGCGGACAGAAGTTTTGTTTCAGTTGCAAACTGGTTTCAGACTGGTTTGACCCAATTGACTAAATTATGTACATTGACAACAAATATTTAGTTTGTAACTTTTTTAGAAATTTTGAATTCCGCTACCATTGTTTAATAGTAGTCATTCTAGAGTCATTGTGTCTTCACGTTTTAAATTAATGTAACTATCCTCTTTAACATATCGTCCCCGCCATGTCAAACTAACGAATATGCAAATCGCAACAAAATAGGAACGAACATATTTTATCTATCGACGAAATAATATATTCAAAAATGGTCGTACTTGATACTTTATTTAAGGCATTAAAGGCTCTTCTATAAAGGGGTTAGAGTTGCAACAATTTGCGACAAGCCGTATCGCCCGCAATCCAAGAGCAAAGTCCCGAGTCTAAAAACGAGATTTTGCATATTCGATGTACATTTATTTATTAATTGTTTTAAAGTATGTAAAATTGTGAGTTTATAGATATCACGGTAATCCGTTTAAGTTACAAATAATTTTAAGCTAAAACTTAAGGCTTTCTCTTTTTAAGTGAAATTATTTTCTTTTTAATGGGGAACGAAATTTGCTTTCACGAAAGCAGTAGACACCCTGATTATGTAATTTATATAATGGCGAATTTGTAAATTCAAAATACGTCATGAAAGAAAAACATGTACCACCTTAATATATAAAAAAAAACTCCGTCGCGCAGGAGCTGCATAACTAAGCACTTTCCTCAGAACTTGGGTAATGTAGATTGCATTCCTGAATAATTTTCTTAAAATATCCTATATGAAAAAATAAAAACATGAACTTAATAAATACACAAAAACTTCATATTTTCGTCTTTTGAACTGACGCTGGAAGAGGATACATGACTGTAGGGGGACTTCCACCTAGTGGTAGAAAGCGCTCCGAGCGGCAGCTTTGTGAACCTAGTTCTGGCGGGCTAATTCTATTGAAATATAGTACAAAGTAAACCCCCCTTTCCGATAGACCGATTTAGCTCATTTTTACAACACTTCTTTCTTATGAATTGCCCACGACGTATACCGAGTTTTGCTACAATACCGCAGATATTACGACCGGTATGAGTATATTAGTAATTTGGGTCCGGAGTAAACCCCCCCCCCCCCTTCTAATGAACCGATTTAGTTTATTTTTACAACACATTTTTCTCTGTAGATTACCACTACGAATACCAAGTTTCGTTGAAATATATCAAAAACTACGGCTGGCATGGTCAAATAAGTGTTTTGGGTCCGGGGTAAACCTCCCCTTCCGTTGGACCGATTTTGGTGGTTTACGAACTCGTTCAATCGTTTGTTAATTGAACGCTGTATACCAAGTTTCGTGACGAAAAAACAAAAACTCTTGCCGCTGTCGTGTCGAATGGACAGAGGATTTCAACTGAAGGAGGTTGTAGATGTTTTAAAAGGAATTGGAAGAAATGTTTAGGTAGAGGAAGGAACCTAAGAAGTATTGTCATCGATTCGATGGACATAGCAACTTTAACTCAGAATACAGGTGAGCGATTTAAGCATCCCTGGGGATATCGAAGATAAATCTGAGAAAACTGTTCATTAACCCCTTAAGATGATCCTTATCTCCCCAGTGACGCTATATATACCAAGTTTCGTGGCGAAAAAACAAAATTTGGTGAGTATCTTGTTCACACACACACATATATATATATATATATATATATATATATATATATATATATATATATATATATATATATATATATCGATTTTAACGGGGGTCATTTTCGGTTTCTACGAGGTAGGATCGATAAAGATTTGATGATTGCAACCTCAATAGCTACTTTCCTTCGGCGGAAAGTGCTAAAAAAATCTTTTCGGGATAATAGCCGACATAGTGTTCTCAGACGAACCTGATGGTTGTGACGTCACTAGATTCGTTTACAATACTTGCTACAATTTAATAACTTCTATGACTTCGAAAAATAGTTCTTTGTATGGCTGTGGCTTGTGACAACCCACTGTGCTGACAAACATTCCTTTAAATCTTATCAAATGCCGATTAGAGTTCCCTTCTTCAATTCTCTTATTCCTTGCCATATCTCTTTTATGGTGGTTGTTAAACATTTCGATGATTAATTGACCTTTTTTTTTTGTGAGTTTTGTTTTAATAAACATGGAATCGTTGCCGGTATCAGAAGTACTTGAGAAAACACTATTTCCCCTTCTCAAAACTTATTTACCTGTGTTTGTTACTTTATTTGTAGCATGGATTACACTTTCACAGTTTTACTTTAAAGCATCAACGGCGAATGAACAGCAAAAAGGTGGTAAGTGAAAGAGTATTGCCTTTATATTCCTTCTTATCACTATAGCTGGGTGTGACCTATTATTTTAAATGAATTGGATATTAAATAAACCATCCATTTGAACTTTTTTACTAAACATTGAGAGTTTACTGTGGTGTCATCAAAAGTTTGCAATTTTTCATACAATATTATATTAAATAGTGTAAGCACAGATTTCTTTCAATGTTTTACCTCTTGTTAGTCTTTTATGAGAATTTCGTACTAGTTTGGATTTCTGCAGGTTAAAAGCTGTGACCATATTAAGGATACTATAAAAAAACAAAGTTTCAATATTTTTTTTATTAATAAAGTAGTTGAAGGATGTAAATTTATTGTTGATTCAATTCTTTTGCCATTACAATTTGTTAAATGGTAGAAATGTTTCAGGAAATGAGGTTAGTCAGAAGAATGGTAAAAAGACAGGGACTGTTCCAGTTGTTCCTAAAGTTAATAAGAAGAAGCACACTGAGAAACATAGAGATCTAAAACAGGCGTTTAATCATGAATGGCTTCTGACCTCGCTCAAAGGCCATACTGGTACAATCCTTGATATGGATTTCAGTACAAATGGCAAATACCTTGCTACATGTTCAGATGGTTTGTTTTCATGCACTTTAAATTATGTTTTTAATTTAAAAAAATATATTGTTGAAAGTCTTCTTTGACATAATACATTCCATTTCATGAAACTTGAGTAAACTACATTTAATAATGCTTTGTGTGTAAGACAAAAAGTAGATACTTTAGACTCGGCATGCAGTATCTGAGTCAAAGAAATTTTCAAAGCCAGTTGATCTGTACTAAATAAACCCCTAGTATTAACTTTACTTTTTGGGTTTTAATTGATGATCCAGCTATTCCTGAGGAAAGTGACCTAGACATCCCCAAGAACCTGTAGTAAGGAATATGATTCATTACATTCGATTCCCTGGCTTAATCAAGTTGTAGAACATCGTACAAAAGAGTCTTTAGTGCACAAAAGTCTTTCTGCACACAGCCAGTTGAGTCCAAGCTTGTTTGCTAACTTACGACTGTCTTTTAAGCTCAACTGGACTTTGTGCTCCTTGTTGATTTTAATGCAACAAAGCAGATAGAATTTGATGAGGTCAAGGTGATCGCATTGACAAAGGATGCAATGGGGTCTCTTCTTCTAAACCACACCATTTATAGAGCAGTGATTCAATCATTCAAATGTTATGGAGTTATTTATCAAGATTGCAGTGCCCTGAGATGAATCCCTTTCTTAACTTCTGGCGTTTGCTTGTTTGTTATTTTATTCCTTTCAGCATTGAACCTTTTAATGTGGCAGTTCTGCAGATGTCCCTGTACTCAGGAATCCACCTAGCAGAAACTCTGTTGCTCTTTGCCAGTAAATGTTAGTACTTTCAATATTCTGCCAGCTTATACTTAGCAGAAGTATTCTGTAGGATATTACAAACTGTCTCTCAAAAACCTTTTAGGTTCACCTTTCGAATTCTTCTCCAGTAGTGCCTGGTTGCCAGCTAGAATGGTGAAGTATTGCAAATATCCTGTTCTAAAGGCAATGTAAATGTTCTGCTCTGCTAACAGATCCTTGTGGAATCAGAGAACCATCTGTGTAGGTGTTACCGTTAAAATTAGTTGTTATCTGCCTGCCACCTGCAGAATGCAGGGCAAATGACTACCAGATAGTTGTTCCCCCAAATTAATCTCTGGTTACAAGTGAGTCTGTGAACTTCGTAGAGATTTCAAGATATCCACAGCTCGAGTTTCGCGTAAAAAATTGAGCATACATACGCATTCTATGTTCATAGCTGTTTCTTCAATGCGGAAATAGAGAGGAGCCAAGAATTCGGGGTAAGACACTCGAATAAACAAAGCAACTTTAAAAGGTCTGGGGTGTGCTGTGATACTTCACTTCCTGTAATTTATTTTAAGAATATAGTTTTATAATCTCATATTCGTGTTTTTAATATTTTAGACAGAGCTATATTTGTTTGGAGCACAAAAGATTGGAAAGAAAGAGATCATAAGTTCATCAGGTACAATGTAGACTATGACCATGCATCTCTCATTAAATGGAGTCCTGATTCTAAAGCCTTTGTCTATAACCGGACATCAGATAATGCGATTGAAGTATGCAAGTTGGTAAGAAAGCCAGATGGTTGGATTGCATCACTCAGCAAAGCATTAACATTTCCTAAGGTACATTACTTATTCCCATTAAGTAAAATATTCAATTTTGAAAAATATTCTTCAAATATTCAAGAGGTTTTTTTATGAAATTATTATGCATCTATTGAATAAGTATTGATTTAATCTGTACCGTTATCCTGAACTGAATATTAAAGCATTTGTTAACATTGTCGTTCTTATTAGATTGAGAAATTATGAAAACTATTTTTTCATTTGACCAATTCTAATTACAAAACTAGATTAATTATCATTTTCCTTACTCTTTTTTCATTACTTATTGTGCTAAGCTGTTCAAGAGAGTTGTCAAAATACCTAGGTAGTACATTATTTTCCCTTCGCACCATGGAAACTCTTAGGCACCAAAAAAAGCCTGGTACCTTCTGGCTGTTTTTTCTTCTTTCCTTGAAAAATGAAAATATATTTTATATGTAAATCAAAATATATACTTTTTATTTATCCTTAAAATAATATTTGTTTAGAAATATAAACAATTGTTATTGGTCTAAATACATAAAAATGAATAAAAATATTAAAAAAATAACTATTTCTGGTTATAATCCATAACGCTTACGTTTTTACGTTAATAGGCTTCCAGATATATTTATAAGTAATTGAGCGTGAAAAATGTTACAAAATCATTTACAAGGCCATATCTATAATTGTTGTTGAGCAAAGAGAAACAAAAACTAGATTTTTCTTAAGATTTATCTCAAAACCAGATGGGAAATTGTCGTAAATGCAAACCATCTATTTGAAAGCTTATTAAATATCCTACAATAAGGTTCTTATGCGACTTTTGATTGTGCGATCCCATTTGTAGAAATCAAAGCTTAAATCAGTCAGTTTCAAGTTGGATTAGGTTTCACATGGCGGCACCTAAGATCTTGCTTTGCTTGGAGATTTCATTTTACATGTTTTTACCTTTTTCATGAAAGATTAAGAAAAAGAAGAACTGTTTCTATTGTTAGCTTTCCTAATGACACTAGGGATAAAAACGGAAATGCGCTAAGATGACTCAGTTCCTGTGAGTCAGACTTTTTTAATAGTAAAACTTTGATAACCTGTAGTTTGCTGAAAACTCAATAGCACAGCCATTTTATTGTACTACTATTCTACATTTTTAATAGAGCTGTTTAAAAAAACTTAAATTTATGACTTACATTAACTAGAACAATGTTTTTATATTTTACTTTAGTGAGTAACAGCGTACAAATAGTCATCAATATTATGAAGCTGCTTTGTTATTTATTTTCAGATTATTTAGATTTGTTAGGGACAGCCTAATAGCTGATTTCTTTGCTTTTTAATTATATAGCTTTGATCAACTCTAACTTATTAAAAACTCGAAAGCCCAATAATTCTATTACATCAATTTGTAACATTTTTAATCTAGTTTTGGTGATATAATGAGTTTAGATGGTTTTGGAGACACACTCTTGTTATTCACCAATTTATAGAAGCTTATTAATGTTTTTAATCAATCTTAATTTTGCTATAAGCATTTTTGAAATTATTTCAATGACTCTGAATCTTATAACTAGCTATATATTTCCTCTTCTAACACTTCTAAACCTGCTTTAAATCTGAACAGGTTGGCTAGAATAGTACATACTTCATAATGCCTGTTAATCCACATTAAATCAAGTCTTCCAGCAGGCACCCAGGATGTGCAGAAGGGTTTCAGGCTTCTTGCAGGCCCTGCAAAAAAACCTGAGCTCATGCCAGGAAGAGTTGATAGGAAGATCAAATTACAATTCATTTTGATAGCTATGGACCTCAATCTTTCTATTTATTATTTTGTATTTTGGGAGTTGTGCCATTAATTCTTGTTTTAGGCTCACAAGGAAGGAACGATTGGCCTGGGAATTTCTCTAAACGGGCGGTTTATAATGACTGCTTCAGGAGGAACAGAGCTTTGTCTCTGGGACTTAAAGGGAACCGAACTCACTAGGCTGGACACTTATCTAATGAATAACATAGCTGCTAAAGTATCTCCTTGTGGAACATACATTGCTGCTTCTGGTTTGTTGTATTTTTACTTCTATTGAAAAATACTTCTTTCAGCACTTTGTGAAGGATTGAGGTTGCACTCATGAAAGAAGTTTTGAAAAATGCCTTCAAATCTTCATCAATCCTACCTACTAAGAGGGGTATATATATATATATATTTATATATATATATATATATATATATATATATATATATATATATATATATATTTATATATTTAATTTGATTTAATTTGTTTCCTCCTTACAGTAACCCTGCAAGAAGGGAGTTTATTTTTGTCTGCAAGTCTCATGCAATAAACAGCATATCACTTGCATTTGTATGTTAACATATATATATATATATATATATATATATATATATATATATATATTTTTTACATATTGTTAGTTGTGAGTTAAAATTTAAAATTTTACAAATTAAAAAAGTCCGACCCGCAGGAACTTCAGCATCTTAGCGCAGTTCCGTTCTTATCCATATACTCATTTAGAATGATTAAAATAGAAGCTGTTATTATTTTGGGTCCACATTTCTAGAAAGGTCTTATTTACCATGATGATTAGATAGTTAGCCGTCGAGGTGATAAGTAAAGATGGAATGGTTGGGATTCGGCTAAATAAACCTCAATATGATTTTGTTTTAAAAAATCTATATTTCGGACGTTTCGGCTACTCATTGGTAGCCTTCGTCAGCTAAAATGACAAAAAAAAGAAATTAATACAGAAACAAGAAAAAAATTTATAATTGTGATAGGTAACAGAACTATAGATACAGTTAACTTATAAAAGAACATATCGTCTTAAATTCTTAGAATGAGTAGAATGAAAAAGTAAATAGGTACAATAATTGATTTTAATAGTAATTAGTAACATTAATTGGTTTTACAAAGAAATAAGAAACTACATACCAATGACAAATATAGTAGCTAATAGTAACATGAATTAATTTTACAAAGAAATAAGATACTACATACCAATGGAAATGCCGAGCGGCAGAGGAAGACCAAGGTTGGCAATTAAGTAACCATTGTGAAAGTGTCTAAGGAAAAAAGGAATCTACTGGGGTATATGTAACTGAAATCAGCAGGTGGTGGGAGAAAGGGCGGTAAGGATCAAAAGGCATGTTTATGACATTATATGACAGGAAAGGAGAAAAAGGTGTTAATGGAAGGATACCCAAGGGACATGGTAAAAATCTAGGTGGGAGGTCGGGAGAGTACTTGGAAAATATTAGCGTACATAGGAGAAATGCCTTGTTGGTCAGTTTTGTAGTTTATTTTGTTTTTGTTTAAGTTTATGTGTACACATTCCGAGATCTGTAGTCTTTTTTTGTTTTGTTGTGTAGAAAGAATTTTCGTGTCGTCGAAGTTAAAAGTGTGTTTTTGTGTAATGGCGTGTTTTGCAAGTGCAGATTTATCTATTTCTTTATTAATGATGGTTCGTTTATATTGTGTAAGACGTGAGTGAATGTCATTTATGGTTTCTCCTATGTATACGCCATTACAGGAAGGGGTTTGGCAAGGGACTTGGTAAACACAACGGGTGGTTTGTTCAAAAGGGATGTTACTATTAGCTACTATATTTGTCATTGGTATGTAGTTTCTTATTTCTTTGTAAAATCAATTAATTTTACTAATTACTATTAAAATCAATTATTGTACCTATTTACTTTTTCATTCTACTCATTCTAAGAATTTAAGACGATATGTTCTTTTATAAGTTAACTGAATCTATAGTTCTGTTACCTAACACAATTATAAATTTTTTGTCTTGTTTCTGTATTAATTTCTTTTTTTTGTCATTTTAGCTGACGAAGGCTACCAATGAGTAGCCGAAACGTCCGAAATATAGATTTTTTAAAACAAAATCATATTGAGGTTTATTTAGCCGAATCCCAACCATTCCATCTTTACTTGGTCTTATTTATGATCTTACCTGGAAGGGTCGGCCAACCCTCCCTAGGAAGGACCCCGCTAGGCAGTTGAAAAGCTATATCTTGGAAATCCATAGCTCTAACATTAAATTGTTTTTCTTAACCTGATTTATTATCAAATACATTAACCAACTATAAGCAATTAAAAAATAACAAGGAATAAAAACAGACAAAAAGATCTGTTCGAATAAGTGAAATCAATTACTTTAAAGTTTCAAGCACTTATTTCTCCGATTGACATCGCCTAATCAAAACTTTCATTAGAACCTTTTTTGTAGAGCATTTAGTAAGCTTTCTAATGGTATTCTTCCGTTTCCCAAGATTCTCAACCTTTTTCGAGATATTAAGGAAAGTAAACAAAGTTACCAAAACTTTTTATGTCTGTTAATAAAATATTTTATTCTAACCCTTCCATAACTCCAAACATAACCAAAATTTCAACATGTTAGTTTTAATGAAAGTAGAACATGCAGAAAATGTTTCAACTGAATCCCATTATTGTAAGTACCAAAATCAAAGACAAAGAACCCTCCCGGGGTTTTTTGAAAAAACGGTTAAAGCTGTCGCCTTGAAAATGGTTTCATTCGTTTTCCTAGCCCAAGAAGCCTATAAAATGAGTACTTACAAGCGTATGAACTCAAAAACGTAAGCGTTACGATTTTTTTTGCGCGAATTTCGCCCCAAACGCCATCTTCCAGTGGGCGGGTTTTGCTGGTTAACGAACTTGACCTTTCAAATTGGACGACGGATTTTTGTACCAAATTTCATAAAAATCGGACCATTAGGGAAGCCAGAAATGAGTGAACAGACAAATATATATATATATATATATATATATATATATATATATATATATATATATATATATACATATATATATATATACAAATTTGAACCACCATAATTTTCGGTTTCTAGGGGTACTGAAACGCAAAATTTTCTAGTCTGGACTTCTGGATTGCGTCATTGCGTAATTTTGTCCGTAGTAGTCGGCAGTCGTATACTAAGTGTTGGTAAGTTTGTTCCGTAAGAAAGTCGCATGGACAAGTATTTCTGTTTGTGATTTTGAAACGGTGTAAGTATGAGTTTATTGATCCCTGTCCTATGACAAGTTGTGTTGTGTAAAAATCTGTCATAGTTTGTTTTTTTGTTAAATATGTTTGAATTTGTGGTATGGATAGCTTTAAGTGTGTCCCTTTGTTAGTATATATGTGTGTGTGTGTGTGTGAACAAGATACTCACCAAATTTTGTTTTTTCGCCACGAAACTTGGTATATATAGCGTCACTGGGGAGATAAGGATCATCTTAAGGGGTTAATGAACAGTTTTCTCAGATTTATCTTCGATATCCCCAGGGATGCTTACATCTCTCACCTGTATTCTGAGTTAAAGTTGCTATGTCCATCGAATCGATGACAATACTTCTTAGGTTCCTTCCTCTACTTAAACATTTCTTCCAATTCCTTTTAAAACATCTACAACCTCCTTCTGTTGAAATCCTCTGTCCATTCCCGTGGTACCCTTTCCCGTCCCTTCAAACTATGTCCTCCCTGTCATAAAACGGCTTCCTTTGACCGTTCCTTCATCTCCCAAGCCACCTTGTTCTGGAACTCTCTCCCTCTTTCGATTCAACACTCTTCTTCCTTACTTGTATTTAAATCCTGCTTCTTTGCTTTTCTTCTATCCTCCCAGGAAGACGCTTTTTAAGAAATTACCACCAGTATAAGTATTATTTTTCTTTTATACTCCCCCCTCTTTTTTTTTATTATTTATTTATTTTTTACGTTGAACTGTTTATATTTTTTTTATAAATATATTTTTACGTTCCTATCCCCCTCTATATAAAGGTTCGTCATTGCTCCACTCTCTCTCATCCCCTTCTTTCCACAATCCCTCCGTACTCATTCTTTTCTTTTTATTAATTTTTACATGTTTTATTTTATTATTTAAGGTTTTGTAAAGAACATTAAAGTACGTTTTTTTGTTGTTTCTTCTTTACATATAGAGTTGGAGTTTTATTAAGTTAGGTGTATTTATATGATATTCTGAAGGGAAAAAATCCCAGAAAAAGGATTCTTTTAATTCATTCAAATTGAATTAAGCTGCTACCACTAGAAGTACTGAACAGCAGTAATCCGCTTCCTGCTTTGTCTTGATTTTGAGATCTACTCTGTCAATGTGGACACTTTTATTATGAAGATCAGTAAACTAAAATGTCAAGTTTTTTTTAGCTTAATAAAGTGGTGTAGTAAGTCGCATACATAACGCTCTGAAAGATTAATTCAAATATTAATAATTGAATACAAGAATACAAGGTCACTTTTTTTTTTTTTTTTTTTTCTCTTTTTTTTTTTTTTTTTTTTTTTTTTATATAGGTTATTGTAAACAAATTATTTAGGAAAGTAGCGTACACTTCCTGCCTTCTGAGGAATGTACTTAGTTATGCAGCTCCTGCGTGAAGACATTTTTTTTATTCAGTTATTCTGTATTCAGGGATGTATTCATCTATACAAGCTCGTCCTTTATGAGTTAAAATATTTTTAGCCCAAATCTGCTCACAAGACGTAGGCTTGGTTTTGTGAAATTAATTTTGAAAATCTGTCATCATGAAGTGATAAACTATCAGTTAAGTGGATAAAAAGATTGTTTCTGGCTCTAATTCAAAGCATTATGAAACACATTTTATCCATGGGAGCTCACTGCAAATCTATGAATTTTTTTTTAATACTAATTTGGACATTGCAATTACATAAAATCGTATTACATTATAGTTCATTGCATTTCAAGCATTCTTTAAAAACATTGTATTTCAGGTTTTGCTCCTGACGTGAAACTGTGGGAAGTAAGTTTTACAAAATCAGGAGAATTTAAGCAAGTATCAAGGGCATTTGAACTAACTGGACACACTTCTGGAGTAACGGATTTTGATTTCAGTGCAGATTCAAGTCAAGTTGTGACTGTTTCAAAAGATGGAAGCTGGAGATTATACAATATTAAAAGTTAGTATTCATGCTTCTCTCACTTTTTATTCAATTTAATAATTTTTGTTTCTTTTCCACGTTGAAATAGATGTAGAATAAGCCAATAGAAAAAGCCAAATAAACTTTAAGCATGTACGAGTAACTAACATATGGTGTTAATGACCTCAGTAGTAGAAGCGCCAACAAAAAAAAAAAATTAACTAATATATATCAAATATGTTCAGTACCTATAGATAACCCATCCTAAAATTCTTAGTTAATAATAATGGACGTTAAAATTTAAATAAATAAATATGATAAGTAATAAGAAAAATAAGAAATGTAGGCACACGGTAGTGCGCCAAGCCAAGTTCCGGCCTAAGCATACTGTGTGTATATTACAGGAGGTCTTAGAGCCGCTTTTTACTCTCTCATAACTTTCAACCAGGTAAAGATAAAGTTATGAAATTTTACACAGGTATTATACTACTAGATGTGAGTAAAACTGGAAATTTTCATAATTCTACATTGAATAGTTTCTGAGATATAAGCGATCGAAAATCGGGATTTATAGGACTCACTCACTACCTCACTCATCAAAATTATTAGGCACTTCCCATGATGCTAGAGACTTGAAATTTTGCATGATGATAGATATGGAGGTGTTATTAAAGGAAAAAATCGAAAACTCCTGAAAAGTTGTGTTTGACTCCGCTTCCGGGGCGGGGGCCTGCCAGTTTTGTACTTCCTTCGGGAGCCCGGCATTCCGTCCGAAACCCATGATGTGGGGTATCAAATGAATCGTCTCCGTATGAAGAACCTACATATGATGTTTTAAGAAACAATTAGACGCATATAGGCTCGGTCAAAATCTTCTACCAGCTGTCTGTCTGTATGTTTGTTCCTCATACAAATCCGTACAGTTTGACCGATTTTGACCCAACTTGGGACACAGATGGGTCTTGATGCTGGGAGAATCATAGGCTAGGTTAAATTGTCTATCAGCTGTCTGTCTGTTTGTTCCTTATACAAATACACACCGTTTGGCCGATTTTGACAAAATTTGACACACATATCGGTCTTGATCTGGGGAGTGTCATAGGCTAGTTCAAAATCGTCTATCAGCTGTTTGCCTAACTGTTTATTCCTTATACAAATCCACACGATTTGACCGATTTTGACCAAACATGGTACATAGGTAGGTCTTTATCCGGGTAGTGTCATAGGCTAGGTCAAAATAGTCTATCAGCTGTCTGTCTGCATGTTTGTTCCTCACACAAATTCACTCCGTTTGACCGATTTTGACCAAACTTGGCACACAGGTAGGCCTTGGTCCGGGGAATGCACTAGGCTAGGTAAAAAAGGTCTTTCAGCTGTCTGTCAGTATGTTTGTTCATTACACAAATTCACACCGTTTGACCTATTTTGACCAAACTTGGCACGCAGGTAGGTCTTGATACGGGAGTGTCATATTACCTATGACGTTTTGTACTTTTTGTTCTATCGGAAAGCCACCATTCCTTCTGAAACCCATCATGTGGGGTATCAAATGAATCATTTTGGTAAGGAGAACCTATATTTGATGTTTTAAGAAACATTTCGACGCATCTTAACAACAACAGTTGTGACTTCTTTCTTAAATGTAGTAAATAAAGTCGTAGGGGTTAACTGCATAATATACTTGACAGCAGATACTACGTTTTTTAAAGTCGAGCCTTCTAAATTCCAAAGTTTAGGATCACAAACCCAAAATGTATCGTCTTTGTTCTTATATTTTTCTTGAAGGCCTTCTACACTTACCCTATTGTGATCTTTATCCTCGGGATAAGGTTCCTGTGTTTTAAAGTGAAATAGTTTTGTCCTCTAGAGTAATGTCATCTGGAAGAGCTTCTAACTTTTTATGTATATTGTAATGATATTTTACATTACATATTTAAAATTTTTAAATTCGAATCACCGTTAAAGGTAAGAAAAAGGCGGGAAAAGACGAATACAAGGTTTGCGGAAAATAAAAAACAAATAAATTTTTTCTTATATTTAACTTTCATCAAAAAATTAAAAGTTCTAAATTAAAAACTAACACAGAAAATTCGGAAAATCAAATAAAGCTCATTGATATGTTAAGTTCATTGTGATAAACAATTATTATTTGTTATATTGGTCTAGCAGTCGATACAGGTAGCAGTGGATACCGGTATGACGCTCCCGCCATGAAACGAGTTACAGTCAGTAATGGCAGATATGGACACATTAAAAGTCTGTGCAGTCTGTTACGAGAGAGTCTGTGAAAAGGTAGCTCCAGGTTCACATGAGAGTCGGTTACAAGAGACAGTTACAGTTTGTTGTACAGTGGTTCAGTCTTTTTGAAAGTAGTGCAGGCTGTTGAGTTAAAAGGAAGCTGCTTTTGTAACAAGGATCCTGTTCTCTGAGGTTGGTTCCAGATTTGGCTTCTATATCAGGTAATGATTGTTTGTCTAATTCGAAATTTGACTTATCTATGAGTTTTTTTTCTTATGTAAAATGGTTTTTGTGTTACTTTACTTAAAATCGAACCCTAACCCTGAGATAAAGAGTTTCTAACATCAATTATTATAAAATTTTTATTATATTGGTTCCCAACGTAGAGGTATACGTAGAATAAAATATTATTAAAAAAAAAAAACAATTTCTTCTTTATTTTTTAATATTATAACATTTTGGCGACCCAACGCGGCGCCATTATCTAATTCAAATAGTTTAAATATAAATAATATATTTTTTATTTTTTAAGATTATAACATTTTGGCGTCCAACTTGTTGGCTAAGTAAAGAAATAATAAATAAATCAAAATGTCGGAAAATAGTATTCTAAATATTTCGAATGGAAGCCAGAACGCGTCTGGTGATGACGTCATCCAATGCGAGGAAGTTGAACTCACGGAAACGGCCGATGTTGCGAGTGGCGAGTTCCTACAACCAATGGATAATACTATGGAACCAATGGCTAATACTATGGGCGAGGTCCTGCAAATATTACTAAGCCAAATTAACGATATAAAAACAGGACAAGCCATCCTAAGTAACAAATTAAACGATTTTAAAACGGAACAAGTCAGACAGATTAGCGATTTAAAAACATCATTCGATAATTTTGAAAAGATAATATCTAAAGATATAGACATTAAAATCGAGTTGCTAAAACAAGATAATTTGAATTATGATTGTAGTATTAATGATCAAAAATTTGAAGAAAATAAAATAATTTTTGAAACTAAAGATGAAAGTGAGAATGTTTGTTTAGTGAATGAAGATGGTAAAAGTAAAGAAATATTATTGAGTAATTTGAATAATAATAATGAGAACATAAATCAAATAATTAAAAATAAAATAACTAATGATAAGTTAAAAAATAAAATAAGTACAGACGTTATGGATGAGATTTTGAAACAAAATGACATTAAAAAATTAGTTGATGATCATATAGTTAATTTAAAAATAATGAGTAATAATAATGGTAATAATCAAAGTAATATAATGAATAAAAAGGTTAACAACAGTGATCATCTGAAAAATTTGGACATCAAATTTGGAAATAAAGTAAAATTTCTTTTTGAGTATCAATGTCAAAATGGGATAGTAAAAATTGCAAAATTAAATCGACCCCCAAGAAAGAGAATAAAACAAATCCTTAGGAATAATTCGGACAGATGCAGAAAAAGATCTTAATGATAAATAGTGGATCCAGGACAATCTTTAAATGTAGTACTAGTTTAGAATTTATATCTGTTACAAAAATAAGTTTAGTATAAGATTTAATTGATAATAATAATATTTAAAAATTTATCATACATTTAATAATCATATTACTTTAGGATAAGATAGTTTTGATAATGATAATGTTTAAAAATGAACAATGAAAAATGATAATTTAAATTGAGAAATGATAATGAATAAAAATTATGTAACGAAATAAGTTATTGAAAAATTTAAAGAAATAATAACAGGCTGGCAAATAGTTCTAATCTCGATAACCAAATTTTAAATTTTAAATTCTATTTTTTATTTTAATACCGAGCATAAATCATTTTTTTTATTATTTTTTTTTTTTGACAGAAGTGCAAATGTAATGATATTTTACATTACATATTTAAAATTTTTAAATTCGAATCACCGTTAAAGGTAAGAAAAAGGCGGGAAAAGACGAATACAAGGTTTGCGGAAAATAAAAAACAAATAAATTTTTTCTTATATTTAACTTTCATCAAAAAATTAAAAGTTCTAAATTAAAAACTAACACAGAAAATTCGGAAAATCAAATAAAGCTCATTGATATGTTAAGTTCATTGTGATAAACAATTATTATTTGTTATATTGGTCTAGCAGTCGATACAGGTAGCAGTGGATACCGGTATGACGCTCCCGCCATGAAACGAGTTACAGTCAGTAATGGCAGATATGGACACATTAAAAGTCTGTGCAGTCTGTTACGAGAGAGTCTGTGAAAAGGTAGCTCCAGGTTCACATGAGAGTCGGTTACAAGAGACAGTTACAGTTTGTTGTACAGTGGTTCAGTCTTTTTGAAAGTAGTGCAGGCTGTTGAGTTAAAAGGAAGCTGCTTTTGTAACAAGGATCCTGTTCTCTGAGGTTGGTTCCAGATTTGGCTTCTATATCAGGTAATGATTGTTTGTCTAATTCGAAATTTGACTTATCTATGAGTTTTTTTTCTTATGTAAAATGGTTTTTGTGTTACTTTACTTAAAATCGAACCCTAACCCTGAGATAAAGAGTTTCTAACATCAATTATTATAAAATTTTTATTATATTGGTTCCCAACGTAGAGGTATACGTAGAATAAAATATTATTAAAAAAAAAACAATTTCTTCTTTATTTTTTAATATTATAACATTTTGGCGACCCAACGCGGCGCCATTATCTAATTCAAATAGTTTAAATATAAATAATATCTTTTTTATTTTTTAAGATTATAACAATATTTAAATATATACATATATATATATATATATATATATATATATATATATATACACAAATTTGAACTACCATCATTTTCGGTTTCCAGGGGTTCTGAAACGCAAAATTTTCTAGTCGGCACTTCCGGATTGTTTCATTCTATCAACCCTATAAGCGCGGTTCCTCCCTATGAGGGAGGGAGGAACCGCGCTAAAAAGCCAGAAAGTAAGCGGCAACTAAATTTTAATTAATACTTAGAAAAAAGTAATAAGATCCCAAAAAAACATAAATGTGAAATAGAGGCCAAGTTCCTCCCCCCACAAAGAAACACTCCCTTCCCCAAAAATATCCCCTCCTAAAAACCCCCAAAACGCCTTACCATCCTACACTCCAAAAAAGTAGTATGAGTTAGTGAATTAAGTGCACCATATTTTCAACCAAAAATATTTGCCAATAGAAGAAAGAAATGGCCAAGTTCATTACTTGGAAGACCTCATAGTTACTTACTAAAAACAGTAAAGACACTTCAACTGACCTTTAAAAACAACAATAAAATACTTATATCCAGTTACTAAAATATCACTTCCCTCAACCAGGTATATTCTTAAACTTGGCAATGTTTAGTTTTCTCTCTAAAGATAATTTCGGCACAAAAAAAACATTGCCAAGTTTAAGAATATACCTGGTTGAGGGAAGTGATATTTTAGTAACTGGATATAAGTATTTTTATTGTTGTTTTTAAAGGTCAGTTGAAGTGTCTTTACTGTTTTTAGTAAGTAACTATGAGGTCTTCCAAGTAATGAACATGGACATTTCTTTCTTGCATTGGCAAATATTTTTGGTTGAAAATATGGTGCACTTAATTCACTAACTCATACTACTTTTTTGGAGTGTAGGATGGTAAGGCGTTTTGGGGGGTTTTAGGAGGGGATATTTTTGGGGAAGGGAGTGTTTCTTTGTGGGGGGAGGAACTCGGCCTCTATTTCACATTTATGTTTTTTTTTTTGGGATAGTATATACAGTGGACCCTCGTTATAACGCTGGTTTGGGGGAAATGGAACCACCCGCGTTATAGACGTACCCGCGGTATAACGAGGGCATTTAGGTTAGGGGGCCAAAAAATACGGAAATGAAAACAGCTACATATATGTATCTTCTTTTTACTGTTTCTTAAACATATCTGTAATTTTAAGTTGTTTCAAACTCTTTTCCTTTGCTTTCAATATGATGGGTTTAATTGCTGATACCTGTAGTAATTTTATTGGGTCAATATAATATTTATGTCCCTCCATCCATGCCAATAGTACATTGACCGCGGCAAGTGCTTCAGAGTCACTAGGTACACGTGTGTCGAGCTCACAGGTCTCCTCTTCGCTATCTTTTTCTTCAGTAGGTTGCTCCCCTGATACCTCTGAGTTTATAATATCTTCATCCGTTAGAATGTCGTATGGTTTCTCATTGGAATCTCTCTGAGTCCATTCTTTTAAAATATCTGCTTTCAATGCTTCACCGAGGAGGTTAGACGGGGTACTCATTTCACTAGGATCTTCTATCAGTTGACAATCTAAAGGCAACTCATTTGCCAGTGTTAATTCCTCTTGGAGAATGTTTTTCCAGCAGTTATGGATCGTCAATTTAGAAACGGAATCCCATGCGAGACCGATTCTATAAATTGTCTCTCTCAGATTTATAGATTTTAAAAAGTCGGTTAGATCGTTTTCTTCCGCCAAAAGTGACAGCAGTAATTCACGTCTATAATTTGCTTTAAAAGCGTGAATAATTCCCTGATCTAATGGTTGGATTAGGGAGGTGGTGTTTTTGGGGATAAATAGAACTTTAATTTTTCCATCATCAGATGTAAGGCTTTCAGCAGGAGGGTGGGTTGGGCAGTTTTCCAGTAAAAGTAACCCTTTTGCCTCTAATCGTTTCTTTTTTGCGAAAGCTCTAACATGTGGTACAAATTCGTGATGGAACCAGTCAAGAAATAAGTTTGCAGTCATCCACGCATTTGATGAACTGCTGTATTTTGCTGGCAATTTCGACAAATCAGTTGATTTAAAACATCGTGGATTTCTGCTCTTCCCAATGCAGAGTGGGGGTAGTTTACACTTCCCCGTCCTATTGACACAAAAGAGTAGAGTTATTCGGTCTTTACTAAGTTTAAAACCAGCCTTTGTTGGTGCTTGTTTTAAATCTAATGTTTTGGTAGGAAGCATCCTATAATACAAAGCCGTTTCGTCACAATTAAATATTAGCTCCTCACTATAACAGTTATCAGAAATAATATTTTTTAACAGTTTTGGAAAGTTACCTGCACTTCCATGATCACTGGAACGACTCTCCCCTGAAGTAGTGATCTCTCCCACTCCATGCCTTTTTTGCCAGCGCCAAAGCCAACCATCACTTGCTGAAAATTCTTCTTTTATCTGTAGGTCACGATGAATATTTTTTTTTTATTCGAGATTGGGACCAGGGCTTGACCCGTGTTATATCCGAATCCGCGGTATAACGAGCCTCGTTATATCGAGGGTCCACTGTATTACTTTGTGGACAGTTTTATTAGTTACTAGCTGGTACCCAGTGTGCCATGCTACACATACTTTCTGTCTATGACTCTCCTCGTATCAAGATCTACCTGTGTACCAAGTTACGGCCAAACGGTGTGAATTTGTTTATCCGTCTAGTAATTCAAAATATAGCCGGCAGAGGCCAGCACCACAGCACTTCATATAAAATCCGACAGAGGCCAGCAGCATAGGCTGCGAGTAGATAGCTCTTATCAAAGAAAGGCCAGCACTCCTTAGTTAGACAGTAACTGTTGATATTTAAATTGAAATAAACTGCATTAAATGATTATATAAAGATGTAAAGTCATCAATGAGTTTGAGTTATTCTAATTATCAAGAACATCAACAAATAAATGTGGGACTATGATGGAAGTCCTTGAATTACTAGAAATAAACTGTGATTTTTTCCCTCATGGAGTTTACGCCCTCGTCCATCCGAGGTAATAATATCCTGAACCACTTGACACAAAAATTTAAAATTTTGGTAGGACAATCCGTTTATAATGTAAAAACTCGCTAAGAAAGGGTTTTTTTTATATTCAAATGTTTAAGTTCTTTTAGGGGGGTTTGAATTATTAAGAAGGTCTTCATCGGCTCAAAAATGTTCCGATTTTGATTACATTTGTTACAAAAATCTTTCTTCTCACTTGAAAGGTCAAGTTCATTAACCAGCTGAATCCGTTTAATGGAACATGGTTTTTGGAGCAAAATTTGGGCGAACAAATCGGAATGCTTACATTTTCGAGTCCATATGCTTGCAGGTACGCCTTAATAGATCCCTTAAAGTAGGAAACGAATGAAACCATTTTTAAAGCGATATCTGTCACCGTTTATGTGAAAAATAAGAAAAATTAATAATTATTAGAAATAATTTTCCAAACTAATTTTCTGTTTGGGTATTCGGAAACGATGATTGGTTCACTTGAAACTTGTACCAGGTATTTGACATTCATCTAATCTAAGATTTTTTTTTTTTTTTTATATGGCTTCTTTTACTGCTAGGGTAATTAGCATCTAATCTTAGATATTTAAACTTTGGTATCGTTTGGAGTTAAGAAGTATATGGAAAAAAATTGTATTAATGGTGATACAAAGTTTTCGGATCTCAGTATATTTTCTAAAATATCTCGAAAACGGTTGGGAAATTTTAGTAAATGGAAGGCGGCTATTCGAAAGGTTACTAAATTCTCGACAAAAAAATTCTGTTGTAATGTTCGGTGGGGCGATGTCAATCGAAGAGATAAGTGCTTAAAACTCCAAAGTTGTTAGTTTTTATTCTTTTCAACATGTATTTGTCTCTGTTTACCTAACTTTTTAAGTAGTTGTTGTATTTTTTGTTTACTCCCTAACGGAAACAAGCATGGTTACCTCCACTTGGTGTTTCCTGGGTAACTCTGAAGTCCTTGCAATAATAAGCTGTACAAAATTATGTAGTGCCATTAATTTTAATCATACCTTATTTAACGCAATATAAAAACTGCTTATCGGCCGTGGTGAAGCACGGGTAGTCAGCTAGTATATATATATATATATATATATATATATATATATATATATATATATATATATATATATATATATATATTTATATATTCTTTTAAAGTAGTAATGAGTGTTTAAGTTCATTCATTTGCTGAATAAATAGAATAAAAAAGTGATTATTCCAGTTTTATATAGTGTTTTTTTTTTAAATACACAAATAATAAAAAAAATGTATTGTATATGTATTCAAAGTTACTAATTTGTTTATTCAATTGCATTTGTTTTTTGAAATTTATTTTTGGCAGTTAACACCATTTTCTTGAATTGTTATAAAATTTGTTTCAATTATTACTATAGTAATATTGATATAAGCTAAGAATAATATTAATGAATTTGATATTCGTATATTCCGACATTAAAGGTCGACATTTAGATTTTTTTTTTTTTTTTTTTTTTTTTTTTATTTATTTATTTAGAATTTACAAAAATGTAAAAATACATTTCCAATAAAAAGATACATGTGAATGTGTCTTGAAGCTCGTGAGGGGGGAAGCTGCACAGTTGCAGTACCCAGAAGGCAGAGAGATTAATATTGTAGTAACTACTCCTGGAGCTGGTCTCTAGGCCAGTTACGCTTCAGATGGCGAATGGGGTTGTTTGGGATATGATGTGAGGATAAAGAGTTTATTAAAGAATTAGGATGGCCGAGTAATTTTGAATGGAATTTTTGATATAATTTTTTTGATAATGGTTGGATAAATGGAATATGTAGGTCGTTTTAGAGAGTCAAATTGGATACAAAGAATGGAGCGTCGGCTATTTTGCGGAGGATTTTAGACTGCAAAGATTGAATTTTGTAGGAGTTGGATGGCTTTGTGGATCCCCAGAGTTCTACGCCATAAGTACATAGTGGTCTGAGTACTGTCATGTAAATGAGTCTTTTGTTCTTAAGTGTAAGGTGTGATCGTCGGTCGAGTAAGTGTAGTAAAAGTCTGTACCGTCGGTTGAGTTCTTGTCTCTTCTGAGTAATGTGTGGCTTCCAAGTTAGTCGTTTGTCGAGTATAAGTCCAAGGTAATGGATTTGGGATTTTTGGGGAAGAAATGAGTCGTTAAGGGACACCGGAGGACAAATAGATCGCCTGAGGGTAAATGTTAGGTGGCAGGATTTCTGTGGGTTTACTTTAATTCTCCACTTGGCGAGCCAAGGATTGATGATGTTAAGGTGAGCCTGAAGAGACCTAGATGCAAGGCTCGGATCTTGGCTGCAAGCAAATATGGCTGTATCATCGGCAAACATATGGAGAGATGTGTCAGGATAAGTTGGAATATCGGCTGTGTATACCAGGAAAAGAAGTGGACTAAGAATTCCATCTTGTGGAACACCTGCGAGTTGGGAGAAAATAGGTGAGGATGAAGTACTATGTGAGACCTGAAAAATCTGTCACAAAGGTAGGATTTTAATATTAGGTAGAATGTGGATGGAAGTATTTTTTTTAGTTTAAACAGTAATCCCTCATGCCACACGCGGTCAAAAGCCTGAGCTCCATCGAGGAAGACACCTGAGCAATATTGTTTGTTTTCAAAAGCTGTTGAAATTAAGTCCACAATTCTGTGACATTGATGAATAGTAGAATGAAATTGACGAAAACCAAATTGGGATGCGGGAATTACAGGTTCAAGGATTGGATAGAGGCGTTTGAGTATGAGTTTCTCAAGAATTTTTCCTAAAATGGGTAAGAGGGAAATAGTCCGATAAGATTTAGTGTCGTGAACAGGCTTTTTTGGTTTGTGTATCATACGGACTATAGAGTATTTCCATAGGATGGGCAAATAAGTTGTTCTAAGAACGGCGTTGTAAATGTAAGTTAAAAATAGGACTGCTTTTTTTGGGAGGTGTTTGATTATTTGGGGCGTAATTAAATCATATCCTGGGCTTTTTTTGAGAGGTAGATGTTGGATTGCGTAAGTTATCTCATTAGGATTGAAGGCCTTTGGAGGAAGAGACATTGGAAGGGGCTCATCTAGTTCGTGAGACTTGGAGGGAGTGGGTAGGATCATTAATATCAGGGTGAGGGATGAAAACATGATGAAAGGTATTGCCCGAAGGTCGTAGAAATTTCCTCATCAGATTTGGCGCATGAGCCATCTTCCTTACGAATGGGGTGGTGGGAAGATTTGTATGATAAAATGTTTTTAGTGGTTTGCTAGAGTGAGTTGTTAGACGTCGTTAGTTCTTTCGTGTAGGATTGAAATTGTTCGTTTTTATATTTTTTGAGTTCGTTTCTGAGTTTGTTTGTCAAGTGATTTAGTCGTCTTTTGTCTGAGGGATATCGGGAAGTTTGCCATCGTTTGCGTGCTCTTCTCTTTTCCGTTAGTAATTGTTGTATGTTTGTCGGTATGCCAGCTGGTCGTATTTTTGCGAGAGATAAAGGTTTTTGTCTTGTGGAGTTGAATAAAGATTGCTGAATGGCTATTGTAAAGTAATTAACAGCTTCATCAATTTCAATATTTGTTTTCAAGGATGTGTTTAAGTTCAGATTATTTTCAAGGAGTGTTTGAAAGGATTGCCAGTCAACTGGACCATGTATGAGTGTCGGTCGTGGAGGAGAAGAATAGGAATCTGTATCAGAGTTGAAAAACAGAAGGATTTGACTATGGTCGGACGAAAGATCATCCAGAGGGGAGATGGAAGTAGGGATTTGGGAAATACTGTGTGAGATAAAGAAATCAAGGGTATCAGGTCGTTTTGAGCGAGAAGTGGGCCAGTATGTAGGTGAAGAGGGTGTGATTATATTAGCCGGGAAGGAAGAAAGAGTTTGTAATAAAGCTCTTCCTCGGGGATTAGCGACACGACAACCCCTGTGTTTAAATTTAGATTTAAATTTAAATTTAAATTTCAATAGGCCCATCTCAGTTAGAGAAAACCATGCTTGAAGTTTCAGGAGTGCTTGTTTCCGAAAGAAAAAAGAAAATGTTCCAAACTGAAATTCTGATAAAAAAAACACCAGAAAAATAACCCTACTAAGTAAGGGACTAACATTTGAACAATTTTTCCTTAATTTGGAAACTAAATTTTGTATTTGTCTTCTTCAAACAATTTCTTAGGTTTAACACGTTTGGGCCCGGCATTGTGGCATATGCATCAGAGAGATGTGTTCTGTGTGGCTAGCGTCATAGCATGTGTTTCAGCAGATAATTGGGCTTTATTTCTATCTCCACTACTCCGGGCCTTGTACTATACCCTTCGTATTTGGTTTGGGACCTCTTTACGTTATTCCTGGTTAGCTTTGTGACACTGCATCCGCCAGAATAATTCCTTCAGCGGACCCGCTGTCGTGGCATATTTGACACTTAACTAAATTGTAATTAATCCACTAAAAGTACATCATTTCAAAAGTTTCTTCGCTTATTTTATTTATTTATTTTATTTTTTTTTTTTTATATTTTTGCCGAAATAACTATACAAAATGAAGACTGGGCCCAATGGAACGTTTTTGAAGCCGTTGGTCCTGAAAGTGTTAATAAAGAAAATGATACCTTTAACTTATTGATGGTCTCAGTATTTTTTCATGATTCCGATATTGAGTGAGTTGGTGGCTGAGCCTAGTGCGAGAATTGGTGTCATTGGCAAGAAGACTGGACTTTCCCAGTCTGTAGTCAAGCGGAATAAATGAAATTTGGGATGCTCAGCAACATTATAGACTATGAGTTATCTCGTAGTTGGCAGTAAATGTATTAACAATTAATTAATTATCATATCACAGGCAGAAGGTCAAAAATGAATAAATATGATTTATTAAACACAGACTTTTCTTGTTTCCCGCCTTCATTGTCTCATCAGGAGCATTGTTTACAAATATTTACAGCCTAAGTAGGCTTTGATTACATGTCCTTATTGTGACATGTATTATTTCTTTACTTACCACGTGCTATAGCATAACTAGATCTTAACAAGAGTTTTCAATAAAACTCCATTTAGACCCATAAATTCTGGCAATCCACAATTTTCATTGATAAATATTGATAATGATATTGTGCTCTATTTTCTATTAGTTTGCCATTTTGTTTCATTAACTTCTCTGATATTTTAGTTGAATATGCTAAAGGCGAGGAACCACATGTAATTAATAGTGGAAAGTACAAATATGAAACCAATAGTAAACCTTGTATTGCAATTGCACCTGACGGGCAAGTGATAGCTCTAGGTTGTGGGCCAAACCTCACAGTTATTAATGCTATTACTGGGCAGATAGATAAGGCAATTTCTAATGTTTATCCAGGTAAGACATTTTGTTTTATTTTTGAAAATTTTAGTTAAATAATACATTGTGCATTCATAAAAGAAGTGTCTCAGTATAAATTCTATAAAATCTAATTTCAGCTCTTCTTCTTGATTTAACTTAAAAATACATTTAATTTTAAAAATGTGTCGTATATATACAGGGTGATTCAGGTCTAAGTAGCCAAACTCTAGGAGGTGATTGTAGACATAATTTCCAACAAAAAAGTTTATTTGAAGTTTGGTCTGATTCCGAAAGGAAAAGGAGCTATGTCTAATTTTCTGGTTTTTTTAACATAGTCATGTTTTTTTAATGAATAAGAAAGAATTGCTCAAAAACTATTCAAGATAGTTAAAAACAGTAATTTGATTCACTAAAACCTTTATTAAAAGATACTTTCTGGACGTCCAATAAATCAATGAATCAGAGTATTTTCACTAATTTTTTCCTCAGCCCCCTAATGGACTACAGAATCAATACTTACACGAAAACTTCTACATTTAGTAAGCATTAAATCCATGCGAATGAAGTGGAGGTTTATTGAGAGATAAATTGAACGATTGGCTCCCTTTTGTCAAAAAAAAATGTGGAATGTAGTTTTGAACTTTCACGTACCTTGTGTGAAGATATTAAAAATTATTCCTTTTTTTATTGGTCAAACTGAGGGTTTCCATTGCACAGTCCGAAAGCAATAAAAAGTAACTGAAAGAAATGATTGGAAAAGTTTTTCAATTGGGAGATATGTTTCATTTTGTGTTTTACAAATTTTCATTGATTTTACTTTTACACGATGTAGTTGGCACTAAAATACTTGCTAATATATTTGAAAATTTGAAATTTTCCGAAATTGCAATTGGACCTTTATCAACTTGGACAGTGGATCCATCCGCTGTCTATCAGCACTGGTGCTGTTTGCAGGACAGCAATCCATCAGGAACCATGAATCTATGTGCAAGTGGAACGTCTTCCAATGCAATAGATCGATTGTACTGAAGGAGTTTTAAAAATATGTTGAATCGAACATGTCAGGAATCAGGATTGCCTGAACATATTCGTCCAAAATCCTGCACCGCACGTTAACTTGGAGCTGATTCTGTTTGTGTGATCTTCACACGCCATAAGGATTAACATGAGACCAAGTATGTGAATTGGGACTGTTAAATATTCCATTTCGTGTGAATGTGGCTTTGTCTGTCCACACAATGTTGCGGCCGAACTGAGGATTAACATTTTTCCTCCCGCAATGCGCTGCACAATTTTTAGTTTTATTTCAAATTATATTTGAAAACATTGCAAAAGATGTGTAAATTTTGGATTACAATTATTCAACTACCCTGAAATTTTTTGAATTCTCCCCTCAAAATGTCTAGTCAAAACTGAGTGCCAAATACATATATAAAAGATAAATCAATGAAAAAATTTGAAAACACGAAATGTGACATATCTCTCGAATGAAAAACTTTTACAATCGTTACTTTCAGTTACTTTTATTGCTTCTGGACTGGACAATCAATACCCACAGTTTGGCCATTAAAAAATGAATAATTTTTAATTTTTTCACACAAGTTATTTGAAAGTAACAAAACTACATTCCACATTTTTTTGACAAAAGGAAGCCAATTGTTCAATTTATCCCTCGATAAACCTCCACTTCATTTTTATAGATTTAATGCCCACTAAATGTAGAAGTTTTCGTTAAGTATTGAATCTGTAGTCCATTAGGGGGGTGAGGAAAAAAATCGCAAATACACTCTGACTCATTGATAAAAACAGAAGTGCGTTATTGGACTTTTAGAAAATATCTTTTAATAATGGTTTTGGTGAAATAACCTGATGGTTTTAGTAAATAAAATTTATTCTTTTTCTAAAGCAAATTTTGTCTATTTTATGATGGTATAATTAAAATTTAATTATCTTGAACAGTTTTTGAGCAATACTTTCTAATTCATGACTACGTTAAAAAAAAAAAAAAAAACAGAAAATTAGACATAGCTCCTTTTCCATTTGGAATCGGACCATACTTCAAATAAACTTTTTTGTTGGAAATTATGTCCACAATCACCTCCTATATATATATATATATATATATATATATATATATATATATATATATATACACACACACACGCACACGCACACGAACACGCACACAAAGCAAATCCTCTGACTCAGTTTCTTTCAATTTTTTGTTTACTATTCATTTGTTCTGAGGTCAAGAGTGAATTAGCAAGGAGTTAGATCCCCCAGATAACACTGTCACCTTGTTTGCCTGAGTGAAACAAAACTTGACAGTTCCAAATCCAAAATTTTTCTTGCATATATTTTCTAAGGTTGCAAAGACAAACAGATTTAAAAATAAACTTCATGAATTCCCTTTAATTGTTTATTTAACTAACAGATATTAATAATTCAATTAATTGTAAACAAAACATATATTACAATATCATTATTGTGTAAAAATGTTAATTTCAAATTAACCAAATTCTTTTTATTCTCTAACCAGTAGCTACTACTTTTTAATTATGTTTTTCAAGACAATATTCTTTTTAGGATCTATTACAAAAGTAATGTTTGATGCAGCAGGTTATTACATTTTGACTGCTGGTGATAAGCATGTACGTATTTTCCATAATGTAACTGGTCATAAAACAGGTTTGCACATAGCTAAAACAAAGCTCAATCAATCAGGAAATTCACAAGCCACTAAAGAAAGACTTCAAAAGACTATTGAAGCTTCAGAGGCATTTTTGGCTAACTTCTCTGACTGAACGACTTGTAATTCCTGTATTTTTTTCAGTGAAAATGATTATTTATTATTTACCTTTTTGTAATAAATTTATTTTTTACAACTTACGATGCTTTTTATTTTGTAAACCTTTCATTATTGAGAGAATCCTTAATCCTTAAGAGATGGCAACCCACAAGAATTTGATGCCTGTGGAGCAGGGCCCGCTTCACCCTCCTGGTTCCAGAATGCAGCATTAAAATAGATGAGCTTCCACTGCCCATCTCATCTCGTTTTTCCTAATACACTTTCATTGTTTCTTTCTTTAAAAATGTTTGTTAACTTTTGAAAAAATATTGAAATTTTTTTTTTTTTTTAAAGTAATATGTAGTCAAATATCTCGGGCTTAGTATATTATGTATGGAACATGATCTCTACGTACACATCCACTGCTAAAACATCCTCCCTCCTTGCCCTTCAGAGGGACCTGAACTAAGCAAATAAGCAAAGGGTCCGGGTAGCTGAGGGAAACCCCCATTCAAACTGCATTTTTAATTCATGTCAGCCATACTGTCAACAATTTTCTTTCCTAAAAATGAATACTATTTAAGTATTTTTGAAGTTATTAAAATAGCTGGATTAATTTTTTTTTCTTTTTTTTACGGCGCTTCGACATCTAGGCCATTAGCGCCGACATCCAGGGTGCAGCAAGGAATTTTCCCAACGAGCCATGGGATGAGAAAATTCCTGCCGCTGGTGGAGATCGAACCCACCATCTCCCGCTTATGAAAAGGCCTTAGCCAGTAGACCTCGGGGAGACTTGGCAGCCTTTGTTATTTCTGCATATTTTAGTTTCTGAAAATTTAGAATTGTTCAATATTATCTGAAAGGTTATTGAATAAGGAAGTTTGTGGGGGGGGGGGGATATAACCATTGCCTGACCCCTAATAATGGAATAATAAGTCATAATTTTTATTACAGTTTTTGGTACTTGTTCATTAACTGGGGGCCACTTCATTTAGAATATTTTTCAAGTAATAACATACAATTACTTATAGCCACACACAAGTAATAACATACTCACATTATAAGTTTATTTCTGGAGGACTAAAGTCCTTTATTTGGCCCCATAGTCGCTCGATCGCTGTTAACGAAATACAATTTTGAGAAAGGAGTTTTCGGTAAAACACCATAGTCTTGCAATAAAGCACATGAGGCTTCCTCTGTTGCCGTTGAATCCCAAAATTTCATTAATACAATACTTCGCAACTTTGTGAACTATGCAGTTTAAACTAGAACTAATCATAATGTTCGGGGCTTGCTCCAGAAAAGGAATGCACTAAAGTGTATAGCATCTGGTAGAGAACAGAATTAACCTGTGTATTACATGTGTTTAGAATAGAAAAATTGCCCCCCCCTCCCGTTAATGAACAAGTGCCTAATTTTTTTTTTACATAGAAAAATTTAAAAAAATAATTTAATTACGCAGATAGGCTAGCAGTGGAAGACCCCTGTCTCTAGTAGCTGCTTCTTCCGTAGCTTGTAGCACAGAGGCCCTAGTTTAAGCTTCCAGTGGTTGAGCACCCTTCAAGAAGGTTGAAGGGAAGGGATAGGAGAGGTCCTTGCATCAACCTATCAGGGGCCAGAGAGCAGTGATGACATCTCAATAGCGATCTTCTAGGATCAGACTTGTTTGAAAATCAAAAGCATCCCCTCTCTTAGAGCGACCGCGACATCTCTGCTTTGAACGCCCGCATTGAATTCTATCTATATTTGTTTTATAAGGATACTCCCTCCTAGCTTTCATCCTCCTTCCGCGTTCTGAACGTACCCGTGAATGCTGAAGCTCGCCACCTGAATGCCCTTATAGCGTGAAACAGTTTGCAGTGGGCAAACTGCTCGTAACCGCTTCTTGTTTCTTCCGTACCTTCTAACGCTGCGCCGCTCCTGTACGCTTTCATTGGGCGACTCCACTTATGGCGAATCTTTTCCGAGGGCTAATGAGGTCATTGCCTAGCAAAAATAGCTGTCCACTATTTTGCGTTTATAAATTATAGCACAAATGCGCCGCTTAAACTTCAGTCATTATAATTGGCGTTATTAACTCGAAAGCCATATGTTACTTATCAATCATTTTCCCGTGCTTATCTCATCATGGGTTAGACTAACTTTCCAAAAATCAGTCTCGGCGAAAACATGCCACGGAAAAAAATTAATACTTGAAACACGAAAGCCGTCCTCGAAGGGAGGAGCATGAAAATGTGGACCAATGGATTATTGTGGCTGACGATGTATCTACTCTAGCTGAAAATTAGCTGTCAAAATGTGAATGCCCGAAATCTAGTAGAATGGGTGGTATTGTGTCATCTAAAAGTATTGTTACGAAAGAAGATAAGGCACTTCTAGTGAGTAAACTTTGAATTATAAACTTGAGTTTATAATTTTGTTGAAAAACAGTGCCTAATTAGATAAAGGTAGTGAAAAGACTATATCCTGAAATCATTTACTGTGATTTGTGGAGCAAACCTGCTAACCCTTGCATTTCCTCAGAAATAGTTAAGCAAGAGCTCCAGATTTATGGAAAATGGACGTTTTCAAGTATTCTTTTATTTTTGTTTAAATCTTTTCAAAATATGTTACATTTATCTTTCCTTAAATTTTATAATTTATTTTTTATTATCTACCTATATTTGTTCTATGAAAGGTTACTTATGGATATCATGGGCGTATATAAGAAAATAATTTCGGAGGGGGTTGGAAAAATTTCAGGGGGGGCTGAAACCATTTCCGGTGTATGGAATACAAACTATTTAGATCTTGGAAGAGTTTTAGCCAACTAAAACGCTATTGCACTCAAAATAGAATATTTCTTTTTAATTAAATGATCTTATTTAATTTAGAAAAATAAGATCATTTAGTTATCACTGTAGAATCACCTCTTATTTAATTTATTTTTAAGGGTTTTATAAAATGTTTACCGATCAAATCAAAAAGCCCCCCCATATATACGCCCATGATGGATATTTATTTTATGAACTCGTACTTGTATTTGCTTTCGAAGGTTTCTTGTCTTTGTATACGTATTAGTAGGTATCTAAGGTTCCTTGTAAAATTTCATTCATGAAATGTTTCTTGCATTATTCAACAATTTTATAGCTAGCTTGCGTAGATTAGTCACACTCAATCCTGAAATTTTGGCAATCATGAACGCTTAGTTCGTGAAGATCTCATCATGCAAAAAGTAATTCACTCACCATCACAAATCTGCCTGTATCTTGATTTGAGGTGCACCAGAGTGTAAAGATTTCTTTAGGGCGATTAGAAAGTAAAATAGTTAATCTATAAAAATTAAAACACATAGGTACTTACGTTTTAGCGTCAAAGCAGGTTAAAGAGCCGGGTCTCAGAGAACTGGATCTACACCGTGTCAGAGATCTGGATCAAGGAGTAAAATCAGATTTCGCCAATATGGCGACGGGATTATCAACGATTTAGGTTAACTAGAGTTTTGATATATCCTTTAGCTAGCGAAAACGCGTAGCACTTATATTAATAGCATAATTGCTATGCGTTTCCGCTCGCTACGCTCGCTCAAGATTATATCTAAACTCTAGTCAATCCAATTCGTTGATAATATAGATCAAGGATTGTTCTTCGCTGGATAATGGACTGATAAACAATTTGGCATCGCTTCGAAAAATTAGCTTTCATCCTAGCTATTCTGATGTCGCTATCTCGCACAGAAACTGAAATCGCGTAACAAAAAAAACAACAACAATTGCGTGGGTAAATAAAGCACAAATGAATTGCGTTAAAAAGACAAACGGAACAAGATGGCTACTATAAACACAACAGATGATATCTCTGATAGTGGTTGACCAATAGAAATGCGTTATCCATGATCCAGATCTCTGAACGAGACCCGCCTCTTTAACCTGCTTTGACGCTAATACGTAAGTACCTTTTTTTTTAATATTATTTTTTTTAATATTATTTTTTTTAATATTATTATTTTTTAATATTATTATTTTTTTTTATTTATTTATTTATTTATTTTATATACCTATATATTATTTTCCTTTATTTGTATACTTTTATATATATATATATATATATATATTACTATTAGCATTATTACAGAAATATAAATGTGATTGACTAGTTCACTCACGCATATATAGATAAATAAACATATATATAACAATACAATAATAATTTCATGATAATATATTATATTGAAATAACAATTACGAGTAGTTTATAAATAAATAGGCGTTTGTGCCATCGGGTCTAAGCGAGTTTTATCAGGGAGGAAAATATAATATTTTTTTTTTCGTCTGTTCCTAACTTTAAATCGCCGATTTTCCAGAAATTCAACGCAGCATTGGATTCGAATAAACGTTTTAATATCTATGTAAATATAATGTGTCTGGCAAAGTCCGTTGGCGGCGATATGGAGGTAGACGAAGCAGTTAATTATCCGACAAAAAGTTTGAATTTCTCATTACCAGACCACCATATTGTCGAAGCAATAATATTAACACGATCTTTTAAAGGCGAAGAAGCCACATTCCTCGATTCTACGATTCAATGGACATGAAATTTCTATTTAAAAGACTGAAATTCCCCATTCATTTGTCGTTTACAGTCGCCATTTACAAAGCTCAGGGTGCATGGGCGTATATAGAAAACAATTTCGATAGGGGTGGAAGAATTTCGGGTGGGGGGCTGAGAGCATTTAGGGGGTATGGAATACTAACAATCTATAATCTATTGTCTTTCAGCTCTCCTATTCAATTCATCAACATATAGAGCAAGGACTAGCTTTTATAACAATTTCATTTTATCTAGCAGTTATTTAAGTTTTAGTTTACACATTAAATTCCATTGTCACGGTAATTCCTTGATCACTTTGCCTATTTCAGAAAGTAAAAGGAGTTCGGGATATGATAAGTATTTTTCAAAAAAAGGCAGACTCTTGCTTGGTCCACGAGAAGATATTAGTAAAACAATTATTAAAAGATGGAAAGTTGGAGTAAGTTTTTTCTTCAAGATTAACAATACCTTATATATTTGTTGGAATTGTTTTCTAAAATTGTGTTTTTAAGTCCTTTTAGTCTTTAGGCAAAGGAAGTAATAATCCTACATGTTGAGGTTGCTTCATTTTAAGTCTAAACCAAATTTTGAAGCTGCTTAGAGGAACTTTTGGGATGGGAGGAAAGTAATGCAGAGCATCGGTGTTGGCTTCATTAAGGGGTTGTACATCCCCTTGGGCTTGTTATCTAGGTAGTATAAAGGGTATATCTAGCTTGTATCTAGATAGTATACAGGGTATATCTAGGTTGTATCTAGGTAGTATAAAGGGTATATCTTGCTTGTATCTAGATAGTATACAGGTTATATCTAGGTAACAGGGTGATCGAGGTCTAAGTAGCCAAATTCTAGGAGGCGATTCTAGACATACTTTCCAATAAAAAAGTTCATTTTAAGTACAGTCCGATTCCGAAAGGAAAAGGAGTTATGTCCAATTTTCTGTTGTTTTTTTTTAAGGTAGACATATTTTTTATTGAATAAGAAAGGATTGCTCAAAAACTGTTCAACCAAATTAAATTCTAATTGTGCCACTATGACAGAGACAACATTTCTTAAATCCCTGCCAATGAAGTGGAAGACAATAGTCTTCACAATTGACTCCCTTTTGTCAAAAAATGTGGAATGGAGTTTGGCTAAATGCCTCATGTTTTGACAAGAAATTTTGGGGGGAGTATTCAAAAACTTTTCAAGAAAGTTAAATAATTGTAATCTAAACTTTACACATAATTTGAAACGTTTTCAAATAACACTAAAAAATAAAACACATTGAGGGAGGATTAATATTTTAATATTTATTCCTTCATTTTTTTTTTTTTTTAATACAACATAGTGAATCTGTCCCATTGTAAGGTGGTTGTCAAAATAATTATCGTCACAGTTTCAACCATCATAAAAATGTAAATAATTTAAAATCTTCCGAATTCTTCTGAGTATGTCCTATGGTAAGCGTGGAGAGGCTGGGCATCTGAGAAGATTATCATCTGATGTTCTTTAAATAGGATCTCATAATCAACACTAATTTCAGAAAAGCCAGAAGTATAATGAAAAAAAGCTTGGTCACCCAGGAACATTTGAAAGCCACTGATTTCTATTTGGAACAGCTTGAAAAAGTGATTTATAACTTGGACTACACATCGATGCAGCAAAAGGTTTAATTAATGTATTTTAAGTTTTAGAATTATGATTAGGATTTAATTTTGCATTTTTTTTTATTTATAATTTTTAAAAATATATTAATTTATTAATATATTGCCTCTAGGTGAACACATTAAATAATTTTGTACTAAATAATAAAAAGTCTGTCACAGTATAATTAAGCACACTCCTAAGCAAGGGGATAAGTTTAAGCCACATTGCTGACTTATAAATTATAAATAGATAATAAGTTGAAAAAGCTCATAAATAAATATTAAAAGTTTATCTGTTTTCAATGTTTTATATCCTATTGCATGAATCTAATTTATGCCATTGTCATATGACATATTTATTATTCTGAAGAATTTCCCATAATAAAGGTCTTTTTCACTCACTCATTCGTTATATTGGTAATATAATTATCTTTCTGAATGTTGAAATTATGAAAAATAACAAAATTTAATTTTTAGACCTCATAATTTATAGTATTTTTATGAAAAATTGAGTTGGTGAGTTTTGTTCATTATTTATTTTAATAAGAAAAAAAGTTTTTACTTGAAGTGTATATATCACTCATTGTTTGCAACTTATATTTCTACAGGTTGCAGAAGCTATGAAGCTAGGGAATTCAGCTTTGAAAGTAGCAGAAAATATACTGAATATAGACAATTTAGATCGTATTCTACTGGATTCTGCGGAAGGCCAACAGAAGCAGATGGTAGAGTTTCTTATCTAACTTAAGTATATTCATATAAGGCATATATATATATATATATATATATATATATATATATATATATATATATATATATATATATATATGTATGTATGTGTGTGTGTTTGTTTGTTTATGCGTATTTATTGACTGTGAATTATATATAGTTATATTGAACCTGAGTCATCTTGCATTACTAATAGAATATTATTAACACAAAATAATTGTTTTTAAATTTATGAATAAACATTTACACAGCGAATAAACTTTTAGAAAGTTGATCAGAATATTGTGAACATACCGTCTCTACCATGTTAAACCATTGAATATGCAAATTGGAGAAAACTAAGGAACGAAGATATTTTATCCATTAACGAAGTAATATATTGAAAAATGGTCTTATTCGATACTTTTTTCAGGCATTAAAGGTTATTCTAAAGGGGTTGGAGTTCCGACAGTTTGTGTCAAGCCGTATCTTCCAAAATCCAAGAGCGAAGGCTCGAATCCGTAAAACAAGATTTTACTTATTCGATAGCTTGACATGGTAGGGACGATATGTAGTCTGAAAAACTTAATGAGCATAGACACTTTTAAATGTTTACTAATGTTAAAATTTAGTCACTAATCATTTCTTGGGATTTATTTTGTTTCAATGAAGGAGAACAACATACATTCATATGTAGGAATTGTTCCCCATATACTGTTTGCTTTTCTGGATCCAGATGAATATTAAAAAGCGCGCTAAAGGCCAAGTTGTAGATGCGCCGTAAAAAAAAAAAAAAAAAAAAAAAAAAAAAAAAAAAAAAAAAAAAAAAAAAAAAAAATATTAAAAAGCTTTGAATAATTCAACTAAGGTTTACTGAAACAAGAATTGAGTATAACTGATAACATGTTTTGATTAAATATAATGTACATTTTTTTGTTTTTTAAAGCAATAAATAAATTATTGAGTGATCCACTGAAATCTCACAGAATTAATTGAATTTTCTCTCTGACACTTACTTGAAACTCTTACTATAATTACTTTTAGCATGAAATTTTTTTTTCTTTAGATTTTCACAATATAATCACCTGAGTTGCGACAAAGTATTACTAAAAATAAAATATTAACATTGGCCCCTAAGTGTTTCTATATTGGCTAGGCACGATTGAGGGTATAGTAAAATGCTTTGACCTCCAATCTTATCAGCAATATTTATGCTATTTCTTGACAGTAATGTTAAACCGCCCTAATTTAATTTCAATTCTTTTCTGAAACAGTCTTCCTTTGGAATGCTTTCATAAACACACTCAAATCTACGTATTAATTCCATACTGTTTGTTGTGCTAGCTACCTGTTAGGTCACAACTTTCCAAATTCTCTTGTTTTTTCTTTTGCACTAGTGAAAGAATTCATAACATTTGTTTTTGTTCTATAAGAAACTGAATTCAATATTATTATTATTATTATAGAGGGTGTGTTCTTCTCAGTTTCCTGGAGTAAATTCTTTCGGGGGCTATTGCCAACCGAAAGAATTGTTGTTCATATTAGTTTTTTTTTTATTATTATTACATTTTTATGTTTCTTGTCACGGGCCTTAGTCTTATTATTAGTTTTTTTTTAATTATTATTACATTTTTATGTTTCTTGTCACGGGCCTTAAGTCTTATTATTATTATTATTATTATTATTTTTTTAAGGATTTTCTGAGCTGTGAAAATATTCTTTTATATTTATCTTAGAAATACTTAAAGAGATGTATAAAATAAACAATTTAATTTCATTAAAAAAGGGATGTTAAAATTAAAATCAAATAATAAAAGTAAGCAATTAATAGATCATATTTTATTTTAATGCTTTTTTTAGGAAATTGAAGGCACGCTAAGAGAAGTGGATGTTCAAGCACCGCTCGAAGAAGAGATAGATAAAGAAATATCAAATTTATTGGAAAATCAAAAGCCTGCAAGGAATCTTTATAAAAAAACTCTCAAGCTTAAAAACATCCGCATGCCAAAATGTGAGTTATAAAACAAATAAAAAATAATGCATTGGAGTGGTGCAGTCAAATTGATTAAACATGTTGTTAATAGCTTCAACGGCAATAGACGAACCACAAGTTATTTCAACTTCGAGCCAAACTACAGTAGAAGATTTTAAAGCCGGAAGATCTAAATTTTTATCAGTAAGTTAATCATTCCATCAAATAACATTCAAACGTTATACAATAAATTTAAATTAAAATAATTAACATCTCACCCTCTCACATCATTCAATTATTATAAAATTATCTTGATTCACTAAAATATATCTGTAACTATTGAGTGGATGGAGACCATTTAAATTATTATTCAATGACTGGCACTAATAGCCTAATAGTTCATATACCGTTTAAAAAAAAAAAATAATAATAATAAATAAATAAAAATCTGGGTTTCTTTATGTTCATACTGTTACTACACTTTTATCTTTCTAAACAAATTTGCTTGTAAATATTCACAGCTGAAAATAATAGTTCTCTTCACTTATCTCTCAACCCTAACCAATCCTGCCAATAATAAGATGGTGTGGGGTCCTTTCATGGTGTAGTGGCTAACGCAGAGGATTTTCTTGCTGGAGATGTGGGTTCGAGTCTCGCCTACCGACCTCAGGTAGATTTCGTTCATCTATGGGCCCGCTGAAATAATGCCCTGGTCCACCATGGATGTTTAGGAAGGGTAGCAACCTATAGAATGCCCGGTGCTAATTGCCTAGATACTGTGGCACCTTAAAAAAAAGATGGTGTGTCTTGTAGTGACAGCCAGCCTTTACGTTTTCTTATAGGGACTTTTTTCAGGGATATACACATTGAAAAAACATTCCTCCTTCCATCCAGGAGGTAGATCAGAGCTAATTTCCAAAGAAGTTAACCATAAAAATAAAGAATAAAAACAATAGTAGTAATACAATTGAAAATCAATAAGTTGGCAAGTAACTACCCTGGTTTATTAAAAAAGAGTACATAATAAGAATATTTTGGGCTTCTTATATGTAAATCCATTGATTCCTTTCATTTCTCAGAAAACATAACCTTACTCTATACTTTTGTTTTATTTACGGAGCCTCGACATCTCAGCCATTAGTGCCACCTACTCTATATTAATTACACTTTTAATGAAAAAGAAAATATACTTTTCATTAAACTATTTTATGTTTATTTCATTATTATTTGCCGGTGTTGTTTTGTTTTAGTTTCTTAAAGGATGGTCTGCAAGTGCCAAATAATCTGAATAGATACTGCTGCTACTTTTCAGTTCTTCATTTATTTAAGGAGTCTTAAGGTGACATTCCTTTAGAAACATTAACTTTAATCTTTTACTAAAATGCAGTAATATATTTTTTTTAAAGGTCAGTGTCATCTATTATATAAAAATGAATCGCTAAATGTGTTGGTAAGCGCAAATCTCGAGAATAACTGAACCGATTTTGCTAATTCTTTTTTTATGATATTCCTTGAACTACGAGGATGGTTCTTACAGAGAGAAGAATTTAAAAAAAATTGCCCGAAAAAGTCTAAAAACAACACTTTTCAGGTCTTTTTCACTTCCTTAACGCAAATTCATTTTTAAATAAAAACATATGTTCTCAATTATAATATTTTTAACAGTTAACGTATTAGGTTTTTTGTGTATAAGCAAAAAAAAAAAATTAAAAAAATAAGAACAAGTAATCAATAGGTGACAATAGAATCACATGTTAATAATGCAATTTAAATTAATTTATATTTGCATTAACGAAGTAAAAAAGACCCCACTTTTCTATATTCCCATACAAAAGATTCGTAATAATACTTAAAGGTCAATTAGAACTTTAATACCATACCATAAAGTTTAAGTGTTAGTGGAGGGGTTCTGGGAAGGAAAAACAATTGAGTGACATTAGTATCGTATAAATATTAATGTCAATATTTGTCAAATTTTATACGATAGTAACATTACTCAAAAACAAATTGTCTATGGTAAAATGTAAATGATCTGTGGTAAAATATTATTTGAAATTTAAACATCTCTTTGCTGTGTACCTATAATATTACTGAATCTAAAAGCCACAAATTTCTATAAAATTACTAAAGTGTTGTGTGTTTGTGACTTACTAAATATGCCTACTATAAGGCGGCGGACAAATTTAGGCAGAAGAACCCAGACAAATGCAAAGAATCAGATTAATTATCAATCTATTTGTACTGCCCAGGAACGTGAAGATCGCAATGAACGTGAAAGAATTCGGTTAAGACAGACCTGTGAAGCGCGACTTTCGACTAATAATGGTGCAAGATTGAATCGAGCAGCTGTCAATTGATTACAGTGCCTACAACTGTGTTGCTATTGGACCTATGAACTCAGTTTGACTATAAACAAATCCCAGGGGCAGTCATTACATGTTTGTGGTATTAATGTAGAAAACCCATTTTTCTCGCATGGTCAATAGTACGTTGCCTGTTCCCGTGTTGGAAAACCATCAGCTCTGTTTGTTTACGCGACAGGCAATGAAACAAAAAATATCGTGTACCATTAAGTACTACAATAAAAATGATACTTAATTAAGAATAAGTAAATATAAAATGAAATATAATAAGTAGGAATCATAATAAGAAATCTGATATTGTAATTTTCATTGTGATTTTTAGTGACTATTAAAATAATTTTAAGTGTTTTATAATTTTTATTTTTTGACATAATGTATTTGTTGACTAATTAAGTTTCTTTTTTCTTTTATTTTTATCTTACTAGCTGACCCGGTGTCCCAAATAGCAGAATAAGTATTAAAAAAAATAATAATTAAAGAATCGACTGTTAGGCAGTACGAAGTTCGCCGGGTCAGCTAGTTGAAAATAAAAATAATTGTTAAATTATTTTAATTATTAGGTTTATTTTTTGAGGAGATTACACAACAGATTCTAAAGGTTAGCAAATTCATCATCTCTTTTTTAGTTGACTCTTGGTTTGAATCTGTTTTTAGCATCTATTTTTTTATAACTAAACACATATTTTATATTTATGGGGGCTTAGGGATTAAATAAATGATCTAAAATATTGCTTCTTTTTTGGGTTTAAAATATGCTTGTGAATGAGGGGAGGGTATTCTGTAAAAAAGTAAAAGTAAATAATTTATATAAATATTAGATGCTTCTGAATGTGATTTCTGCCTTCACAGACTTACACTTTAAAAACCTTGTTCTTTAATATAATTTCTTTTGAATTAGTAACCTTTTTTTGTGCACACTTCACCAAAAAAAGGTTAGTGTGCCCTTTTTATAAAACGCTTAGGGAAAGATCTATTTTGGGCACACCTCTATGTTTTTAACCTGAGATTCTGCTATGTCTGTGCTTAGGCCCAATGTTATAAAAGGGTAGTACTTTATTCATATAGGCTATTACATAGATAATTTGTTCACATTTTAAAATTTTCACTGTCTTCATTTTTTTTCATGTGGAAGCTTGATTCACGAGAAAAAGTACTGAAAGCTGGAAGTTCCTTGAGAGTTACAGGAGGTGGAGCCTTCACTATCAGTTTGAATGTCCCTTCTTTTCCAGCTCTAAAATAAAATAATAATATTAGCTATAAAATAAAAAAACTATAGGCACAGTCACAATAACTTTTAGTAGGTTTGAAATTGGATCAAATGGTGACCTGAAGCACAGGCTTGAATCTCGTCTGGGGTGGGTTCACTATTTCAGTGATTTGCTTGCTCATTGAAACAGGCCCCTACTTCACCAAAGACTTTTAGAAAGGTGGCTTTTAGAAATTAATGTTAATGACCTTGGCACCTAATTCAAGAAAAAAAAAGTTATTATTAAGAAATGTAATGCCATCAACTATATCTCCATAGAACCTGATATTGTTACACCAAGCTTAGATGACAACAACAAATACCGAGTTTTGTTGAAATGCAATAAACATTATGGTTGGAATTGGTAATTTGGGTCCGCAGTAAACCTTCCCTCCTCATAAACTGATTTAGTTTATTTTTAAAAAAAAATTTTCTATTTAAGTGACCACAAATTGTGGTGTGCAGTAAAACAAAACTTAACAAAGTACGAAGTAAATCTCCCATCCAGATAGGCCAATTTTGCTGGTTAACAAACTTTTTGAATTGTTTGCTAGGGGAATACTATATACTAAGTTTTGCGGAATAAAAAACAAAAACTCTGGTGTGTAATCATAAAGATATTAAGGAAAATACCAAGATTCAAAACCTTTTAATCTCTATTAATTGATTTTTTTTTCTAATACTTCCTTGCCTCCAAACTCAACCAAAATTTAAATATCTTAGATTAGATGAACCTCTGGAACAAGTTTCAACCGAATGAATTGTTTATGAATGCCCAAATTGAAGATTGGTTTGGAAAATTAGTTGGATCAATTTTTCTCGTAAACGGTTACAGATATCGCTTTAAAAACGGTCTCATTCATTTTCCTAAGGTAATGAACATATAAAATGAATGCATGCAAGTATATGAACTCGAAAACATAAGCGTTATGATTTTTTTCGTGTGAATTTCGCTCCAAAAACCATGTTACAGTAGACAGATTCTGCTAGTTAACGAACTTGACCTTTCAAATTAAACAAAAGATTTTTGTACCAAATTTAATAAAAATCGGACCATTTTTGAGCAAATGAGAGAGCGAACAGGCAATATATATATATATATATATATATATATATATATATATATATATAGAGAGAGAGAGAGAGAGAGAGAGAGAGAGAGAGAGAGACCATTCTGAAAGGTAGCTGACCACTTTGGGCTACAGCATTCTCCTAAAACCAATAATAGGCAATGATTTAAAATAATAATAATTTTTTTATTTATTATTATTAATTCTTGATTATCTTTATTATTGGTTGAGGAAGGAATCATGCCTTAGTCGTTACCGCTTCAGTAGTCTGTTTATTTTAACTACATTTAAAAATCATTTTCTGTTTTTAACGTCCTTCTTCTCAGCCGTAAAGGTGGTAATTCACCATCTGAATTGAGTCCTTCAGGACAGTTCTGCTGATTCGCAGTAGGTCCTCTTGGTTGATTTGGAATTTTGTGGCAAATCTTTGGATAAATTCCGTGATGGTGCCACGAGTTCCAAACATAAGTCCTATCACCTCCCACTTGTTAACCTTATATTTTTCTCGAAAATATGGGATGCAATCTTCATAGATGTTCTTCTTCTCCATATCGACTGCTTGAGGTTGGTCCTCGTCTAATTCGAACCGAATTGTCGGGTCTAGTATAGTGCCTGAAGATGTTTTCTGGTTAATTATGACTATGTCGGCCCTTCGATTAGATCCATGATCGGCGGCACAGTGTACCTCTTCGAACACTTCTAACCCCTCTTTTGATCTAAACACTTCGGCTATAATGGTACGAATTTTATGGTGCCTGTTTATCCTCATCAACTCAGTCTTCCGGCAGGCACCCAGGATGTGCGGAAGGGTTTCAGGCTCGTTGCAGGCTCTGCAACGGAATCCTGAGCTCCTACCAGGAAGAGTTCGTATGGGGATCGAATTGCAATTTAGTTTAATAGCCGTGGACCACTCACTACTTGAAAATCCTGATTTGGAGGACATCCAGGAGTTTCCTTTCTTGAACTGCGAGAAGAGGATTACGCCTTTCCCTTTTGAAGGAAGTGAAGCCCACTTGTCGAAACTCTTTTCTCTCAGGGTGTGTCTCGTATTCCTAACATTCCTGAGATCATCGACGCCTAGCTTTCCACCACATTCCCTGATCTCTGCTTCGAGTTTTCGAGCCCTTAAGATAATTTCGTTGTTGTTCTCAAGTAACTTATGGGCTATGTTGGCATGCTGGAGAAATGCTTCCCACTTTGCTCTTATTAGGCCTAACCCTCTTTTATTTCGGGGAGCATAGAGCATTTCGACGGGACAATCAGTTGGCAGTGATAGAATTTCCTTGATTGAACTTCTTATCATTTTATCAACATCCTCCAGAAAGGCAGACTTAAGATCCTTAAGAGGCGCGCATTGGAGAGGGTAGATGAGAGTTGGCCAAATATACTGATTGATTATGGTCAGTTTCTGGTCAGGCTTGAGTAAATAGCTACTTGTCAGTTTGTCTATTTTATTCTTTAGTCTGACAATCAAAATTTTGAAATTTTGCATGGACACTCCCTATATAACGTAGGCGCTCGCTAAGAAAGGACTTTTTGATATTCGTATTTTTAAGCATTTTTAGGGGGTTTAAAGTTTGAGTGGGTTAGAGAAGGCAGCCTGCGTTGCTAGGACGATAAAGAACAGCTGTTACCGTACATTATCTATCTCATAGTTTTATTTCTAATTGAGGTTAATTTCAACTATGATGGAAGTCCTTGAATTACTAGAAATAAACTGTCCCTCATAGAGTTTATGCTATGGGGGACAAAATCACCATTTTAATTGCAGTTCATATCACTAGAGACTTTACGCTATACCTGGTGATGGGCCATCCAAGGTAATGATATCCCGAACCCTTGCACAGCCTCTTTACCCATCAGCATCCCCAGTCCATAACACCTCTTGATAATGCTCGCAAATATAATGGGTGTTTCGAAATTACATGTGTGATGAAATTACATATATTTTTAAATTTTAACGTACATTTATTATTCAGAACAAAATTTAACCTTTATTGGTTATGCTTCTGTTACTGGTAACAGTGGCGTGTATAGGAAATAATTTCAGGGGGGGGGCTTGGAAAATTCCGGGGGGGGGGGCTAGGACCATTTCCGGGATATGGAATACTAACAATTTAGAACTTGGAATAGTTTTAGCCAAAAGGAAACGCTATTACAACTAAAATGAAATGATCTTATTTGATTTATTTTTAAGCGTTTTAAGTCACATTTTACCATCAAATCAAAATTTCGGGGGGGGGGGGGGCTGCGGACCCCTCAGCCCCCACCTTATATAAGCTCATGCTGTGGAGGCTGAGGGGTCCGCAGCCCCCCCCCCCCTTATATACGCTCATGCTGGAAACCTATAGATATCGGGTTATCTCTAGATTATCTGTTTCTTCATATAGTATGACAGGGACTATGCTGTAATAAACTGCAAAAAATTATGTAGTAGCGTTAATTTTTCTGATACATTATTTAACACAATAAAATAACTACTTATCTGCCGTGACGAAGCACGGGTATTCGGCTAGTACATACATATATACAAATTTTAACCACTGTTATTTTCCTGATCTATGGGTTTTGAAACGTAGAATTTGCACTTCCGGATTGCATCATGAGGTCAACTTCGTAAGCGGGGTCCTCCATAGGGAGGAAGGGAGAACCGTGCTAAAAACAGTGAAAACAAAATAGAACTTATTATTTTACATACTGAAATATTGCAGGAATAATAATATACAGTCCAGGAGGAAGCCGAACTCGCTGATGTACTTGTCTCCAGTTGATGAATGCTCCTGTATCAAATTCAGGTGGCATGCATAAGAAGTACTCGGCACTCAGTCTCTCTCTCATGTTATCAGTCTAAAATATTAAATAGAAAGAATGAGTAAAGTGAATAGTGAAAAATTTGTATTGATAAACAAGTATCTTGCAATTACATAGCAAGGATCTTGCATTATTTGTGTGGTTCATATATACTATTTGTGGACCATTCTGGACTCAGGGGATACTATCGTTGAGGCATGGGCGTATATAAAGGGGGGATGCAGCCCCCCACCTGAAATCGGTAAAGATGTTTCATAAAAACCTTAAAAATAAATTAAATAAGATCAATTAGTTCAGAAAAAAATTTTTTTGTGGGTGTAATAGCGTTTTAATTGGCTAACTATTCCAAGTTCTAGATTGTTAGTATTCCATACCCGCAAAATCCTCTCAGCCTGATTTTATCAGGTATTGAGCATAAAAATCTAACTTGATTTAAAGGTATGCAACAATAATAATGACATATGTTGTAACATAATAGACCAGATATTATCCTAGTTAAGAAGAATGCAAAGAAAGCATCCATTATAGACTTAGCTAATCTTAATACAGCTATCTCGGCTGCACAATCGAACGTAAAATAGAAAAATATCAGGGATTAACCTTAAAAATGACCAGGATTCGCAAAATGCAAAATATTAAATTTATTTATATTTTTCCTTCCAATACTTGGGTGGAATTAAAGGAAATCTCTGCGTAATCTTGGCCTATCAGTCCATCAAATATTACCTTCTTGTGAAATTCTCTTCAAATGTTGAGATGGCTTTTGCAAGATTAATCTGTGTTTTGCTAATTTTTCTTTATATGCCTTATTAATAAATTAAATATAAGTTTTAATAAAATATTTTGTTTCTAAAAATCATAACATCAGGAACATTTAGACTCACCCTGTACACAAAGAATGCGATGTGGAGAGGAGGAGATGCTGTTGTCTGAGTGAGACAAAATGACACATCGATGCCAGAAAAGTTTTTATTTGGTAAATAAATTTCATCATTTTTTGGATGTTTTTCAGTAGGTCCTAGATTTAACAAATACTGTGGATTTGTTGAAAATAGTTCCAAGTCATTGCGGGAACCTCCAGCACTCAACCCTGTCTCCCAAGATCCAGAAACTTCAATTTCCACAGTTTCAGACTAAATAAAAGGAAAACAAATCCTGTAAAGAAGAAGTAATGCTAATAAGCATACATTTTTCTAAAAGCATGGACCTTCCTCGGTGCAAACAAAACTATTTTGTTTTAATAATAAAGCGGCTAAGAATTATAAAAATGTCTACTTCTAGATTATTTTGTTAGTTTATTATGTACATGAAGTCTCCGAATACAAAATTAATGAAATTGTTCAAAATTAATTTTTATTGAGACCAAATAATAATTGTAATAATTAAAATTTAACGTCCACAGTTTTTGGGGACAGGTTATCTACAGATTTTATTTCTTTTTTAGTCAGGTTAGGGATAATGCCTATTTTTTTTTTTCGTTTTTAACGGCGCATCAACTATTTGGCTATTAGCGCCGGATGATGCCTATTCTTTTTTAGAAGAGCCACCTACCTTAGTGGGTCTTGATGACCCATGCCCCTAGCCTCAAAATATACACCGTGTTAACATTCATGGCCACCAGGCCCTAGCAGATAATAAAAAAGTCTGACTCGCAGGAACTATGTCACCTTAGCATGGTTCCGTTCTTATCCCTAGTGACATTTGGAGAGCTTGAAATAGAAACAGGTATTATTTAGGTATTAGTTAGACCTTTCGTGAAATAGTTTTATGGCCCCAGATACATGGCGGTCTGCCACTACCTCACCTGGAAAAATGACTCCCCGGCCTTCTCCATGTTCGCTCTAGGAAAACACTAAAAGGTTCTCATTTTCTTGTTATAATACTAATTTTTCAGATAAATGCAATTTGAAACAAAAAAACTTTTTTTTTTTTTTTTTTTTTTTTTTTTTTTTTTTTTTTTTTTGCTAAAGGGAGGAAGGAGACATTCTAATTATACAGAAATGATATTGTATAAAATACAAATAATTATAAAGGTGCAAAGTAAGAACAATTATGTATTAATACATTATTTTTAATATGTGTTAAATAATTCGATGAACATTTACAGCTATTAAACTATTAACAACGTACATGATTGTTACAAAATTTATTACTATTAAAATACCACTATTTTAATACTACCAGAAAAGCTCCATGTAAATCTGCCCATTTGTCATTCAACACATCGTAGTCATCATTTATAAAAACGTCTACTTCATCTTCCTGAAATATGAACTTGAGATTATAATATATAATAACTTGTAAATTATATCTTGTAAACATAGAACTGTTTTTTACTTGTATGATCCTTGTTCGTTGTGATCTAAGTTTTTTTTCTGGTTGGCTTTTTGGTTGAATTTCTTCTTGAACCTTTACAGAACTGGCACAGCCCATACAAGGGTGAATGTTTTAATAAACCTAAAAATCGAATCAACTTATTCTTTCAACATTTCAGAGTTTTTAAGCTAGTACATCTAAATTATTTGTATTTTTTAATATTTAACTACGTAAATTATGTTTTGATTGTACTGGTTTGCTGACATCTGAGCTTCTATGTTAGTGGCATAAGCTTTCAAATGTTAGTGACTTCTAAGCCTCCTCTCGCAAGATGTTTCTCATAATGTTGGCACACTTGTGCATAGGATTAATTTGAATCATCCTAATCTACATGAAAAAAAAAAAAAAAAAAAGATTGCATCTTAGAGAATTGCTTAGGGATGTAGTGAAGTAATGATACAATTGAGACTGTGACATACTTCAAACTAACTGAAAGTGTTGCTTTGAAGAAAGAATATATCTTGTAGTGAAGACCTGTTTTTTTTTTTTTAACGATAATGAGAAATAATGTCTACATCTTAATATTATTTCTGTCTACTGCATCATTAACAAATTCAAGGTTAGACTTTTTTCAGTGCTATTGTTTAGCTCTGAGGCGTTTCAGTGTCAGTTGGTAGTGGTATTTTTTTTTTTTTTTAAGGAGAGCTCTCACAATCTCCTATTAATCTATTCATCCGAAGGTTAGAGTGTGATGATTTCTGTCGTGAGTTCCTTCCCTAAAATTAAGTAACCGACAATGTTTAAGGGCCGATCCGTTAGAAATCACCCAAATTGAATAAAATTTGTTGCTCGACATTTTTGATTTTCATAATTTGTTTACCAGTTATTCCCCTATACGAGATGAGTTCAAGCAAAAAGGTTTTATGGGTTAGAGTTATTTTTAACTGCCATTTTAAGTTTGCATTTTTACTACTTTTTGTCCGAAAACAAGTTTTACGTAAATGTATCTAACTCTCTTAATTTCATAGTTATCAAAACAGAATAAACACTAAAATTATCAGAACGATATGCTCTTGATTTTTTTTCCTGCATTGTGTTATGTAAAAAATCATCATCATCATCATTTTGCAGTCATAACTAGCAATAGACTATAAATTAAAATTAATAAATATTTTTAACACCCCTTTTAATACCAGATAACAAAATAAAATATACAATCATAAAAAATTAATTGAAAATTTAAATAAAAATAAATGTTCTGTGTGGAGTAAAATATATGTACATACTGTTCTTTAAGTAATTTATCTACAGATTTGCTTTCAATGCTTTGTAAATGTTCATTAGGAGGATGTTAGTCATTGATCAGTGCTATCTACAACTTGAAAATTTGATAAAACCATTTACTAGTAATTTTATTAAAACTGCTCTACAGTTTCACACTGCCCAGATATCTCTCCAGTGGAACTAAGACTAGAGATAAATTAATTACACAGCCTAAACATAGGAAGGTGAATCTTCTACATTAAGGGCCAGTCCAAACTGTGCAGAAGGAGGTTTACCTTTTATTTATTTCTTATTTCACAATCCAGCAATAAATAAATGTTTTCACAATATATTTACTACTGTGCTGATGCGTTATAAGTTTATTACACTATTAAAATATCTAATAAATATGTACCAATGTTCTGTAAAGAAGAAATTTAAAATCTGTCCACAGGCTCCTTTGAAGTCATTCTATATGTATGCATTTTCAATTAATAACTAATATTTAGGCTCGTGTTTTTTTTGTTTTTTTAATAAACCCAGGTTCTAATGTTTGGTATAATAGAATAGTGGACTTTTAAGCTACTTGAAGCGCTAGTTAGAGGTAGGCATTAGAGACGTACTTACCAAAAGCCAGTGTGAATGTGCTCACCTTCTTTGTGCCAATGGTCTCCGAGATCCAATCGGTGGGCCTCCCCTGCACCAAGGCAACTGCTAAAGCTCACAAACTGACCGCAATCCTAACCAACCAACCTCACAGCCATATCACAGTACTTGAAATTTGATACGTAAATGTTAATCTTCAACAAGAGTTATTATTATCCTTTTATTTATGAATGATGTCAAGGAGGAGCCAAAAATCTAACCTGGAGGATTAGAAAGATTTGAAAACTATTGGTCGGATCAGTATTTAATATTCATTGGGTTTGGGGGCATTGAACTTCGGGCATCAATGATACCAGTTCCCTTCCGCACCACGAAAAGAACTAGAAAAATGTAAATAGGAATAAATTATAGGAATCGGAATACTTATACGTATTGGCGGCTTTTAGAAAATGCCGAAGTAACGTACTAATAGCCACCAAAATTGACCCCCGTTAAAATTGATTTTTAAATATTTTTACCTTTATTGTATCATCCGGTAAAACAAAAAATCAGATCCCCATTACAGTAATTGTTAATTTAATTTGTGAAGAAATATGTTTTAGAAATTGTCTAAAAAACAAACGCCATTCCATTTTTAAAATTATTGACCCCATTAAATGACGATGATTTTCTACATTTGAATAAAAACTTAAAAAATCTTAAATAGAATGGATGAACAAATTATGGAATAACACGGAATCATTTTGGACTAAGTTTACTTTAGGAAACGTAAAAATTGTAATTATCGTAAGTTGAGCAGTACAGAGTACTTTTGTATGGATGAAAAGGTAAAAATAATATTCACAAGGCCTACGAGAAAATTGAAAATGATTTTTGTTAGATTTAGTAAACAGTCGTCGTTTCGACAAGTTAAGCTATTAATATTCTTGTAAAATACAACGAAAATGGTAGTATTGTTTATTTCATCTTTACCCTGAAATTAATTTCAGTTTATTTACAATGTATGTAAATCTCAAGCAATATTTATTTGAACCAATACATAAACGTATTTTTTACAAATATTATTCCTGTCTAAAATCTATATTATTCGAAACATTTTAAAAATCTAGTGGAAGTTGAGATATTATTATTATAATTCTATTATTATTTATTAATTTTTATTTAAAAATTTTCATTTTTATTTTTATTTTTAATTAGATTGTAAAAATAAAATTAGTGAAACCAGTAAATTATAATTTGAAATAACGATCAAAATTTAATCATTTTCATGCTGGCAACACTGGCTAACATCAGTGTTGTCAGCTTGTGATTAATAACAAACTAGATTTAGATTCCAAGAAGATTAACGTTCTTATACCAGTTGAGAATTATTAGTTGAATGAAGAATATACTCTGATAGTATAAAGCTGAGGTAATAAATCATGATTAATATTTACATAAATTCTTCTAGTGGTCTCACACTAACTCCATATTAAACATAAAACCTTGTGAGATAATGGTTCGAATGGCTACTATCGACGATGATTTGATGATTAGTTTTGGAATACAACTCGAAGCTATTTAAGATATTTCTTTAATTATTCTATTTAGGTGCTGCTCTTTGATGATAATTCAAGTTGTAGTTCTGCTGGAGTAGTTAGTCGAAAAAAAAAAACACACAAAAACTAGTAAGTCAGAAACTTAGATCAGTTTTCAGTAATCAAGTTTGTCCATGTTGAGATATTGACCAGAGTGCTGGGTAACATGGTTCGATATAATTGCGTGCCTAACGATAAAATGAATCCGTAAGCATAATTATCTGTCTTGGAATCTTTAAGAAGACCGACTCTAAAGAAATTCCTTCATCTTAGGTGTTTTCTTATGTAATTCTTATTTCTGGTGTGATTTTAAAAGCTTGGAGTAGATAATATTAATAATTTACCCTCGAACGTCTTGATATCTGTGCTGGAAACTTTATAATTCATTTATCAAAGAAAAGTGAGGTTCTAATGCGTCAATTAGCAGATAGTGTCCACTGAAAACGGATATAACCCACTAACTAATTTTATTTCTTGCCCTCCGCTATTTTCTATGGAAGAAGGTAGGTATATTTAAAAGAAAACAAACAATGTTACCTTTGTTTCTGTCGTTCAATTGTATTGTCGAAATCACTTAACTGCTAAAAGCATTAAAAAAAAATACGGGAAAAGTGATTAACTTGCTTAATGTAACTAAACCAACACATTTGCAACTTTAAATACAACATTATTTTGTTAAAATCATCCTATTAACTTCTGCTTATTGTTAGTAATATTTTCGTGGAAAATGTATTTAACTTTTGAATGATCGAATCTACCTATCACAATTTCTCAACCGTTTTTAACAATAGATTTACCAGACCAGTCATTTTGAATAGTCGTGCAATTTCAATTCACAATTTCTACTACATATAACATTTGCTTTCCTAACTGATATTATGACTTTTGAAGCTATAAAAGAGAATACATTTAATGAACTTAATGTTACTTTATATATATTAGTAACAAATGTATTTTTTGTTATTGACATTTATACCAGTACCAGGCCTGGTATATCTAGTGTTAATATTTTTAAGAAGGTATACGATAAGCCTAAAACTGCTCTTGAATATTGGAAACATATTTTTTGTTAGTACTTACTCTACTCCAAATGTAGCCAACATTTATTTGTCATGGTTTAGACGAATGTGAAATGTGTGTAAAAAAAAAAAAAAAAAAGTTTTAACTCAATGCGTTGTTTCGGAGTACCCTAAATTAAAATACTATTTTTTTCCATTGTTCTCAACAAATGTTAAAGATGTCATATTGAAGGTGGTGACAATTGATAATTACAAAATTTACCTTTTAGCCTATTATTATTATTTATTTATATATATTGCTTGGCCGTAGCGATGGCGTTTTGCAAAAGTGAAGGTGTGTATGGAACAGTCAGCTTTTAGACACTTAGGATTTTAAAAATAATAACTAAATAATGAATAAATTAAATCATAAATATAACATTGGAAAAGGTATAAAAACTAAATAAATTTACGTAAAAAGAGAACTAGTAATAATAAATAAATAAAATAAAATGAAAAATAAATAGTAATTTAAAAAACAAAAATGAAAACAATACAAGTGTATTTTAGTTAAATTTTGTTATATTTACCTGTATTAGGTAAGTGTTTAAATATTCTGTCTAAGTAATGGCTACCATCAGCCAAAAGTACTATAAGGTCGGTGGATATGAGTAAATGTTCTCGTCCTCTCTGTCTACATATTGGTACGTCTCTTTTGTTCATTAGGTGTCCGTGGGTTAGTAGAGAATGGCCAATACGGAGTCGGGTTGAAACCACATAATCTCTCTTGTTATTTCTATTAATGGATGGCCATTCTAGTGCTGTCTGTTTATGTTGTCACAGTTTATTGCCGTTAATGCGATTCCATTTCCTTTGCCACTGAATTAGTATCTTTTTTTTGTGCCGTTTCGTCTTCGAACGTTGACTTATCTATTCCTATATTCTGTAATGCAAGTGGCTTACTTCGCTTGACGACCAACATCTGTGCTTTGAGTAATGTCCACGTGTCCTGGTAGCCAGAATAATGTTATGTCGCTATGCTTTTTTTACGCGCATTTCAAAAGAAAAATAAATATTCCGGTCGGCTGATTCTTTTGGTTTATGGACTTGATCTTTCGTTTTAGATGAAGTACTTTTGACCCATATTTCATCCAAATCAGAACGTTTTTGTAGCCTATAGAACGCATATGTATGTTGGTATGTATATATGTTACCGGCTAAGTATATAATCAGTTCTGTATTCTATAGAATGCCTAAATCCAGCCGGCAATGTATGAAATAAAGCTTATTTCATACTTTGCCAAGGCATTCTATAGAATGCCTACTGTGCTTTAGGCAAAGTATGAAAGACAGGATTTGTAGCTTGCAGGAGTAACTACCGGCGGTGCGATTGCGGATTTATATCCACCGAACATCGCGTCTGATGATGTGTAGGAGAATTAGAAGAATGCCTAGGACGACTTTTGGGCATACGTGCTATGCGTTTCCGCTCGCTACGCTCGCTCAAGAAGATATCAAAATCATAGTCAATCAAACTCGCAGAAATTAATAGAATTCTATTAATTTCTGCGAGTTGGATTGACTAGGGTTTTGATATCTTCTTGAGCGAGCGTAGCGAGCGGAAACGCATAGCACGTATGCCCAAAAGCGACAGCTTACGACAGGTCAGCTACGACAGGTGAGTCTAAATTTCAATTATACTTCTTCATTGAGGATTATTGCGCATGCGCATGTTTACAAATACGCTGTTTACGCCGTCTTTTATAACCTCCATAACAGTGAACTTTAGTGCTTAATAACTTCTTTCCTAGTTGTGAGCAACTTTTTTTTTAAACGGATTCGTGTTTAGTGCATCAAAATACGTTATAGTGCAAACTTTGAAGAAAATGCTGCCGAGGACGCTCTCCTTCAGTTTTACCTCTTTCTTCATTGCATTTTATTTTAGTGATTTGCATTGATTCTGAACACTCAAATTCTACCTGTTGTCATTTCTTTCAAGTATCTAAGTAAAGTGTATGTAGTATACTCAAAATCTTTTTAATTTTATGCAATGCCAAATAAGCAATAGGCATTCTATAGAATACCTAGGCATTGTATAGTACCCCTAGGCAATGTGTGTAATATGATGTAGAAACTAATACATTCTACGCTTTGCCTAAACCACTCAGGCATTCTATAGATTGCCTGGATTCTGTACTTTGCCGGTAACATAGACAAATATATATATATATATATATATATATATATATATATATATATATATATATATATACACATACACATACATACACTCACAAATTTGAGCTACTAACGTCATCAGCGGGTGTTTCTTCCCCGGGAAGATAGAGAGGGAGTAAATATGCAAAAAAGTTAGTTCATAATTCAAAAGTACCTCGAGAATGGAGCAGTATTATCAGCTAATGAACAAAGCAAAATACTAATTACAATTCATTCATTCCAAATTACACTAGAACATTAAAAATTCAAGCGTTGGTTCCAAACACCGTCCAAAATAAGGAACGTAGAAGTTCGCTAATGGGCGTGTTCAGTCGTATCGTAAAAATATATTGGTTAGAAATGTTGATTGATTTATTAAATGAGACGAAAGAAAGAAGATATTGTTGGCACTGTAATACTAACTGACATATATATATATATATATATATATATATATATATATATATATATATATATATATATATATATTTAAACAACGGTGATTTTACTGACATTTCATTGGACCATGTTTTTTCAACGACGCATCCACATCTGGGCCGACATTCATGGTGCAGCCGGGAGTTTTCTCAACGGGCTGTGAAATGAGAAATATCCTGGCTGCCGGTGTGACGCGAGCCCCCATCTCCCGCATGAGAATCCGAGGCGTTAGTCACTAGACCGCGGGGAGACCGGTAACTGCGGGGGGACTGTGTTAAATTTTATTATAGAATTAAATCTGCCATCTATTCTATCATTAAATAATAAAAACTGAGATATTATTAAAGGAATTTGTTACCTCCGTCGGAGTATAAGATAACATCGGCCAATCCAAGAAGGTAGTACATGGGTTGGAATCCATTTGGATAATAGAAGGAGGGGAGTGAATATCGATTGAATAGTGTAAACAATTAGAGTGACCTGTCAAGGAGAAGTCACCTTCTTTTCTCAATCTAGCAGCCTATCTTAGCTCCACGTCAATATATTTATTTTTTATTTGCTAGGAATTTGATATTGTCTGAATTCCTTTTCCGAATATTTAAATTACTTACAAAAACTAACCCTTGATATAGCACTGAGCTACAAATATGACAAAAGTGCAAATCACTAATTTTGAGCAATGACCTTGAATGGACTCCTTAAAAATCACTTTATTAGTCGACAAACCTGTATGAGGTTCCAAGGTAAGCCCATTAGTCAGCCACCAGATAAAGCCACCGCAGGATTAAATCTGCTCTACGCAAAATGTTAATGAAACTTTTTCAGTAATTGTGTCCGTGGAAGCGTCTTAAAGTAAACGGGCCTAGAAATAATGGGCCAACTGGCGTTTTTTTTCATCTACTATTTCTAAAGGAAGAATTTTTTTTTGTTGCTTCTCTTGAAAAAAACATTTTTTTGTCTCTTTTTCTGCCATAGTGCCTACTTTTTTTTTTTTTTTTTTTTTTTTTTTTTTTTTTTTTTTTTTTTTTTTAAATATAGTATTTAAAACAACTAATAGTACAAGGGAGTATCTGTAAAAACGTTTCTATACTTGGCTGTTGAGAGGTGGCACGCTAATGTTTGCGGTAATTCCCAATTCCCAGAACATATTTTTTGTTTAGTAACAACAAAACAAAATCGGAAAAATTACGTTTTTAAAACAATTAAGCTAGAGACCTTCGAAAGGCGTCAAAATATATGTAATGAAATTTTGTATAATGCTCCATTATTTTAAAATTGTAAAATGTATTCCCTAATTTGAAAAATAACAATAAGTATAAGAAATGGTAAAAATATTTATCAGGAGCTATGAGCGAAAGAAGTCCAACCGTATTCGTAACAAACGTATTTGTTTCGATTTTTTTTATATTATTAAAAATAATTTGTTCCAGGAATTTTTCGATTTACTCATACCGCAATTATTCTTATTTAAGTTATTCCGAAGATATTCCGACAAAAATTGCCACCCCTCAACATCAAAAAGATGAGCCCAGAACTATAATACAACACAATTACTAAACTATAGAAACTATTGTTAATAAAGTGACACAACTTTACCTTGGTAGTTCATAGAGGTTTATTTCTGTTAATTAATGACAGAAACTACCCCGGTGGCTAAGGCGTGAGTACTCCGTACCTAAGGTTGTGGGTTCGATTCCCACCAGGGGTGGTGGCTTTTTTATTGGAATAATAAAAGGGATGGGCACTATCCTGGCTAGGAAATGGTGATAACCTGTAGATAACCCGTCCTGAAATTCTGTTTATATTATAAATGTTAACATATAAATAATTAAATATTAATAATTATAGTGATGACTATCAAGTTTGGCTCGTAGGAACTGTGACGCCATAGGTACTGTACATATAATGGTTAACCTGGAGCGAGTTGGAATAGTTTGAATAGAATTTACGTTTTTAGCGCGGTTCCTCCCTCCCCCATAGGGAGGAACCCCGCTTATAAGGTTGATACAATGAAACAATGCGGAAGTGCCGACTAGAAAATTTCGCGTTTCAGAACCCATAGAGACCGAAAATAACGGTGGTTCAAATTTGTATACATATATATATATATATATATATATATATATATATATATATATATATGTATATATTTATATATATATATATTTGTCTGTTCGCTCATTTCTGGCTTCCCTAATGGTCCGATTGTGATGAAATTTGGTACGAAAATCCGTCTTCCAATTTAAAAGATCAAGTTCGTTAACCAGCAGAATCCGCCCACTGGAAGATGGCGTTTGGGGCGAAATTCGCGCAAAAAAAAAATCGTAACGCTTACGTTTTTGAGTTCATAAGCTTGTAAGTACTCGTTTTATATGCTTCTTGGGCTAGGGAAACGAATGAAATCATTTTCAAGGCGATAGCTTTAACCGTTTTCGAGAAAATTGGAAAAATAATTTTTGAATACCGTTTTTGGTTTGGGTACTTAGAATCATGGGATTCAGTTGAAACATTTTCTACATGTTCTACTTTCATTAAAACTAATATGTTGAAATGTTTGTTACGTTTGGAATTAAGGAAGGGTTAGAATAAAATATTTTATTTACAGACATAAAAAATTTTGGTAACTTTGTATACTTTCCTTAATATTTCGAAAAAGGTTGAGAATCTTGCGAAACGTAAGATTACCATTAAAAAGCTTACTAAATGCTCTACAAAAATGGTTCTAATGAAAGTTTTCATTAGGCGATGTCAATCGGAGAAATAAGTCCTTAAACCTTTAAAGTAATTGATTTCGCTTATTCGAACTGTTATTTTTAGCGCGGTTCCTCCCTCCCCCATAGGGAGGAACCCCGCTTATAGGGTTGATACAATGAAACAATCCGGAAGTGCCGACTAGAAATTTTCGCGTTTCAGAACCCCTAGAGACCGAAAATAACGGTGGTTCAAATTTGTATATATATATATATATATATATGTATATATTTATTTATATATATATATATATATATATATATATATATATATATATATATATATATATATTTGTCTGTTCGCTCTCTAGATAGAAGACGAATGGTCCGATTTTGATGAAATTTGGTACAAAAATCCTTCGTCCAATTTGAAAGGTCAAGTTCGTTAACCAGCAAAATCCGCCTACTGGAAGATGGCGTTTGGGGCGAAATTCGCGCAAAAAAAATCGTAACGCTTACGTTTTTGAGTTCATAAGCTTCTAAGTATTCGTTTTATATGATTCCTAGACTAGGAAAACGAATGAAACCATTTTCAAGGCGATAGCTTTAACCGTTTTCGAGAAAATTGGAAAAATATTTTTTGAATACCGTTTTTGGTTTGGGTACTTAGAATCATGGGATTCAGTTGAAACATTTTCTGCATGTTCTACTTTCATCAAAACTAATATGTTGAAATTTTGGTTACGTTTGGAGTTAAGGAAGGGGTAGAATAAAATATTTTATTAACAGACATAAAAAGTTTTAGTAACTTTGCTTACTTTCCTTAATATCTCGAAAAAGGTTGAAAATCTTGGTAAACGGAAGGATACCATTAGAAAGCTTATTAAATGCTCTAAAAAAAAGGTTCCAATGAAAGTTTTGATTAGGCGATGTCAATCGGAGAAATAAGAGCTTAAAACTTTAAAGTAATTGATTTCGTTTATTCCAATGGTTCTTTTTGTCTGTTTTATTTCTTGTTATTTTTTTATTGCTTATAGTTGGATAATGTATTTGACAATAAAACTTGTTAAGTAAAATAACAAAAACAATTTATTGTTAGAAATATAGATTTCCAAGATTCCAAGACCTTGTCACTAGCGGGTCTGTTTCTAGTGTAGCGGACCCTTCCAGGTAAGATTGTAAATCATGACCTTTCTAGACTTTACTACTCACAGGAATGGCGTTAGTGACCTTAAGGGTTGACACGCCATTATAATAATTAATTTAAAAAAAAGACTGGTGGAACCAAAATAATAACTGCTTCTATTTTAATCTTTCCAAATTAGACTAGGGATATGAACGGAACCGCGCTAAGATGATGCAGTCCTGCGAGACGGACTTTTTATTTGAATGTTATTACTCTCCTTTGAGACATATTGATGGATGTGTGTTTTCGATTGAATCCATACAGTCCAGTCAATGAACAGTTATAGATGGAAATTTTTGGAACAAAATTTTTGACTTCGTAACTTTGTTTGGGCTGGATAGGAGGTGAACATATAAAAGTCCTCGCCCTTAGCCTTTGTGCCGGGGGGAGGGGGGAATGTATGGTGGAATGTATGAGTGGCTCTTACATTCCACCATGGTTACCTAAGTTGTCCTCAAGGTCTTCCTCCCTCCCCCCTAGGCATTCTCTAGTGCTGAAGAAGGCTGCCAATATGCAGCCGAAACGTCCAAATACAGATTTTTTCCTGAAAGTCTGACGTTTTTCTCCTAGCCGAATCCCAACTATACCTTGTCTTCGTATCAGCCCAAACAATGTTACGAAGTCCTAAATTGTGTTCCAAAAATTTCCACCTATAGCTGTTTTTAAGCATTCGTTGCCTGGACTAATAGTAAGAATGGCAAATGAATGTGAATGTAAAGAGACTGTGGGAGCTGGTAAGAAGCCACGGTTAGCGGTACCTATGGGAACAGGAAACATCCTGGAGGTCAGTCCGCCCCACTCGTCTGTCTCGCCTCCTTACCGATTCTTCAAGAATATTCCTAAATCAATAGAATATTTCTCAAATTGTACAATTTACTGTCGTACATTCGATATTATTGACTGGAAACTGTTATATTTGAGCTTTAATAGCTGAACTTGGTTCGTGAACTTCCTTATTAGAGCGTTATATAGAATAGGTGTAGACCACGGCGATAGGCAAGGTGATTTATAACTAGACATGTATAAATCAACCGCCCCTTGATTCAGGTAAAATGAAGGATTTATTCTTACGCTTAAGTGAGGCAGGCAATGTTTTAATAAAAGGTCGCAACCTATAGACAGCCCGGCTTTAATAGCCCAGACGTTGTTACTCTGCACAGGAGGTGAGCCCCCCACAACGAATTCTTTCTATTGAGTTTAAAACAACATTTTTCTATACCTAATTAATTGTTGAATATGGGCAAAGTATTGTTCTTCAATTTTTTTAATCGCTCAAAGAGTTATTAAATTCCCATCATCACCTTGATATTGGGAAATTAATAAAATCGCCCTAATTGGGGATTTTTTAGTTCACATTATTTTAATGTTAACAAAATTTTATAAACCAGAAACGCTCTTTTTTTTAATGACATCTAGGTCATTAGCGCCGACATCCAGGTTGCAGCGAGGAATTTTACCAGCGAGCCGTGATTTTACCAGGGATGATAAAATTCCTGCCGGAGGTTGGGAATCGAACCCACCATCTCCCGCTTATGAATCCAAGGCGCTAGAACCCAGAAACGCTCTTATTTATAAAAATAATGGGAACTAAACAAAAAGATATTTGTGATGATGAATCCGTGAGTATGACTCTATTACGTTATGAATATAATAGTAAAAAAATTTGTCGTGGTTTGATTGGAATATAGAAAAACAAATCGCTTTACTAAGCTTTGGCCCCAGAACATTTGTACCTGAAAGTATGTAACTAGAAGTTAAAGTCACCTTCGACTAAGTTTGGAGAGGATTAGCAAGGCGACATTCAAGTTAATTGTAAACGCGCCTTAGTTTAAATATGAATCCATTATCTATTTATTTTATTTTGGTGCTGTGCTATGTAGGCGATGTACACCTTATAATTTTTAACGTTAATGCTTTATTTTATACTTTTTTATCTGGTCGGAAATATCTGGTTCTCAATAGAAATATAAATACCGCTGCAACCTTTCCCATTGGAAAATTGACGGAGGAAGCCCAAGAGGCTCACATAAAGACCACCGAACATTCCGCGTCGGACATGCTCATAAATGTATTCGTCATTCTACCAACGAAGATTTTCATTTTCATCATTCAATTCTAAAGAGATCCTTGTCATTATATGCTTTATATAATACAGCACAAGTGCTTGTTTGATCTTTTGAGTGCCTATTTCCCATTAATTAACTGATCTTCCAGACCATTCCTCTTCTTTGTTGTATTGAATGAGTATCCTTACGGGGACCCTTGGCGGATCATTAAATCAGGAGTACGATCTCTCTTCGTTCCGGACAGCTAGAGTTAGAAAAGGACTTATTAGAGGGCTTGGCTTACGGAGCGTTACTGAACTTCCCAGTTGCGTGAGGAGCCACGCCCATCGTGGACGGAAGCCAGGGTGAAATCTAGGAAGTGACCCGTCGCTCCGTCCATACCTGCCGTCTTGTGCTTCTACCAGGCCTGAATTTTTATGGAGTACCACGTGAAAACTCTTTCTGTACACCTGCAGCCTCCCAGTATTACAGGAAGAAAGTTCTTTATACACTTCTGGCGAAATCGTCCTTTTTTTTCCCTGCTAGTTCAAGTCTGTATTGAAACTCAATCTTGTACATGGGTGTGGTACTTCATCTTCATTTTGCCAGGTTTTGTACTTCCTTGTTCGGCTAAAAGGGCAAAAGAGCTTTTTTTCGAACATAAAAGCTCAGTTGGTAAATTAATTGGCAAACAACATACTAATCAACCACTTAGGCATTTCAGAAAAATAATAGTAAAATTAAGTTTACAAATTACGTAAAAAATGAAATAAAATAAATGTTAAATAATTAAACCCTTTAACGGGTACATTTCACTAGCTATGTTGAAATTTTTAAAATTGATATTTGGGGGTCTGGGGAGGGGGCATTCCTTTAGTAAATATGAACCCAGGATATTAAAAAAAATTGTATTCATGAATACGGGTTAGGCCGAATATTCGGCCCTTGCTCATACCAGGCATCGGGAATCCCCGATATGCAATGCCAGCCATACGCGCCGATAACCGATTTCGAGTCGCAAAGAACCCAAAAATGGAAATGGTTCATTCGATGGCATTATCCTAAGATAATCTATACTAATAGTATAATGCTTGCCCACAATATCATGTCAGAAAGAAATTGAGAAGAAAATTTCATTAGGAATGTGTAAAAAAGTATTTTTTCCTTAGGCTGCGTTTACACGGGCGAGAAAACTTGCGACAGTACTTGCGCAAGTTCTGTCCCGTCGTGTAAACACTTAGATGCAATTTTACCCGACACTTGAACGCAAGCTGTCCCGCGAGCTCTCGCGCGAGTCACTGTCGCAAGTTGTTGCGGCTGAGAGCTAAAAATCCGTTTACATTGTGACACCGTTTGAAGCAATTTCAACTCGCGCAAGCAGCTCTTTCCAAGTCAATTTTCAGTCTCTTTGCTGCCGAGAAGACGTCAAAATCCGACTCGCAGGAACTCCGTCATCTTAGCGCGGTCCCTTGTGTCATTTGGAAAGCTTCAAATAGAAACGGTTATTATTTCGGTTAGACATCCGTGAAATACTTGTATGACCCCATGTACGTGAGCGATGGCAAGGGTACCTTTACCTGGAAAAATGATCCCGGCGTTCTCAATGTTCGCTAAGGAAAAAAAAAATTTTTAAGATAAATGTACCTTAAAGAAATCGACTAAAGCCAATTAAAAAATGAGTTAAACAACGACAAAAACCCGTTCAAAAGAACAAAACAAACATGTTTGAAGCTAGAAGCAGTTATTTCTCCGATTGACATCGCCAAATCAAAACTTATTCAGAACCTTCTTTTGTAGAAAATGTATTAAGCTTTCGAATGTGTAAACTTATGCTTACCACGATTTCCCAACCGTTTTCGAGATATTTAGGAAAATATACGAAGTTCCCAAAACTTTTCATGTCTGTTAATACAATATTTTATTCTTATCCTTCTTTAACTTCGAACGTAATCAAAATTTAAACATTTTAGTTTGGATGAATTTCGAACATGCAGATAATATTTCAACTGAATCCCATGATCCTAAGTACCCTAACCAAAAACATTATTCATCAACTATTTTTCTAATTTTCTCGGAAACAGATATTGCCAGAAAAATGGTTTAAAGAATGGACGATCTTGACCTTTCAAATTAGACAAAAGATTTTCTAACCAAAAGTTTTTGAAATTGGACCATTTCTGAGGCTGTGAGAGAGCGAGACAAGACACACACACACACACACACACACACACACACACATATATATATATATATATATATATATATATATAGGTTCTGAAACGTTTAATTTTCTTGTCGAAACTTTCAAATTTACTCATGGGCAGGGTTCCTTTTTATGCAGGGAGGAAGGAACCGCTCTGAAATGCTGCCGCGTTTGTAAGTTTGTAATAATAGTAGATTTACTATACATTGTAGCACCTAAAATCCAAAAACAGGATACCAATATGAGAAAATCTATATCAGCTAGTGAGCGCTTAAAGATTACTCTTCGCTTTCTCGCCTCTGGTAAGTAATGAGTTTAATTTATAGGAAACTATTTTTTTAAGTAAAGTAACGATACAAGTAATACGTATCTGCCCCCCTTTCTTTATTTAATAAAAGTAACACAATCATTATTAAACTAAAAAAAAAAATGCTGTCTAATAAACAATAAAAATAAAGTCTAATATGAACGACAGAAATACTCGAAACCCCAATTTCTTCCATTGTGATAGTCAAAAACTAAACCGCTCCATACGGCAACTTGCACAAAAGTGTCGGAAAATATCTCCCACTGTTTGATCGGGCGACAGTGCGAGTGCGAGAAATTCCTAGAGCTGAGTGTTATGTTTAGACGAGCAAGTTCAAGTGTCAGGCACTCCCGACATCAGTTCAAGCTCAAGCTCGCGACATCAGTTGCTCGAGTAGTTGCGACACTGCTCTCCAGGCCGTTTACACATGCAATTTTGACTGTCGGACAGAAAACTCGCGCAATTTCTCGCCCGTGTAAACGCAGCCTTATAGTTCGTCGGCCCGTATACATTTTATGCAACGATTTTTAAGATTCTTCATTTTTAGCGCGGTTCCTCCCTCCCCCATAGGGAGGAACCCCGCTTATAGGGTTGAAACAATGAAACAATCCGGAAGTGCCGACTAGAAAATTTCGCGTTTCAGAACCCCTAGAGACCGAAAATAACGGTGGTTCAAATTTGTATATATATATATGTATATATTTATTTATATATATATATATATATATATATATATATATATATATATATATATATATATATATATATATATATATATTTGTCTGTTCGCTCTCTAGATAGAAGACGAATGGTCCGATTTTGATGAAATTTGGTACAAAAATCCTTCGTCCAATTTGAAAGGTCAAGTTCGTTAACCAGCAAAATCCGCCTACTGGAAGATGGCGTTTGGGGCGAAATTCGCGCAAAAAAAATCGTAACGCTTACGTTTTTGAGTTCATAAGCTTGTAAGTACTCGTTTTATATGATTCCTGGGCTAGGAAAACGAATGAAATCATTTTCAAGGCGATAGCTTTAACCGTTTTCGAGAAAATTGGAAAAATAGTTTTTGAATACCGTTTTTGGTTTGGGTACTTAGAATTACGGGATTCAGTTGAAACTTTATCTGCAAGTGCACTTTCATTAAAACTAATATGTTGAAAGTTTTGTTACGTTTGGAGTTAAGGAAGGGTTAGAATAAAATATTTTATGAACAGACATGAAAAGTTTTGGGAAGTTCGTATACTTTCATTAATATCTCGAACACGGTTGGGAAATCGTGGTAAGTGGATAGAAACTATTTGAAAGCTTACTAAATTCTCTACAAAAAAGATTCTAAAACTATTTTTGATTAGGTTATGTCAATCGGAGAAATAAGTGCTTAAAACTTCAAATACGTCTGTTTTGTTCTTATGAACGGGTTTTTGTCGTTCTTGTTGTAATTTTTGTCTCTTTCCCTTCGTTTTTTATTGCTTTTAATTTTTGTAATTTCTTATGTTGCGAAAATTTTGTGTGTAAAACAGGATATGAAAAATAAGGCCAATTTTCTGTTGCTAGAAATAATATAAATTTTGGGAACTTTCATTAATCTATCGAAAACTGTTGAGAATTTTGGTAAACGGAAGAGTACCATTAGAAAGCTTATTAAATGCTCTACATAAAAGGTTCTAATGAAAGTTTTGATTAGGCGATGTCAATCGGAGAAATAAGAGCTTAAAGCTTTAAAGTAATTGATTTCGCTTATTCGAAGTGTTCTTTTTGTCTGTATTTTATTCCTTGTTATTTTTTAATTGCTTATAGTTGGATAATGTATTCGAAAATAAAACAGGTTAAGTAAAATAACAAAAACAATTTATTGTTAGAAATATAGAGTTCCAAGATTCCAAGACCTTGTAACTAGCGGGACGGTTTCTAGTGTTGCCGACCCTTCCAGGTAAGATTGTAAATCCTACCTTTCAAGACTGGTGGAACCAAAATATAACTGTCAGGGTTCGGTCACTGCTACTTAATAAAACTACATTTTATCGTAAAAATGGTTTTATTGTGCCGACGTTTCGGCTTGAACTTTAAGCCTTCATCAGGGCTGTAAATACAAGTAGGACATATTTAACACTAATATATGCACATATCTATGTAAATATACCTAACATATATATATATATATATATATATATATATATATACATATACAATATATATATATTTATATATATGCATATACACATACACATATACACGCACACATATGTACATATATATGCCCAGATACATACACATATGGGGTATGTATTATTAAGTAGCAGTGACCTAACCCGGACAATCCCTACCTTGCATCATCAACGGTCAACGATCTCCTCTCAACAAAATAATAACTGCTTCTATTTTAATCTTTCGAAATTAGACTAGGGATAAGAACGGAACCGCGCTAAGATGAGGCAGTTCCTGCGAGTCGGACTTTTTTCACTATTGATTGTACAAGTCTTAACTAGAACAGAGCCAATTGTCAGCTGGCTAGGTAGCGGTGGGTTTGGCTGCGGGGGCGTTGCAAACTTCGGAAAAATATGAAAATGTGAAACGATTTTAAGATTCATGACATTTTTTGGAGAAACACCTTTCATTATACAATAATCATTGGCACTTGTCAGCTGGCCGGCCAGCGGTGGACTGCTTGTCAGCTGGGGGTCTAAACTTGGCAAAAATACGAAATTCTGAACGATTCTGAAAAGATTGCTGAAATTTTGGTGGTTACTAGTACTTGTAGTGAGATTAACGAAAAACATTGTCAGCTGCTCATACCTTGGTGGAAAACCTGTCAGCTGGGGGGGGGGGGTATAAGTGCTGAGCATATGGCGCGCGCTCCGCTTTATACCGCCAGCTGACAACTTTTCCACCCACATATAAGCAGCTGACAATTTTTTTCGTCAATCTTATTACGAATACTACCTACTAACAAAATTTCAGGAATCTTAATATAGTTTTTGACTATTTAATAGCGAAAGCATGCTTATATTGATTACAACTTCTGAATATATTGATTGTAAATGAATATTTTTACTATCAACGTTAAAATATATTATGTATTTGCATTAAGGTATGATGAAAAAATATGTCATTTATTTGTATAAGATACTGTGTTGGTAATAAAAAGTATTATACAATTAATCATAATAATAATAATAGTATCATAATAATAATAGGGGTTCTCCCGTGGTCTATTGGCTAGCGCGCTAGATTCATAAGCGGGAGATGGTGGGTTCGATCCCCATCGGCGCCAGAAATTTTCTCATCTCAGGGCTCGCTGAGAAAATTCATGGCTGCACCCTGGATGTCGGCGCTAATAGCCAAGATTTGTTGATGCACCGTAAAAAAAAAAAAAAAAAAAAAAAAAAAAAAAGTATACTAATAACACTTTGTAATAAAAAGAAAGTCAATCGTTTTCTGACTCTGCACCTTCAGAATCATCAACCCCCCCCCCCCGCAGTAATTGCGCGGTCATCCTCTTCTTGGTGTCTTTCAGCTGAAAATACTAATTAATGTTATTGATAAAATGATTAAACATTAATAAAGCTTAGAAAATAAATAATTTTAATATCTTCAGTGAATTGCTGATCTTGAACAATCATGTCAACTACTCGACGGAATTGTTCGCCGTCAAACCATTTACATGTTTATATATTATCTTTAATATCCCATCCGTAATCCAGAGGAGTTAAACTTGAAGGTTCTTGTTTCTTTATTTTAGTTTTTTAAACATCGTCGTATAGGTATTTTTTTTCAATCTACTTTACAGTAGATTTATACCTACTCGATATTAGAGGTATAGCCATCGGGGATCAAGCATACAGGCTGCTAGGATTGCTAAAACGTGACGAAGCTCTACACCTCTTAAGGATTGTTTAACTGTAGTGTGTATAGAGTGTCTGACACAGCAGACAAACAGACAACAATTCTATAAATCATTGTTTTGGGTACAATTGCTTTGATAAAGGCCCCCAATAGTGTTTTTACTCATATATCTTGCATATTCAAACAGCGATCCGTTAGAATTTTATTATATATGACGGTAGATTACGGCTAGTAGTGGTAAGTTGGTAAATCGGGTCCAGAATAAACCCCCCTCCTAATAAACCGATTTACTTTATTTTTACAACATATTTTTCTATTAATATTTCCACAAACGAATATCGAGTTTCGTCCGAGCGACTTTGGGTCCAGAGTAAACCCTCCTCCAGATGAACCAATTTTTCTGGTTAAAGAACTCGTTAAATCATTTGCTAAGAGAATACTATATACAAAGTTTCGTGACGAAAAAACCTCTGGTGTGTATCGTATTAACGATAGTTCATGAAATGTTGGACGTGATTCTTTACATTGGCATAACTTTTTTATTTATGTACCGATTCGCATGAAACAAACACTAAATGTTAAGTGAAACGTACCACAATATATTAGTGAATACTGCAACTAAATCGGATTAGCCGTTTCTGAGATTAGCGCGCACAGATAAACAGACAAGCAGGCAACAATTTTAAAAATCATTGTTTTGGGTACTATTGCATTGATAAAGGTCCCCAATAGTATTTTTCCCCATCTTCCAGAAACAGACAGCGATCCGTTAGAATTGTATTATTTGTATAGATTTGTATTAAGGTATGATGAAAAAATACATTATTTATTTGTATAAAATAATGTAAAAATTATTATATAATTTATTTATAATAATAATAGTTACCTAATAAAACTTTTTAATAAAAAGAAAGTCTGACTCTTCACCTTCAGAATCATTACTTTCGATATTTGTAGTGTTTGTGAGGTCATCCTGCTGTCTCTCATGTGAAAATACTAATTATTGATATTGAAAAAATGATGACAAATTAATAAAGCAAAGAAAATGAATAATTTTAATATCTTCAGTGAATTACTGATCTCGAACAATCATTTCAACTACTGGAGGTAATTCTTTGCCATCAAACCATTTACATCTGTACATTTTATTCATGTTATTATTAGATGTTAAAATTTGTATGAATATGGGAACGTGAACAAACCAAACTATTTAGATAATAATAAGTTATTTTTAACACTAGGCGAAACACTCTGCCAAGCGTTGCCTGATTTTCACGCATTCACAGGCGGAAAAATTTTACGTGCTATGTATTTTATACAAATAAATGATATATTTTTTCATCATACCTTAATGCAAATACATAATATATTTTAACGTTGATAGTAAAAATATTCATTTACAATCAATATATTCAGAAGTTGTAATCAATATAAGCATGTTTTCGCTATTAAATAGTCAAAAACTATATTAAGATTCCTGAAATTTTGTTAGTAGGTAGTATTCGTAATAAGATTGACGAAACAAATTGTCAGCTGCTAATATGTGGGTGGAAAAGTTGTCAGCTGGCGGTATAAAGCAGAGCGCGCGCCATACGCTCAGCGCTTATACTCCCCAGCTGACAAGTTTTCCACCAAGATATGAGCAGCTGACAATGTTTTTCGTTAATCTCACTACAAGTACTAGTAACCACCAAAATTTCAGCAATCTTAAAATCGTTTCAGAATTTCGTATTTTTGCCAAGTTTAGACCCCCAGCTGACCGACCAGCTGACCAGCTGACAAGTGCCAATGATTATTGTATAATGAAAGGTGTTTCTCCAAAAAATTTCATGAATCTTAAAATCGTTTCACATTTTCATATTTTTCCGAAGTTTGCAACGCCCCCGCAGCCAAGCCCACCGCTACCTGGCCAGCTGACAAGTGGCACTGTTCTAGTTAAGACTTGTACAATCAATAGTGAAAAAATGAAGAATCTTAAAAATCGTTGCATGAAATGTACACGGGCCGACGGACTATTAGTCTCACGAGAATAAGGTACTTGGGGTGTCCCGTGGTCTAGCGGCTAGCGCCTTAGATTCATAAGCGGGAGATAGTGGGTTCGATCACCACCGGCGGCAGGAATTTTCTCATCCCACGGCTCGTTTGGAAAATTCCTCGTTGCACCCTGGATTTTATAATGAGCTAATCTGTCGGATGCGTTGCACCCGCCCGTAAAGTTTTTCTTTTTCTTTTTGAATCTAATGGCCAAAATGTAGGCATTTTTCTGCCCACATAACACAGATGATCAGGCAATTATTCACAGTTTGCTTTTCAATAAAGAGGAAATGGTAGTAAAGAAAGAGAATGATGATAAATCTGAGCACTCTGATTAAGATGAATATCTGTTCGTTTGGATAAAGCTATAAATCTTTAAATAATCCAAGAAAAAATGCCATTGATTAAATGGTGATTTTATTTTGACAGACGATTTCAATGACCATGCCATAATGTGTTGGTGCATTTAAGTGATAGGCGAAGTTCGAAGGCGAAGTGCTTCTTCGTCAGTGGAATGTTGAAAATGCATTAAGACGGAGGAAATAACCGCATTCAATAAATTATTATTTAATAATAAATAAAAACTTGAATGGGGACAGGGAGTTTTGTTAAAAGACTTTATTGGAACTCTATCATGCTGCGGCACTCGCAGTAATCGTCAGTCTTTAAAAAAAAAAAAATGTATGAATTTAAAGAAATTCATGTTAATCGCTTCGCTGAAGTGAATATGAGAAACTCTAGACAAGTACAAAAACATTGACTTCTCTCCGCGATATGTTTCGACCATTCGTAGAGAAAAGTAAATGAAGGAACTCAGTTGGAGTGCACGTAACCATAGCCTTAACTCTGTTATGAGTTTCAGCGGGAGAAGCCCAATAAATACGGAGTTAATATTTATGGACTCTTCAATTTTAAAATAGTTAGTGATTAAACTTGCTTCATCTCTGCCGGCAAGAAACAAAATTTTTACCACAATTTTGTTTATACCAGATTAGCAGTTTTCAGCGCAATTCCTTCCTCCCTCCATATTGAGGACACCGCTTACTTGTGCGTACTGTATTACGCCTGACTCAAGCCAGTACACATGACGAGAGGACTTCCCGATATTGAAAGCCCCTGAAGAGGTGCGAATTAAGGCACGAAACATATCGGGCAAAATAGATAAAATAAAATAGTTGAACAAAAACAAATGGTGTTCTGCTTCATCGACCCTCTGCCAAATAAAGAAAAAAGAATAAGTAGAATATATATATATATACTTTTCGCCTATTCGCTCTTTCTCCGGCCCGAAATGGACCGTTGAAATTTGGTGCAATAATACTATGTGTAATTCCAGGGGTCAATATCTTTCATCAGCAGAATTCGTCCACCAAAACATTATCAAGCCTATATCTATTATAGATGTCGAGGAAAATGGGAAAATCTAGATTCTTCTTGGGATTTTTGGCTATATTCTTGAAGCTGGTTGGGAAATCGTAGTAAATATAAAGTACCAAAGTGACAGCTTATTACATTTCCCACAAATTTGGTTCTTTTTGTGGTGTCCAAAATCTTCCTTCGCTTTAAGATTTGATTTTACATTTTTACACGTTTTCTTCTTTCAAAAAAAAATTATTACAAATCATGAACTGTTTCTATTCTAAGCGTTCTAAATGGCCAATAAGCTTTCCAGGCAAATGAACGGAACGCGCTAAGATGTCACAGTCCCTGTGAGTCGGACTTCATAATTATGTCTTGTAATGTACAAATGACAGTTCTGTTAAAAATTTTAATCGCTTATTTCCTTAATTCAGTGAATTATATTCAATGTTTTCAAACTTTATCTCTCAGATGAATATAGCCGGATGAGTTATGAATCACATTGCGTGCAAATTGAATGAATGGAATATGACAGCCAATTTAGGTTCTCTGTAAGGGGGCAGAGGAACCTGATTGACATTCCTGCTTCCAAGATTTGAAAAGTAGCAAATGAGTATTAATTATTAGATTAACACCACAAATTAAGTTCCCGGAAGCACATACTCCTACTTTTGTAATGTACAGTCTCTAATAAGCACTCATTTTAATATATGTTCATTAGATGGCGTCTCTTAGGCGGCACCCCCAAGAAAAATTGCCCTTTAAATAAATTATTTCCTAATATATAACATACACTCATATTTTTATATTTAATTAAATATGACGCTGTGTCGTCTATCGGAAGCTCTGGCTGCTTTAAATACATCATGTACGCACTCTTAGTATGTATTTAACTGTTAGAGGAGGCCCGGTGTCCGTGAGTGTTAAGGCGTGAGCACATAACACTCCGTGCCAAAGGTCGTGGGTTCGATCCCCACTATGGGGTGGTGGTTTTTCTTTAGAAAAAAGTAAAGGAATCAGCCCTATTCTGGTTAGAAAAGGGTGGTAACATATAGATAACCCGTCCTAAAATTCGTAGTAATTTATTTAATTAATTTAATTTAATAACAATTTAAATTTAACTGTTAGAGCTGCGTTAAACTTACTAAATATTTTCAGGTTTGGCCAGTAAGCAGGAGTATGCGCCAAAAAACTACTTCATCTTGCCTCACAACTAGCAGACATTAACTAAGAATCTGCAGATGACTCTGATCACTCAAGGTACATAGCATCATTTTTATTAATAAATAAATTGATTAAACCTATTGATTTTAGGCAAAATTCTATGTATCATAGTCGGCCGAAGAGCAGAAAGTGAACAGATTAACTATAAAATTAGTTAAAATACATCATTATTTTTCATAACCATGTGCTCAGTTTCCATCAGTTATTCCTATCGCGCCTGAATCCGATGGCCTTCGAGATTATGACGTGACTAAGAGAATTGTATATGATATTAGTCGTGTAGTCAATGCCGGAAAATGGCCATCACCTAAAAAGGATAAGGCATTTTGTAAGTCAAAACAGATGAAATAATTTTCCATAATTTATAACTTTTCATAATTGTTTACTTGGGCTCATGATGATTCAAATTGCTTAACCTACCTACTTTATTGTTATTATTTTTTTAAAGGCGTTCTGGGCTAATCACGTTTAGTTATCTGTAGGTTGCAACACTCTGATAATGGCATCGGCATATGGTCTCCCTGAGGGTCACCCATCCAAGCACTGGCCACGCCCGACGTTGCTTAACTTCCGTCGTATAAGGGAATCAGTGTATTCAATGTGGCTTTAGTAGATCGCTCAAATTGTGTAACTTCTTGATTTAAAACCTAGTTTCATTTAAGATTAGATAGCATCTAACATTCAAAACTAACGAGAAAAACGAATTTTGATGACCAGGTAAATATGACGGGAGGAAGTAGATATTAACATGAATAATTTTTTGTTGGAGTTGAAATTCGACGCTGATTTAAGGTTTTTTTCTGGGTTCATTCATTCTGGTGGTCTGGCGTTTCTCTCCAGCATGTGTACTTGAAAACGTGAGGTTGGAAAGAGGGTTTTCTGTATTTCTCAAAGAGCTCTGAGGAAACGAAATAGTATAGTATTATAAAGTTTTATTTAATTTTGTGAATGTCATGCAGATTGGCTTCAAGGTTGTTGAGCCTTACAATTATTTTTGGAACTGTAATTAAAGAGGTAAGTACAATTTTTATGACTGATTTACCATTTTACAATGAGACGTATAAAATTTGATCGGCGAAATACTTCTCATGATGATTAGGAAGACATAAGTGAATAATTTAGTAAAGGAAAAAACAAAATGGTTAAATTTGTATTTTTAGTGTATAAGCCGTTGGTAAAAATTTTACATAACTTGTTGCTTGGACAGTAGAAGCCCAAAATGAGAAAGTTATTTTGTAAGAGACTTTCTTTGCTCTAGTTTGCTGTGACCCAGTTGGCCGCTGAGCAACATACTTTTACCAGGTACTTGTTGATTCTTGCCTCGGCTAAAAAGCACGTCCTCTTCCTCATTTCATTTATTATCAACAATATTTCAAAACCACTGATCCGTCAAAGGAACTACTTATATTTTTAGAAAAAGTCCTACAAGTAGGAAAAGAATCGTATTGTGTTTCCATATAATGCTTACTCCTGTTGGGGTTTAGAATGCTTAGAATAAAAGCTTTTAATATTTCGCCTTGCAGGGAAGGAATCAATCAACGTTTTATCGGAAAGAAATGGAACTATAAGCATTTAGGTCAAATTTATGGTCAAATGTTTCAACAAAAAATAGTAAGTCTTAAAAAAGAAGAATAAACGAGTTTTGGAAAATGTAGACAATTTAACAGAATTAATCGCAATTAGAATATAGCTTTCTGTATACAGTTCATCGTTCCTAACAACTTTGCTCACCACAATCTTTGCTCATCTTAAAATTTGAGGTAGAAATTTGTGTTCTTTCTCTAGCAGTTCTTGTTATAATGATGCTTGTAATAAGCATGCATCTTTCAATCCTGCTTTATGGAAGTGAGAGATGGATAACTCTGGAGAAGCAAATGAGCAAAATCACGGCAATCAAAATGAAATATTTTAGGAGGGTTGTCGGAAAAACTAGAAGGGATTACATAAGAAATGAGATGACAAAAGTGCACTTGAGAATCACACTCCTTAAGTATACTCTTGAGGGACGGCAGCTGATGTGATCGGACACATCTACACAATGGAAGGCGATCAAGGACCTATATCTACATACTTGGACAGTCCCGTGGAAAAACGGTACCAAGCATGAAGGCACTTGCTAGGAACTAAAATGAACTCGAGCCAATGGCAAGAGGCACATCCACGCTGAAAGGCACACGGGGAAGGCAAAAAGGAAGAAGAAGAATATTTTCATCCTTAGTTGGGCAGAGGATGTATTACAAAATAAATATTTTATCAATAACCTTGGAACAGCTAAGGAATTATTATATTATATCATTATACTTATTATTATAGGTTAAGTAAAGCCTCGCAAATTGACTACTAAGTAGATTAAGGTGTAAATTTCTATAGGGGCACCCCTGATCGTTGCTTTAAAACCTTGCTTGAATTTCCACATATATTTGGGGTTTCTATTTAGTGCTTTCTGAATGGAAATAGATATAAGGATTTCTGAAACACGCCAAGATGGACGCAATTTTTTATTAACAACACGGTCATTACATTTTTTTTAATAACAGGTTTCTTCCAACGCGTTTTCTATAAGAAGCCACTCTTTTGTTCAGGCTTGACCCCGGAACACCGAAACCATCAACTAATGTTAGCATCCGTTGGATTACCCGCCTATGTACCTGTCAATTTCTTAATAAAATATGTTGTAATAGAAAGCATAATAATAAAGAGCGAACGGCGCTAATAGCCACATAGTTGATGCGCCGTTAAAAAAAAAAAAATAAAGAGCGAATAACTAATTTTATTAATTAATTTTTATAACAAAAAAATCAAGATTAATATTATATTCGAATTACACAACACGCTCTCAGGGTCCCACAAGCGTTATATTTCTTCTTCACAGACTTTCACCCTGGATAATCTTGGGTGTTCTCCCTCTCGCCTTTTAATAACAGCGAAGTCCCTTCCATGATGTAAGCAAATTTCTCCTCCTTCTTTACCTGCTAAAATTATAGCTCAAAGTACAGAAGATTGTTTGGAGAAAGAACGAGTGTGGTCTTTAACATCTTTCTTTTATTTTTTGGATACAGAGATTTTAGCTATTTAGAGCTACCATCAATTCAAGGTCCGCGGAGAATCCCTGAAGGTCCTTGTAATATTTTCTGCTTAGCAAGCCATGCTAGAAAAACAGATGGTGGGACACATAGGAAATTACTTGTGTTATATTACTTTCGGGAAACGATTATAATATTTCCATTCGTTGTGGTGAAAACGTCATTAAACCACAAAGAATGACAATATTGTTTGGTCATCATACCTACTTTAAGCCTAATGGCAAAATTAAAAAAAAAAGCATGATGCATGCTTTAGCTGCTCATTTTCACATGAATATGTCTTGTAGCACTTCAGGAAGAGAGGAGGAAATAAACCAGAAGTGAGCGCGACACTTTGGGGGCGCATATTCCCTCATGACGTTTTCCGCTAAAACGTGTAATGCTAAATAAATGTATTCCATATATAAATGTATAAATGTACCATGTATAAATGTATTCTCTCAAGTAGTTAAATTGGCTGAAGTTAAAGTGAATGTTTATTTATTTGTTATTATTTTATCGAGTAGCTGTTAATATACATATCTATACATATTTTTGATTCGCTGCCTTTATGAGAAAAAAAAATCTCATCAAGGCAGCGAATCAAAAATATATAGATATGTACGTTAACAGCTATTCGCATGGTACACGTTTTAGCGGAAAACGTAATGAGGGAATATGCGCCCCCAAAGTGTTGCGCTCACTTCTGGTTTATTTCCTCCTCTCTTCCTGAAGTGCTACAAGACATATTCATGTGTAAATGTGCGGCTAAAGCATGCATCATGCCTTTTTTTTTTTTTTTTTTTTTTTTTTTCTGCCATTAGGCTTAACGTAGGTGGTTTAATGACGTTTTCACCACAACGAATGGAAATATTATAATCGTTTCCCGAAAGTAATATAACACAAAAAAATGCTGAGCGAACTTGTAAAACTTGTGTTAAGCACACGTGTTGAAATCAATTCTGAGGAATGTGCCTATTTTATTCCATCTCCTGCGAGACATATTTGTTTACAAACTACAATCAAGAAGAAGTGTTTTGAAATAGTGCAAGAGCTGCAATAGATTAAAGGTCCCAGAGAGCGGGAGAGTGTGACATTTGCTCCCTAGATGAGGTAGGCTTGCCTCGCAATAAGTACTAGTAGGTTAATCACTTCTCCCTGCAGAACACCCTGACAGCCCGCTGCCTACAAATAGAGCCACAGCTACAGGTGGCCATGTTGAGCAAATCCTCTGGATCATTAATTCAAAGATAAAGAAATCAATCTCGTAACGCCATTTGTCATGGACCATGCCCGGATAAGGCAAGGATGAATAGGCATTTAAACAGATGTAAGATGAAGCTTTATTTTTAAGTCGTCGCCCATAGATTGGTTTCGAAAATCATTCACAATCCAGAAAGTGAATTCTCTTTTTCGAAAACTCAAAACAAATCTTCTAATGGAACCTTCGATGGAAGTATCTTCGTTGAAGATATCTCTGCTTAAAACTCGAAAGTTGGTTTCGTACTTATGAAATCCTTTATCAAAGTTTCTTCTTCTTCTATTTTTTTGTTTTTGTTTAATTACGTTAGTACATTTAAATTAGTTTATGATAATAAAATTTCTTTTCTTTCTTTTTTTCTCTTTTTTTTGTTAGCTACTTCAAGGAAATCGATAGGAATTATTATTTCACGACTGCTTATCTTGACCGGTGGTCCACCAATCCTGACTCACCTTTTAGATTTGTGTGATCCCGTCCTTACTAGCCCAACGTATTAATGTGCAACAAACCTACGTAAATGTTATTTTCTCGGAAAGAAATTTGTAATTGAATATCGATATCCCATGGGAGAGATGTGTTCTGAATATAAGCAAAATCGGACTGTCGTACTATTAGGACTGGGCGTTTAATACACACCAAATGATTAATTCAGCCTTAGTGGTCGTAATTTGTGTTTCATTACTACAAAATCCACTATGACTGAGACCTCGTTGACGTGGCGATGATTTTTTTTTTTTTTTTTTTTTTTTTTTTTTTTTTTTTTATAAATGTTTAATAAAAATCTGTACAATTTTATAGTACAATAATTAATTGGGCTCGTCTTGTGTACATTCACTGAATAGTATATGGAAGGAGCCAATCATTATGATAATAGTTTTGTATATAGTAAGTTTGTTGTGTGTCGTAAGCTTTGAAGTAGGTCCAAGTAATCGTCGTAAGAGTCCAAATCTCCTGTTCAGCTCTTGTCTTTTTAGTCGCGTGTGTGGGTTCCATGTGAGTCTGCTGTCTAGTAGAAGTCCCAGGTTACGCACCTCATTAGATACAGAAAGTTGAATGTTGCATATGAATAAAGGAGGGCAAGTACTCTTATTAAGAGTAAATGTTACGTGGCAGCATTTTTCAGGGATGTGGTGATGGTTATCGTCAGATAAAATAAGCGATGAGCCCCAGGACGGGAAGGGACCGCGTCCAGAATACTGTTGTGGGGTTTGGATATTCTAGCTCCTACATGGTAGGAATAACTAAAGCATGCCAAAATATTGGCTATTTTCCGGTCATTTGGAAATGGCTGAATGTACCAAATTGATTACTGACCTTTCTAGGAGAGACTGTTTTGACATGGCTGGTAAGCAAAATGTCCGTCTAACTTCAAAGGTCAAGTTCTTAACCAGCAGAAGTCCTCCAACGGTTTTGGTGCGAAATTTGCTAGACGAAAATCGTAACGCTTACGCTAATTTACTTCCGGGTGTTCTTTTCTATAGGGGAACGAAATAAACCATTTTCAAGGTGATATTTTTAACCGTATTCGACAAAAATGAATAAAAATAGTTTTTCAACTATCATTATCTCCTTAATGAAAAATGGTGTAAAGAAGTTACTAAATCAACAGCCTTGAAGATGTGGGTTTCTTGGCATCTCGTAAAATAGCGTGTTTTCTCTATTAAGGAGCTGCCTAGGAAAGTTGAGATTCTGTACTTACCAGGTTGTTTCCTGTGAACATTAATATACACAGCTTCTGAAGAAAACGGCAGGAGTTGCTCCCCAAAATTGCTTAAAACATTTACTTAATTGGCGACTTTTCGAAGCTATTCAGGTTAATCATCAGGCATCTTATATTAGGTAGTGTTAAAGTCTTTTGTGGATTTTAAATTCCAAACTATGCTCCATAGTTTTAAATTATTAAATTTTGAGAGTGAATATTAAATCCAGGTATGGAATCTTCATGATGGGTTGAGTGGACGAGTTATAGTCACACTCAACACATCATGAAGATTCTTACCTGGATTTAATATTCACTCTCAAAATGTAATAATTTAAAAACTATGGACCTCAGAATGGAATTTAAAATCACAATAGACGTTAGCACTAAACTCATATAAGATGCCTGATGATTAACCTGAATTGGTTCAAAACGTCGCCAATTATTAATGTTTTAAACAATTTTGGGGAGCAACTCCTGCCGTTTTCTTCAAGAATCCATTGATCCTTCTTCACCCCAACTTCAACTTACATGTACACAGATATATATAAATATTACTTTTAATTGAGGTCCATTTTTAGTATCTAGTAGGAAGGATCGATGAAGATTTGATGACATTTTTCTAAAGTTCTTTCATGTTTGCAAACTGACTAGCTACATTCCTTTGGATTACCAAAACGCCTTATATTTAGTAGTTATTGTCCTGCATATAATGTAACTAGTTTAGGGAGCTCCTACGAGTCAGACTCCTTCCCCCTAGGAGCAAGAAGTCGCACGAATGCTTGATAGCTTAGCTGCAGAGAAGTATGCTGTATAGCTGCTTCGATACTTTCTACTCTGCTCTCCCATCCTCCTTTCCACTTTCTAGTAGATACTGGACCCACTCTTCAAGGTTCCAACCACATCCTATAATTTACACTAGTCATCTAACAATTAACATTAATGGCTGCAATTAATGTAACTTTTCCTTAATCTTATAAAGAAATTTATTTAATTTTAGATTGGAGGAACTCAAAACAAATTGTATAATAAAATAACAACAACGAGTATTTTTTTAGGAATCAGCAGGATTCGGTTGATAAATTTGCCACTTTTTGGGGCTTAAAGTGTAAAGACTTTCTACAACTACTTGTAATGCCAAACCTTGAAAGATATATAAAAAAAAATATTTAAAAATAAAAAATACATCAGCCTAAAAAATGGGGTTATTTTATATTTTTGTTATAACCAGAAAACAATATTTTTTTTTTATAATTACAAAAGAATATCCAGGTTAATAATACCTTCTAAGATTAGTTTCTAGTGGTCAGATTTTCAAAATAAATTGTCATCATAATTTAGTTTCGCTTGTTGTATAGTAGGACGAAAACTGACGCTGTATCAAGGGAACACTGACCAAACAAAACGTCACGCCATTTTCAATTACTATAATTTTTATTTTTTTAGGAAAGCTCACTTTTTTTTAGTAATGTGAATTCCCGTCGTACTTCTGGTCTGCATGATACACTTCCGATGAGAATAAACTCGGAATTCGATTCCTTCAAATCAGTTAAAAAATAGGCATGTGCCATTTAAAAAAAATGAATAGCCCACTTTCGTCACCAAACGAAAGTTGATTTTCCGATCAATCTTTAGAACATAACCCATTTGTGTAATATCAGGTTTTGGGGATAAAAATAACTGCTGGCACTTTTTAGTGGGAGGACAATCGTTTTGGACACCCGGTATATATAATTGTTATAGAAATGTTGTATACCTACTTTCGTGGCAAAATGATCAATATTCGTGTTAATAAACAAACACACACACATACACACACAATAGGTGAAAATTTAAAGACATCTCAAATATCAGGAAGACTGCCCTCTTTCTTTCTCTGTTTTGTTTTCGGTGCATCGGCAACTAGCCATTAGCGCCAAATGAGAATAGTTTCCGCTTATGATGAATCGATCTTCATTAAACGTTAGAGTTAGCATTACAGTTAAATGAGTATAGCAATGTTATAATTCAGAAAAAAATAAGAAAGAGATTAGAAAAATCCTCTTAAATGGGTCTAAGACTGCGCATCTACAATTTCCAATTTTCCTTTGCCATAGCATTAATTATTTAAATCGTTTAATCTCATTTTTATGACTCATTATATGTTATATTGTCGTGCCATTTGATATAACTGTTAGTGGATAAGTAAGCCCTTGAGCCAGCTGGCTATAAATAGATACTTTCGATTTCCCCTGTAATTGGCAGTTTCAAGCAGATACTTAGGTGAAAGCTGTCTTCCACTTCAATCTGAGAGTGAGTACGCTCCTATAGGCATTTTTAATTGAAGGGATTTTCACACCATCTGGATTTAGTTTTCGTATTTGGACATCTGGGACAGGACCTTTGCCTTCAATGAACATGATAAATCTGATGCTTCTTAAAAGTTTACAGACATTATTTACAATTGTCCAGGCATAAGCCTGGAGTGTTCGCTCAAACACAACATCAGGGCTTGTCTTAAATAATTGACTTCTTCATTCCATAGACTCTAAATATTAACCATTTATATTCTAGAATAAGATGTTCCAGTTGTATTTATGAGTGAACCGACTTCTTCAAGCCTGAAATTACTGGGAGAGGGTGACTCAAATCTTGGATAAAGAAAATTTGATTGGTTTCTTGTCATTTTATTGGTGGCCTTTCTTGAGTTTTTCTCTTCATCCTTCGTTGTAATTTTTTTAAATTTACTTTTCGTTTTTTTGAAATTTTGAGACATGTCTGTATGTGCGGAGGAATGAGTCTACCCCGCATGCAGTTCTGTATCTGTGATTTCTGGGGTAACAGCTATATCACTACGGTCTTTAATAATTTGTGGTTGGTCCATTCTTATTTTTTTTTACTATAAATTATTCAATTCCCGACCAAGATTTGAGCTATTTTACCATTTGTTTTAAGTTAACTTTAGTTTTATAATTCCTCCAATATTCTCGTAATATGCATTTTACATACATTTGTCTGTGTATGCAGTCAGACTATTCATGTTATTTTCTTCAAAATAAAGATTCTACAGATTGAAACATTCAGAGAATGGATGTCTAACCTCTCCCATTATGCGAAGACAGGTATAGTTGGGATTCGGCTAGGAGAAAAAACGTCAGACTTTCAAAAAGAAATCTGTATTTTGGACGTTTCGACTGCAACAATGGCAGCCTTCTTCACAACCAGAATAGCCTCTCCCATTATGTATCACCCTGCCCTCAATGAACTATGAGTGATTCTATCCACCATCTATCTACATTTCTATAATGATTTATTCCCTGATAGATACAAACCCTACCAAGGCCAGCACGACGAAGAACGGCTGCCACCAGTTTGTATCTATCTTTGGCAAGCTTTCTTCTACATTTGACATCTTGGCTGAAGGGAATGTCAAGAACTACTTCTTCTTTAAGGAAGACTTTGGGTTCCTTTTCTCGGATTATCCTCATTCCTTTCCTATTCCAAACGATATCGTCATTAATTCTACACTTTATAATAACTTATAATATGGGAAATTGGAATATTTAGTTGCTGATTAGCTGATGATGTAGTTAAAAATTGTTTAGGTTTTAATGGACCCTGAGGTGGTGGCATGGATGTATCGAAACTTAATGGGCCGTTATAACATAAAGTTGTACAAAAAAAAAAAAAAAAAACAAAAAAAAAACGCCTCATATATTGTAGACAAGCAATTGTATTTGTATACCATAACACTTATAGGAAATTTAATAATCTTTAGAATGATATGCTATTATACCTGATATTTCAACCGAATTATAGAAATCCAAAAATGTTAGTTTCCCAGAAGAAGAATTCTGAAGGACAGTTTCCAATACTTCCTTTGAAATCACCTAATAATAATAATAAAATGGGATTGATAATTATAAAAACCTTACTCGATCATAAAAAAAAAAAAAGTAAACAAAAAACATGGACTCATGTTGGTGAAGACATTGCTTGGTAGATAACGCCAGACTCCTTCCCGTACAAGTCAATACTCAATGACAGTATTCTTTACATATATGGTTCTTCATGGTCTTCGACTACGGCATTCCACATGAGATGAATGCAGAATAACCAAGTATCTACGTTTCCTAGGGAGAGTAAAGACGTCTTAATATTTTTATCGCGCTTCTCTCCATATAAGGGTGAAACCTGTTTATGAAGTAGATTCCATGACGCAGCAGCGGTCCAAATTAGAAATATTGACGTAACCGTGTTGAACACACCGGTGAAGAAAATATCGGTTGTTAATTTTTGATGAGGGCTCTATCATGCCTAGGATGGAAACGGACTTTCATGAAATTTGTTTAAATTAGTGCTTGCGCTCTTAAATCCACAAGGGGGACCTAGTTGTAATAAATCTGTTTGAGTGTGTGTGTTTTAATCTATTTTGCACAAGAATGCTACGACTTTCATGAGTATGGGTTGACCCACAAGAGGGGTCCGATTTTAATGACATTTGTTTAAATTTGGCACAAACATTCATTGTCTAAAACAGCAAAATCTGTTCGCTCTCCAAATGGACCAATTTTAATGAAATTAGATATTATGCGTTTACTAATGGCACTCGGTAACCGTGCTAAGATGACGCAGTTTCTGCGAATTGGACTTTTGTCATGTTGGGTCGAACTTTTTCGAGAACATACATCCAAGCAAACTTGACTCAAAGATGATTTTTTTTAAATCCTTTAGTTAGATGTCTTTTTTCTACTTGTTCGTAGGAATGATCTCTCGGAATAATAAATGTTGAAAGCCCGAAGTTAACCTCGTTCCCTCGGTAGGCGTCCCGACCATAAATGTACATGACTGCTGACTATCCACACTTTGAGGAGTCAGCAGAATTAAGCAGCTTCCTCCTATTATATTCGCTTTGCTTACTTAAAATTTCAGGCAACGTAGGAAATAGTCTATAAGGTGGAAACAATTATTCCCGTGTAACTAAAGGCTTCAAGGAATAAATCTCAGCATTTACAGAGTTTAAAGTAAACCCTCCTTTATAATAGACCGATTTACTTCATTTTTACAACACTTCTTTATCATGAGATACCCACAACGTATACCGCGTTTCGTTACAATACAGCAGAAATTACGACCGGTATGAGTATCTTAGTACTTTAGGTCCGGAGTAACCCCCCCCCCCCAAATAACCCGATTTAGTTTATTTTTACAACCCACTTTTCTCTGTTGATTACCACCACGAATACCAAGTTTCGTTGAAATGCAACAAAAATTACGGCTGGTAGTGGCAAATTGGTAATGTGGGCCCGGAGTAACCCCCCCCCCCCTAATGAACCGATTTAGTTTATTTTTACAACGTCTCTCTCTTTAGATCAACATAACGAATACCGAGTTTCGTTGAAATATAACAAAAATTACGGCTGGCATGGTCAAATTAGTGTTTTGGGTTCGGTGTAAACCCCCCCTCCCGGTGGACCGATTTTGGTGGTTATCGAACTCGTTCAATCGTTTACTAATTGAACGCTATATACCACGTTTCGTGAAGAAAAAAACAAAAACTCTGACCGCTATCGTGTTAACAGACATATATATATATATGCTTGATGTTTATTTTTCGTCGCTGGGATGATATTTTTGGATGGAACGGCATTTTTCTCCAGCGGAGGTACTCCTCCTCACTTCTTCCTGGGATATTTCGATGGATTCATCTCCATCTTCGTCAGCCAGGTACTTATTGTTTCTTCCTCGGTGGTTGCCAAGGGAATGAAAATTTTCTCGATCTGGGCCCCCTTTCTACTCTCTAGCCCCAGTATCGGCGGACCAATGATGTTGAAGCTCCCTGGTGTAGTTGGGATTCTGTCCGTTGGTAGCGCTGATGGTAGTGCGTATTTTTTCTCCTGTAATTTCCTCGCCGTAAGGTTTAATATGCTTGATGTTTATTTTTCGTCGCTGGGATGATATTTTTGGATAGAACGGCATTTTTCCCCAGCGGTGGTACTCCTCACTTCTTCCTGGGATATTTCGATGGATTCATCTCCATCTTCGTCAGCCAGGTACTTATTGTTTCTTCCTCGGTGGTTGCCATGGGAATGAAAATTGGCAACCACCGAGTAAGAAACAATAAGTACCTGGCTGACGAAGATGGAGATGAATCCATCGAAATATCCCAGGAAGAAGTGAGGAGGAGTATATATATATATATATATATATATATATATATATATATATATATATATATATATATATATAATATATATATATATAAATATATATATATATATATATATATATATATATATATATATATATATATAGATATATATATAAATTTTAACGGGGGTCATTTTCGGTGTCTACTAGGTAGGATCGAAAAATATTTGAAGAAATTTTTCAAAAATTCCGTCATGAGTGCAACCTCAATTGCTACTTTCCTTCGGAGGAAAGTGCTAAAAGGCATATCGTCGATACAAATGCAAACTAACGAATATGAAAAAATGCATCTTTCATTGTCCATCTTTAATAATTTCTGCTGGACTTATTTACGGCAAATTCTTCAATCTGACTTCTCTCTATTAAAGAGAAAGTATTCTACTATCAAAAGGTCAAATCTGCCGAATATTTGACTCTCCAAAAAAAAGTTATGAATAAATACTTTTCCACTCTGAAAAGTGGTGATTTTCATATCCGTTAGTTTGCTTTTGTATCGACGATATATCTGGAACAAGAACATATAGAAACATGCGGTTAGTAGCATTTAACAATGTTTTGATCTAGTTTCAATCCTTGAATATTCTCATCTACTTGCAATGCAATCTGTATAATGTAATTAGAATTAACTCATTTACTTTCTGTTTAATGTAAAAATATCGTTTTAAATACTAATATGGCCGAACTGCGACAATCTCAACCTCGATAGGGATCCTTTTGAATGATTAATAAGCCAACACGCGGTTGAAACAAAATGAAGGTCGTTCACTTTGAAGAATTGAGTGAAACAATTAAAACGGTTCAAGACTGAATGTTAGCGTTTCTCGCCACGAACTGGCGATTGCTGTAATTATATCATTCATTTTCGCTAATGGAAAAATAGCTACAAACAATTTTAGAAATAAGTAAGAAGAGGTTTCAGAAAACTTGCCAAATACGCAGTATAATGTTGTCCTTGAAATGTTCAAAAGTAGACCTCCTTGAGAAATACTTCCCGTGTCCATTGTGTGATTGTAATATTTATCATAAACGAAATTTATTGTTAAAAAAAACGCAATAAAAACAGCTTACTCTTCTAAACAAACGAAAAATTGCAATGCTATGTTAAGCATGTTTGTTGAAAATAGAACAATAATGAAAATTCCGTTCCGCATGTGCTTCCTAAACCGAGCACATTCCTTCACAAGCAACGCAATCGTGTCGGCACAGGAACTACGAAAACCATATTTTATTTTACAATATATGTGTATCGGTAGACACGATGACTATGAGTGTCAAAGCGTTAACACTCCATCCCTATGGTCGTGGGTTCGATTCCCATTGGGCGTGGAGGCATTTCTTTTGAAAAGGTATGCGTCAGCCTTCTCCTGGCTAGATCATTAAAATATGAAAAATAATACACATGTTTAACAAAACGTGCTAAGAATGCGATGAATTTATTCAAATATAATATTATATTAAACTCCATCAGCCTGGCGATAATGACACCAAAGGTTCCTTGAAGGTATTGACAGCCTTTTTGTGGGTATATACAGCCTATATACTATAGGTGGGAAAATAGAATTTTAAATATATAAGGACGAATAATTTGAAATAGAAAGAATGAGGGTCCTTACATAATTTCAGCTGGTAAGACTGTTATAGTTATATTGTTCATTTTTTGAATTGAGTATTTTGAATATTTATTTTGCTTCATAATAATAAATAATAATTATAATATTTTTATAATGGAATGACTTCTGAGGTCTCTTGAGGGTAGGACAATTATTGTAATTGTTAAAAGCGAGAAGGGAATGACGGGTTGCAATTACGAGATATGTACTTCATGAATCATTCATCTTGAAAAAGACAGGTTTTATGATAACTTAATTCTGCACATAACCAAGAACCCTAAATTACCATTAGAGTTTCTTTTATTTAAACAATGAATTAATAAATGAAAACAGTCTTAAAAATAATCTTGATTTTTTTTTCTTTTTAAGTAATAAAACTGATTAAAAGAAATGTTGATATGTTTTAAAGAGGTTGTCAACAGCATGGAGGCCGCTTGGTCTAGGGGTATGATTCCTGCTTTGGGTGCAGGAGGTCCCGGGTTCAAATCCCGGAGCGGCCCGTTACTTTTTTTTTTCATTGGTTTTTGTGCATTTAGTTTAGAAAGTCTGTTTTATACCTATAAGAAAAGTATTTTTAAAATTATTGGCTACTATTATGGAGCTTTTCTTTCGAAAACAAAGTGGAAGTAAAACCTCTTGCATTTATTATTTTTTGGAGCATCGCACCAAGGGCGATATGCTCTTATATTTCCCAAGAACTGTCTTTATTTAAAGAAGTCATACTAAGATGAACCTTGAATGCTATAAAATAAGCAGTTAAAATAAAACCTTAATATACCCACCAGTTTATAAAATTAGACTATGTATGTATGTTCCACCTTGTGTAAAAGGTTCTTGTAGGTCGTGTGTAATGTAAGTGTCACGTCTTTTACATTCAGTGAGTCAAAGTTATGTTACAGTGTCTGAATATGGGTTTGTCTTTATTCTCCATGAGGTAATTTTGTGTGAGTATAGAGAGTTCAATCCGAAGTCTGGTCTCTTCTTGTCAATGTGTATTCTTCGATAGTCCAAGCTTTTACTGAGTTCATAATTTGTAATAATTTATTGTCTGTTTGTAGCAAGTCATTTAATATGTGTCTGCGTGATGTATGAAACTGTTACTCCTGCACAGTTATTTTTAAATGTCTAAGTTCTGTTTATTAGTTGCCTTTTTTGCATGTTTGTCTACTGATGTACTTAGTGGATCCTCACGGTTTAATAGCCATAATAGTCAATGTGTGATTGCTGAGTCTGTGTCATTGTTCGTATTTGTATATAAGGTTTTACGTGTTGGTATTTTATTTTTTTTGTAAGGTTGTAAGTTGTCAGAAATATTAGCGGTTGAGGAGACAAATGGGGTGCGTCGGGATTATAACTTAAAACGATACATCCTTCTACTGCCGGATAGAATAGAAAATTATGTTGAATGATTCGTGACAGGAGAGGCGGGTACTGGGAAAACATTGAAGGCCAATGTTATAAATCTTTGGGGTAATTGAACTTGACTCTTGGTTGATTGCAGGTTGTTGATAACAAGGACAATCCCGTGGGTGTACTCTAATCACCACGGAGAGCATCTGCTCCGGTCAATCCATTGTCTCTTACAGCCTTCTTCTATGGCTCGAAATAGCATACAGCAATGAGGAAGAAACCAAGGACGGCATTGGATTGGACTTTTTATTTTCATCTTCAATCTAATATGTATACTGATAACTTTTATGATTTCTTCGTGCTTATGTGGTTAACGGAATATAATTTACTTATTGTCCGTAAGACAATTACCCTCTATACCTGCACTAGTGGCAGCGGAAGTCAATGTGTTATAATAATAAAACAGAATACAATTTTACTTCATATGATTAGTCCAGTCAAATTAGGCACAAAAATAGTATTGCCGAAAAAGACATCTTTGGATATCAGGAAACGTTTTAGCACTTTCCTCCGAAGGAAAGTAGCTATTGAGGTTGCAATCATGACGGAATTTTTGAAAAATTTCTTTAAATCTTTATCGATCCTACCTAGTAGACACCGAAAATGACCCCCGTTAAAATTTATATGTATATATATATATATATATATATATATATATATATATATATATATATATATATATATATATATATATATATGTGTGTCTGTTAACACGATAGCGGCCAGAGTTTTTGTTTTTTCGTCACGAAACTTGGTATAGAGCATTCAATTAGCAAACGATTGAACTAGTTCGTTAACCACCAAAATCGGTCCACCGAAAGGGGGGATTTACTCCGGACCCAAATTACTAATATACTCATACCGGTCGTAGTTTCTGCTGTTTTGTAACGAAACGTCGTGGGTCACTCATGAGAAAGAAGTGTTGTAAAAATGAGCTGAATCGGTCAATCGAAAGAGGGGTTTACTTTGTAATATATTGCAATAGAAAAGCCCGCCAGGCGTAGGTTCACAAAGCCGCCGCAAGGAGCGCTTTCTACCACTAGAGGGACTGTATCCTGTTCCTGCGTTTGATCAAAATATGAGTTTTTTTGTATTTATTACGTAGAGTAGTAGGTACCATGTGTAAACATAACTCTGGGAGCAAATTAATAATTGATCAGTTACTCATTACAAAATTAAAAGAGAACTATTCATGTTTTTATTTTATTTGATTATTTCCACATCAAAGTAACCCTACGATGTGGGAGTTTATTGTGTATTCTGCACATCCCATGCATTTTATGCATTTGTGTGCGACTGTTACAGTTTTTAGTTTTTTTTTTTTTAATAATAGAACAATAAATGATTTGATAAGAAAATTACGAAACAAAACAATGATACAATAAGACTTAACTACAATGTGTCTTAATGCAGACACTTAAATAACAAGACAATGCTTTTCTTTCCTGTCTCTATAGCTTTGCTTCCTCTCTCAGCTCAGTTACCCTCTTAGCAAAAAGTTTTAGATAGAAAATATGGTTTTGATAAAGGGCTGTTGGGCTTATGGGCCAATTTGTTAGGTGTTTTTGCATTTCTCGTCGTATGTGTGCTGTCTGTCTACAGTCGTATATTAAATGTGTGTGGGTTTGTTCGGTGTAATGATCGCAGAGACAAGTGTTTGAGTCTGTCAGTTTAAATCTATATAAGTACGAGTTAGTGTTTCCGTGGCCAGTCAGAAGTTGCGTCAGTGTAAACGTTAAATCTGTTGTTTTGTTGTCAATGTTGATGTGAGGAATGAACAGTTTTAGATGTGATCCTTTATCTGTTTGATCCCACCTCTGCTGCCATTTTTTTATGCTTACGCCCCTTAACAAATGCTCCACACTATTTTTTGATATTTTGTTGTAGCATGGCTCAATATCTTGACTTTTTGATGCACTTTTAGCCTGAAAGTCAGCTATTTCGTTGCCTATGACGCCCGCATGTGCTTTGACCCAATTAAAATAAATATTTATTTCTTTGTCTTTTAATATTTTCAAATAATTTCTAATATTTTCTATAAGTAAGTCGTGATTTTTGTGGTTTGTTAGTTTGTTTATGAGTACTTGACTGTCAGTGTTAATTTGTATGTTTGTGTTTGGAAGAATATTGGACTGGAGAAGGTATGAGAGTGCCTTTAATACTGCCATAGCCTCGGCCTGATTATTACTACAAAGTTTCCCAAGCTTTATTTTTCTACATTCTATTAGGTTATCTGTATTGTTGCCTACAAGGACTATAAAGGCACAGCCCACATCCTCCCTGTCCTTACTCCCGTCTGTGTATACTGTGTATGTGAAGTCTTAAGTCTTCAGTATTCATATTAATTTCAGGTACAAGTGCTGGGTGTGTCCAGTTAGTGAAGTGTACAGAATATTCAACGTCGTCAGTATTAATTTCGTCAATATTGCGTTTTTCATTCAGTATTGTCTATTTTTTGGAATATTCATCAGCTAAAATTGTTATTGGTAACATATTCGCCAAGACACATGCGGCCTCATAGGAGATAGTGCGATATCCTTTGATGATCTTTATTGCCATAATTCTTTGTACCCTTTCTAGCTTTTTGATGTTATACTTTCTTTTCAATCCTGATTTCCATACTGATATTGCATAAGTTAATGCAGGTAATAAGGTTCCTTTATATATGGCACTCAAAGCACTTGGTTGCAAACCCCATGTTGCTCTTGCTGCTATTGATAACAAGTTAATGTTTTGAATTAATTTAGTACGTAGATGATCTATATGTTCATTCCACCTTAATTTACTATCAATTATTACTCCTAAGTATTTTATTTTTGAGACTGGGTTTAGCCGAGTATTGTTGATTGAAATATTTAAATTTGGGACATTTCTTTTAATTTTTCGAGAAAATATAATATATTTACATTTTGTTAAGCTAAAACTCAATTTATTTGTTTTGGCCCAAACATTTGTAAGGTCTAGTATATTGTTTGTTAGAGTTTCCAGGTCAGAGAAAGTTTTAGAATTTGCTAATACAACGATATCGTCTGCAAAAGCAACGATTTTTGTATTTTCTGGTTTTGGTTTTTGGAGCAGTTGATCAACGATTAGATTCCACAAAAGCGGAGAGCAGCTTGACCCTTGTGGTGTACCCAAGGTTTGGTGTTTCTGTGCTGTGAAGTTATTAGTTTGTATTATTGCTAATCTATTTTCTAAATAATTTATTATTAGATTATAAATATTTTTGGGACATTTTTTTTCTTTTAATGAATTTAGTATTGATGGTTTCCATGCGTTGTCAAATGCTCCTTTGATATCTAAAGAAACTAATATTACATTTTCAAATAATTTCAGGTGATGTTCTATAAAATGTTTTACCTTTTGTATTGCGTCCGGTGCGCTAGTTTGGGGAGTGAAACCAAATTGGTTTTTATGTATAAGTTTGTTGGAATAAAGGTAATGAGATAATCGACTATTGATAATTTTTTCGAGAACTTTTCCTCCGGTATTTATAAGGCTAATTGGTCTGAACGAACTAAGGTCATTTTTGGGTTTATCTGTTTTCCGTATAAGTATAATCTTTGAGATCTTCCAAATTTTGGGGAATATAGAATATGTAAAACATTTACTATATATAGTTGTAATAAAACGTTTATAGCCAACGGCCATAGCAACGTTGAATACACCGGTTCCCCTAGATCACCGAAGTTAAGCAACGTCGGGCGTGGTCAGTACCTGAATGGGTGACCGACCACGTGCTGTTGGCATTATAAAAGGGTGGCAACCTATAGATAGCCCGGCGCTAATGGCCAAGATGTAGATGCGCCGTAAAAAAAAACGAAAAAAAAAACAAAACAAAAAAAAACGTTTATATTCCTCGGCCATAGTTTTGAATATCACAGGAATTATTCCGTCAATTCCTGGAGTTTTATTTTTATCTAAATTGTTTATTACATCAAAAATTTCCTTTTTAGTTAGTTCTATATCATTATCGGTAGTAACAGGTTCATGCTGATTAGTGCGAATTATTCTATTACAATCATCATCAGTACTTTCGTCATCAGTGAAAATGATATTATCTAAGATAAAATCCAAGGTTTCTTTGTGATTTCTTGTATACGAGCCCTCTCCTTTTTTGATAGTTTGGAATTCGATTGGCGTTTTTACTTTATTAACTGCAAATTTATATGGCCAGGACCAAGGATTATTGATATCGATACTAGAACAAAACTCTTTCCAAGAATTGAATTTAGCAGTTCTAATTTCTTGTACATATTCGCTTTTTTTGTTAAGATATATTTCTCGCCTTTCTTTCCTAAGTTCTTCATTATTTAATGTTTTCTGGAATAACCGTCGGAGTCTATTGGTTTCCTTGCGTAATATTGTTAAATTATCACTCCACCAAGGAGCGTATTTATGTGTTTTATTTATTTTTGGAGATTGTGGATATCTACGAAAAGTTTTGTTACAAGTTTTAGTTAGTGCTAGAGAGAATTTTTCTAATGTTTGTTCAATATTGTTTTCATTTATCGAATCTGAGATATATTTGTCAACATCCATATTATCATCTGGACTTATTTCGAATATTTTACAAATATTGTTCCGCAATGACGATAGAAATGCATTCCAATCTGCATTTTTAGTGTTATAAATTAAGTTTTGTTTTGGAAAATAAGGTGTATTTAAGTTATCGATATTAATTTTGTACATGAGAGTGCGGTGGTCTGAATAGTTTTCTTCCTCTATTATTTGCCATTCGAATATATTTGATGCTAACGCCGGAGTTGATATTGTTATATCTATATTGCTTTGCCCTAGCGCGCCATCAAATGTCGGCATACCCACATCGCTATTAGCAATGAACAAATTATTTATAACTAGATAATTTTCTAATTTTTTACCTCTGGTATTAGTTTTTTTATCGAACCACAATTTTGATCTACTGTTGCTGTCAATACCAAACTGTATTTTTTGTCCCTTAAAATCTTCTAATAGTGTTGATATATCTTTTAGATTGTTTTCGAGATCGTGTGTTATATCGAAATATGCGCTTACTAGAATATAACTTGAATTATTATAAGTAATTTGAACAGCTGTTAGATCTCGATGGGAGTATTTGTCCAAAAGGATACAATCCATGTTTCTGTTTGTGACGACAATAGCAGCTCTCGGATTATTAATATCACATTTACCATGGAATACTTTATATTGCGAGTTTATCCCTGTAATATTACCCTTCGGCGAGTAAGGCTCTTGCATTAATAAGATATCAATTTTTTCTCTAAAAATAAATTCATTGATTATTACTGTTGCACTTATTGCATGATGCAAGTTCAATTGAGCAATGTTTACATATATTTTGGGTTTATTGGTTTTTTTCTTTACAGCGTTCATTAATATATGTTAATTTTTATTGAACTATTAGTCTCAACTTTTAAGAAATAGGCATCTATTAGGGCTATATGATTTGAATTTAATCTTTCTGTTAATTTCACATGTGTTTTGTTGTGGACAATGATTTGGAATATCACTAATAGTATTGATAAGAATGAGGTTATAAAAATTGTTAAATGAATAACAGCTGTTTTGTTATAGATAATGCTTGGAAATATTGCTATCAGTATTGAAAAGAATGAGGTTATAACAATTGCTAAAGGGTAATCACACTTTTCATTAGGCAGCAGCTGTGAAATCAATACAGATAATTTGTTATTAAAATTATTTGAAATGTAATGATATTTGTGATTCATGTTTGAGTTTGAGTGTAACATGTATTCTGTATGAGTCTTTGTATGGCTGCTTGATAAGAAGGGCATACCTTACTGAGAGAGGAGTGCTTCGTGTCCGCTTGCTGATGGGGTTTCGCCGCGTACTTGTTGTAGCTCAGACAGTTGATGCATCTCTCTTCTGTCGAAGTCCAGTCGTTCTGGTCGTGTTGTCCGGTGCAATGGGCGCAGACTCGAATCTCACTCACACACTTGTGCGTGACATGATGTAGACGAGAACACTTCCTACAAGGCCGAATCGAGAGGAAATCATCAACACTGGACATAGAGTATCCGAGCTTCACTTTCCCACCTAGGAGTTTCAATCATGAGCTTGGAGTAACTTCTAAAATAGCATTACGCCTTGTGTTTTGATGTTTGGAGTGGAATATTTTTATAAGATTTAATTCTTCAGATTTTAAATCTAGTTCTTCATTTTGATTTATTAGTGCTGTGATAAAATTTTCGTTGTCTATTTCTTCGGGTATATTTTTAATTATTAAAGTAGGATTTCGTTTTCTAATTTTGTTTACAATTAAATCTTTGCATTTATTTGTTAGCTCAGCTGAGATAACCTCTATATCTTTCTTATTCGATTCAATGATTAAAAATCCTTTTTTAGAGGATTTTATGTTTTTTAGACCTATTTTTAGTTCTTGAGGGTTAATGTGTTTTTTAAATTGAAGCTTTAAATCTTCAACGGGAATATTTTTATCACATTTAACTATTAATTTATGTGTATCTTGAGTGATACGTTTGGTGTTAGACCTGACAATGTCCGAAAACAGAGGCTGACTAACCTTGGTATCCTTGTTTTCCTTCTGGTTGGTCGAATTCTTCTGTTCGTTTTCGACTTCCTCGTGAATTCCTTTCACTAGGTCTATTACTTTGTTTAAATTGTCTCTGGGAGAACCTTTAACTGTTTTATATTCACTTATTTGATGTAATAAGTTTAGCACAGTAACAAGCTTGTCCACTCGTTCCGCCATATGTTTTTATTTTTTTATTTATGTAGGATACTTTAAGCAAATTGTTCTGGAAAGCAGTCTACACTACCCAAATTCTGAGGAAAGTGCTTAGTTATGCAGCTCCTGCGTGACGGCCTTTTATTTGTTCAAATAAGCATCAAATATCAAATATATCATCCTTACCATGTTGAACATCGATTATGCAAATCGGAACAAACTAGCGAACGAATATATTCGATACATTGACAGAGTAATATATTGAAACATGGTCTTATTCTATAATTTAATTAAGGCGTGTCCGGCTATTCTAAGGTTAGAGTTGCGACGTATTGTTCACAATGCAAGAGCAAAGTATCGAATTGATTTTTCATATTCGATAGTTCGACTTGTTAGGGACGATATGATGTTTACTCCAATTTCTGAACTGAGGTAGAGCCACAATCTGGGAAAACCTCGAAATGTTTGTGTTTTTTTTTCTGAGATTATTCTAAAACAAAGAATCTAATCGAAAATTTTACTACTCTAAACATTTAGATCATGAAATTTGATTGAGTACCAAAACTTTTCGATTCTTTTTTTTCTTCCACTTTTGCTCTAATTCGGATTTCCACGCAATAACTCTTTGGATTTTTTAGGAAACGCACGCGCGCGCGCTCAAACACACACACACACATTCATTTGTTGTCATTGATTTGGCTTGGTGGTCCAAAACCAAAACACCCGGTCTACAACACAATTATTTATTCAATTTTCAAAGGTTTTTGGATTCTACTGCCCCATCTTCAGTGAATTGTTAATTTAGAAGCTCCACCCAAGGACGAAGATCTCTTGACAATGATTTTTTTTGACTTCCTATTTGATGTTTTTTTTTAAACCAACCGTCCAGACAAATCAATGTTTCGGCTAAAAGGTCTTAATGGTATAGGGTTACACATCCTGTGAAGATGGATCTGTAGACTCTGAAAGCGTACTTTGAAAATTGAATAAACATTTGTGGGGGAGACCTGGTGTTTTCGTTATCCTAATATATATGTATGTGTTTTTGTGTTTTTTATATTAAACACAAAACAGAACAACTACTAGACCACTTAAGTTATTTTCAGCGAACGGGGTCATAAGATAAGAGGATTGTGAGTAGAAAACTCTGAAGTTTACGGCCGATTATTCTTCATAAAATGAAAAATGTTTAAATTATGTAGAAACGAATTCTTCCTTAGCTTTCTGTATTTTTTTTTTTAAATTCAGTTTTATTTGTAGTTTTATCTAATAGACCTGACTAAAATAACCTAATCCGTTTAAGAGCTCATCTTAAATAAATAGGGTATTTTGAACCTACAAAACCTAAATTTATTGAATAGTCCTTCTGTAAGAATATCCCGTAATGACATTGCCTAACAGTTTGTGAAACAGCAATATATCATGTCTTTTCAATGCTAGGGTATTATGCATTACTACAATAGGGGTTTAAATGATTCATTGTACAGGTTAATATGTAAAATTACAATAAAACCCCATTGTATTAGGGTAGTCTGCTATTGCGCGTACATATACAAAACGTCTCCTGACGTCCGAACGAAATTACATTTGAATGAAACCTCATTTAAAAACTCAAGAGAGTAATTTACCTTGAGAGTGATTGTAGATAATAATCGATAGTATCGAAATGTCTGTCCCTAAGCTAAGAACTATCGGCATAGGCCATTGCTCAATGGAATATCTTGTCCTATAGAGCCGAGGCCAAGGATGGCGGCGGCTACTGAAGAGCCTTCCTGTCAGGTGTAAATATGATGAATGGATCAGCTAAATCCTCGGGAGACGTTCCTTGGAGACTTACTGACTTGTGAAACACTAGTGCAAATTATTTATTAAATTAAGTATCAAGCTTTTATTCAGATTCATGTCGCGTCGGCTATATCGCCAAGTTGTTGAGTCAGTCTTGCCTGAAGCAATACACATATTTTTTATACAATATTGTTTGGGTCGTGCGCGAAATATGTCATATATTCTTTGTATGCCTCTACTTTCGTGATGACTTTTAGCATAAATATGCTTTAGCGATGTTTATTTACGAATTTATCAGCTACTGTCGTAATTTGCCGAAGTAGCAGAAGGGTCACTTTGATATAATTTGACTATTTGGGCTTACAGTAAAGCCCAAACACGATAGTAAACAACGATTCTGCATATATATATATATATATATATATATATATATATATATATATATATATATATATATATATACATACACAAATAATATATGTATATATATAGTTCTAAAGATACTGTTCATTGTGTTATCGCCAAAGAAGCGGGACACCAATTAAAGAACTAAATAAATAAGTAAATACATATATACACACACACGCGCGCAAACACACGTATTTATACATACACGTATACATAAACATGTATATATATATATATATATATATATATATATATATAAATATATATATATATATATATATATATATATATATATAAATATATATATATATATAAATATATATATATAAATATATATATATAAATATATATATATAAATATATATATATATATATATATATATATATATATATAAATATATATATATATATATATATAAATATATATATATATATATATATATATATATATATATATATATATATATATATATATATATATATATATATAGAGAGAGAGAGAGAGAGAGAGAGAGAGAGAGAGAGAAAAATAAATAAATCAATCTAAAAAGGAGGGGGGGGGCGATATACTCCAGAACCAATTCTTACTTTGCCCATACCGGCCGTAATTATTGTTATATTGCAACGAAGCTCGGAATAAGTTATGAGTATTTAAAGAAATAAAAATAAATAAAAACGACAGAACCGTAACAGGCCATAGAGAGGCAGGTACTGTAGAGGATAGAGAGACCATGCGATACACTAGGGGGATAGTGTGGTTAGTAGTATACTCCGGCTGCCTGATTTTCCCCTTTGCAGGTACCCATTAATAAGTTAAGTAAAGGCATTACGGCGCTCAAATTTGAACTCAAGTCCTCCAACATTTTAGTCGATTGCTCTACCACTGAGCTTATATATATATATATATATATATATATATATATATACACGTACGTATGTATAATGTAGTTCAAAATTTATGTTGTCGATTGATTTTTGATAAAGTTTTATTTCGCAATGGAATCTGAGGATAATTAAAGACATATTCTGTTGCAAAGAAACAGTTACTTTTCATGCTTGCGACTCCAGGAGAGAAATTTAAAGACGCTTTCACACACTTATTCATAACCATTGTGTACTTTCGATTTTTTGTGAATGGAAAGTTCTAGAGTTCTTCTTTTTATTCAGTGAGTTTTCTTTTTTCTTTTTTTAATTTTTCCATGCCTCTAACTCACATGAAAGACCATTCGAATGATTTGAATAACAACGGCCGGGTCTCCCCATGGATTAGTGGCTAGGCCCTGGATTCTTATGAGGGAGACGCGGCACAGTGGAACGAAATGCCGATTTTTCGGACATGGCTTTCAAGTGTTAGGATACTGACATAAACTTTACTGCAATAAATGTCAAGCCCGGGAATAAGGGAAAAACATGGAATTTTAAAAGTAATTTATAATTTAACTTTTTTTTTTTCTTCTCTCCTTTTTTGCATACAAGTTTCAACCACTGTTATTTTCGTGATATGATGGTTCTGAAACGTGCAATTTGTTAGTCCGCTCTTCCGGATTGCGTTATAAGGTCAACTTCATAAGTGGAGCTCCTCCCAATGGAAGGAGGGAGGAACAGCGCCAAAATAGAATACTTAGTTATTCCCTAGAACAGAAAGAGATAATTGAAGGGCTCAGTGCTAAAGGTGACTAACTCTCCATAAGAAATAACTGAGAAAATTGGATTTAATATTAGGAAGAATCTGAAAAAAATTAGAGTTGGTAAGAAAATTGATTTCAATCGGATCAATTAAAATCATTTTTGTCGCCAGCACTAATTTATTTCAGATTCTTCCTAACTTTAAATCCCATGTTTAATATTCATTTCTAATTGTGGGTATAATATAATTTATATTTATTTATAATTGTGGGTTAGTCACCTTCGGCACTGAGCCCTTCAATTATGTTTTATTTTGAACAAATATATATTTATACAATTTTATTTTTAATACTAATGCATTATTTTCTAATGTTCTTACAATCGTTGTCAGTAATAAATGAACGTTAAATAATTTAAATAAATAATGTTTTTACTCTACGGCCATCGGAGTGTCATCATCACAGTCTTCATGAACATCCTCACTAAAATCACCGTTTACCGTTATTGAGGCAGTTTCAGGAAGTAACCTTTCTTTGCCTGATTTGTGTCCGTAGCGGGATCTAATTTCAGAAATATGAGGTTCTGATGTAATTAATAAAATATGCAAAACGTCTTCATTATTTGATAATCATAATTTTACGAGACCTGAATTTTCTTGTTTCCGGAAACGTTTTGTTGAGAGATTCTTCAGCTTCTCATGACATTTTTCCAATGGGTACCAAAGAGTTTTTAAAATTATGTTTTGTACATGAATTAGCACTTTGTGTACAGTAACAGACATATAGGACCAACCGTAATGCATGACAAATAGCTCTCTTTATTTACAATCAGCAAAATACTGCTTTCTGTATTTGTTATTGTGACCAAGGTCGCAGGTGGTCGAAGTAAAGATAACCCGTTCCAAAATCCTGAATTATGTTTAATGAGTGGACGTTATAATTTAAAGAAATAAAAAAAAGAAATTAATCCGCTCTACAATACAACTATAAGAGTAAAACTATTAATATTTATTTTGTATTTATATAGGTTATTTTAAGCACATTTGTCAGGAATGCGCCTTAAACTGACCAAGAGCTTAGTTATGCAGCTTGACGGACTTTTTGACTAACTTTACTTTCTCTGCAATCTGTCCCCTCACAGCTGTGTTTCTGACAGGCTACTCAAACAGGATGCTCACATCCTGTTCATAAAATGTTTTGTAATTTGAAGTCTTGAGAATATGGAAGGGGATTTTCTTTGATATTTCAAAAACTCGTTGCCCTTTGATGGCGATTCTTGAGCGTGTAGCTCGACTTTCACCTGGTCATAACAAACCCACCAATACTTTCTGAACTGGTTTTGTCGGACTCCTTCAAGGAACCGATTCTCTACAAGAAAGGGAAAGGTGTGCATTTCTTATGCAGACCCGTCTCCGGTTCAGCTTTTTAACCTCATATCACGTTACTCCCACGGAACAATTCCTTTCGGCACTTTTAGCGCGTTTCCTCCCTCCATCCTTAGGGTGACCTCATGACGCAATCCGGAAGTGCCGACTAGAAACTTCCACGTTTCAGACCCCATGGATCACGAAAATAACGGTAGTATTTGTATAGATTGTTTGCCTTAACCATTTTCAATTTTGAGACCTTGGAAACGATGGATTCATTTGAATTTTTTTCTAAATGGTTGAACTAAGATATTTAAATTTTGGTTCCGTTCGAAGTTAAGGACGTTTTAGAAAAAAAAATTATTAAGAGACAATGCATTTTCGAGATTTTCGTATATTTTCTTAAATACTGGAAAATATGGCGAATGAGCAGTAACCATTCGAAAGTTTACTATATATTCTTCAAACAGGTTTTCAATGGGACGATCTCAGGCGAACTTATTTCTGATGTTCGTCGGGGTTGCTCCTCTCTCGGTCTTGTAAAGGAGTGTGACTAGTGAAGGTCGGAGTGATGTTTTTCTGTTCACCACTGGGTACAGTTTTGAGAATCTAGTGTGTGCCTGTCGTAATTATATGTTAATGTGCAGTTTCCATGTAAGTCGAGTATCGAAGTGTAGTCCTAAGTAACACACATCTTCGGACACCACGGAACTCCATCCAATCGGATTTCAGGAATTTCTTCGTCTGAGAACCTCCGAAGTGAAAATACTTTGGCCTCAGTCTTGGTTGAATTAAAACCCAGTCGCCATTTCCTGAACCTGTAGGTCGACGAGTTCGTCGATGCTTGCAGGTTGTGAACCATCGTGCTCAGATTTCTGTCACTGGATAAGCTGAGAGTATTGTCAGCAAATGTTGTAAGCTGAGCGAAGGAATCTTCTTCAGGCGTGTCGTAGACGAAGAGAATGTAGAGAAGAGGGCTAAATATGGCTCTTTTTGGAACTCCAGCTTCCAAGGTGACCTTGCGGCATAGGGTTGTCCCGACACGAATTTGGCATGTTCGATCTCCTAGAATGGACCTTATGGAAGAGAATTGATTGACTGGTGGCGATGTCTTCTTCAGTTTATACAATAGCCCAAGATGCCAGACTGAATCGAAGGCTTAATATATGCAATGGCAAACATTAAGATTTTAGCGCGGTTACTCCCTACCTCCATAGGGAGAACCCGCTTATGAGGTTGACCTCACGACGCAATCCGGAAGTGCCGACTGGAAACTTTCTCGTTTCAGACCCCATAGATCACGAAAATATATATATATACATATATATATATATATATATATATATATATATATATATATATAAATATATTGTATATATATATATATATATATATATATAAATATATAAATATATTGCTTGTTTGTTCGCTCTCTAGCAAGCTCAAAAATGGCCCGATTTTGATGAAATTTGGTACAAAAATCTATCGTCTAATTTGAAAGGTCAAGTCCGTTAACCAGCTGAATCTGCCCCTAAGGAAGATAGTGTTTGGGGCGAAATTCGCGCGCAAAAAAATCGTAACGCTTATGTATTTGAGTTAATATGCTTGCAGGTACTTGTTTTATAGGTTTCTTAACATAGGAAAACGAATGAAACCATTTTTAAGGCGATATCTGTAACCGTTTCTGAGAAAAGTGGAATCAATGTTTTTGTAAGTCATTATTTTTTGTGGGTACTTAGAATCGCGGGATTCAATTGAAATATTTTCTACATCTTGTAAATTAATCACAACTAAGATGTTTAAATTTTGATTATATTTGGAGTTAAGGAAGTATGCGAGAAAAATTATTTTATTAATAGACATGAAAAGTTTTCGGATCTTCATACATTTTTCGTAAATATCTCGATAACGGTTGGGAAATCGTGGTAAGTGGAACGAGACCATTCGAATGCTTACTGAATTCTCTACAAAAAAGGTTCTGAAGCAATATTCGATGGGGCAACGTCAATCATAGATATAAGCGCTTAAAACTTAAAAAGTGTTTGTTTTGTTGTTTTGAAAGGGGTTTTCTCTTTGTTCGAATTTTTGGTTGTTTAGAATAGAGCCTTCTCAGCAGTAGACGAAGAGTAAGTACGTGTTCAGTACATAATTGTATTGACTTATACAGATTAAGAATTATCTTTATTATTGGACATTTCTTTCTTGTATCATCTCTTGTATTGGCAAATATTTTTGGTTGAATTAATACACCAACTCAAACTACTTTTTTGGAGTGTAGAATGGTAAGGCGTTTTTGGGGGGTTTTAGGAGGGGATATTTTTGAGGAAGGGAGTGTTCCTTTGTGGGGCAGGAACTTGGCCACTATTTCACATTTATGTTTTTTTTGGGATCTCGATAACGGTTGGGAAATCGTGCTAAGTGGAAAGTGACCATTCGAATGCTTACTAAATTCTCTACAAAAAAGGTTCAGAAGCAATATACGATGGGGCAACGTCAATCAGAGATATATGCGCTTAAAACTTAAAAAGTGTTTGTTTTGTTGTTTTGAAAGGGGTTTTCTCTTTGTTTATCTCACTTTTTAATTGGTTGTTTCTTGTTTTAAATTGCATTTATCAGTAAAATTAGTATAGTAGTAAAATAAGCTAAGAAACGGTGATAATAAGTTTGGAGTGGCTGTGGTAATCAAGATGGCAGTGGCTAATCATGATGACGTAGGTTGTTTTGAATTCTCCTGTCTATATAACCTTCATCATAGCCTCCAACTGAAGTTATCGTTATTTCTTATTTTATAGAAAGATTTAACCCACAATAGAATGGAATTTTATTGGCCATGAAGCACATATTTATTGTTGATTATAAATCGAAAACGAATTTGCTAGTAAAACAAGATACTTAAAATGACAACGAATTTTTGGTTGTTTAGAATAGAGCCTTCTCAGCAGTAGACGAAGAGTAAGTACGTGTTCAGTACATAATTGTATTGACTTATACAGATTAAGAATTATCCGCTTCTGTGTAAGTTGGCTACTGTCAGTTTCCTGTGTTTTGTGATGCTAATCTATTCCATTTCTTCGAGATGTACGTAACCGCGCTAAGATGACGCAGTTCCTGCGAGTCGGATTTTTAGATTTGGGGTTTAAAGTAGATTAATAAGAATGAGTTAAATAGGATTACATTATCGGAGTAACTGAATTGATGTAGTTTATAATTGTTCAGGTTTTAATGGCCTTTGAGGCCATGAAACCAGTAAGGCAGTTATAAAACAAAATCGAAACAAAAAATAAAAGAAGGACTATTTTTTTAAAGACCTACACCAAATATATCTGAGGAAAATGAATATACTTAGTTGATCAGAAATACGTGGATTAGAAAATATTATTGCCTGGGATACAAATTTTTATTAACACCAAAACTACAAATTAGTATTAACAAATTTAACTCCGGACTACAATAGTTACCTAAGATGCCAATTCATGCTCTCGACTCAGAAAATTACTGAGGTAGTCAACATGTTAAATTTAAGAAAACCACGTAGAAAACGAAATTTAAGAACCGAACCTAAAATATACCTACATTCGTTTCAAGAAAGTAAAAAAAAGAAACAAAAAATGAAAGCCAGAAACGAAATATTATTATACATTATGTAAAATAGATCTAATTAAATGTAAATTATTATTATAATATGTTACCCAGAGGAGGGGGAAGATTGGGGAAGTGTATAGGCGGCCGAGAAAGGGCCCAGCACGGCGGGCTATGTAATAATTGGGTCAGATTTAGTTGTTACATAAGACTGCCTCCGCTTGACCAGTCATAACACGAAGCCTGCCTCCTGTTCAGTATTCGACTCAAGGAAACGGACCAAAAACTTATGAAAATTTAATCTTTCATTCCTGGCGTCGGACCAAACAGGCTTCCCCAGCAGACTACTGTAGTCTTGTATTCCTCATGTATACTATTGGAGATCAACAGTCCAGTCAACGAACAGTTATAGATGGAAATTTTTGGAACACAATTTTTGACTTCGTAACTTTGTTTGGGCTGGATAGGAGGTAAACATATCAAAAGTCCTCGCCCTTAGCCTTTGTGCTGGGGGGAGGGGGGGTTTAGAAGGTCCTATTTTTCGGGGTTTCACTTATATCTCGGAAACCCTGCGTCCTAGCGACATGACTATACTTTAGGTTTCGAATTATTCGCACTTAAAAGTCGGTCATTTTGGGGAAAAACACTTTTGCGCCATATTTTATCCCCTTTTTGACGGGATAACTCTTCAATGATGAAACCAAAAAATAAATGACGGTTATAGGGTTGTAGAGTATTGCATTCCCTTCAATAATATATATTATTTTGCTATTTTATGTATTTTCCTTCAAACGTAAAAATAATTTCAGTGTTCATCGTGAAATCTGAAATTTAGCGACTAATAGTCCAGGTAACTAAGATTTATAGATGGAAATATTTGGAACACAATTTTTGACTTCATAACTTTGTTTCCGCTAGTTAGGTGGTCAACGTATCAAAAGTCCTCGCCCGTTGCCTTTGAGCCGGGGGGGGGGGGTTAGAAGGCCCCATTTTTCGGGGTTTCACTTATATCTCGGAAACCGGGTGTTTAAGGTATTTTGTAAAACCTTTATTAAGCTTCCGAAAACTGCTCATGTCAGGTAATAAACTTATTTTTTTTAAATTCTTCTCATACCCCGAAAATCAATCAATATTTATATACAATATCTTAGTTTAGATGAATACCAAAAATGCGAAACAATTTCCAGCTCAATTAGTCCTTTTGAAGTATCCGAAACCATCTGTGCATTTCCCCCCAAAATTTCTTAAAATAGGTCAAATACATCAGGTTCTATTCAAGAGGTCAAAATACCTTAACTTGTCCGATTAAGACAAATTATTTATATATATATATATATATATATATATACACATAAATGTGTTTCTATTGACAGAACGATCTTTTTTTTTGTACCTATGGATTATGAAATATCAATATTTTTTGTCAGCACTTCCTGATTGAGTCATCGAGTCGACATCGTAAATAGGGTCTCCTAACTATATGAATGCAGGAAATATCGTAAAACTAATTTTTAGTTTGTAGTTTTATTTAGTAACTTTATTTTTAGATGCCCATAACGGTTTGTATAATTGCTTTATTTTCTTGTAGCCTTTACACAGCCTCTGCCTGAACTTACCTTGTGAATCCCATTTTACATTGCATTACGCCTTAATGACACCTCATTGCATGTTTTACGGTCTACTGAAGGTGAGGCTCATTTTATTTCACCTCCATAAAATATGAACTCCTTCTGAGTCTAAAACCCTGCTTTATGTTATATGCCTCTCCAAAGTAATAAATATTTTCTTCAATTATAAGCTCCTTCATATTTGTTTTATGCGAGAGGAAAAATTGTCTGGGTCTTTAAATAATGCTACTGTATAGGGCAGAATTAAACTACTTTGTATAGAAAACTATATTTTTAACTACTAACTTAGTTAATTACTTGAACTTTGTATCTAACAACTAGTAATTAATAATTATTTGCAGAAACGTCTTTCTTCATCAATTCATTCATTCCACGTTGTAGTTAGGAATAAAACTTTGATTTCCAACGATTGTGACCCAAAAATAGATGTTCGCTTTTACTAGTAACTATAAGATGTTAAACAGAAGAAGTTAAAAAATGAAGTAACTTTTTTTAAGGCTTTTATATTTCAGGGGGTTTATTAATACTTACATACATTTCCTAATGTAGGAGGGGTATAGCCCAGGTTTCGTGATCTAGAAGCGCGTTTTAGGAGTAACGCAGAAGTGATATAGAAGTCCAATTAGGAGAGGTAAATAACTCCAGCTTTAAAACGACACAAGTTACTTCCAGGGAAAGTAAGGTACTAATATTTCGATAGGACCATTTAAAGTTTGACAAAGAATATATTTAGAGTGACAGCAATACATTTTAGAAATAATATAGAAGCAGAGCGTTTTGGAAATTATATAGAAGTGTTTTTTTTGGACTAACGTGAAAGAGCATTTTCTACAATGACGTAGGAGAGGATTATAAGAGTTTTCTAGAGAGAGGTGGACTTTAGGGAAAGGCCATTTTAGATATGGAATAGAAGTGAATTTGGGGAATGATATAGAAGTGGGTTTTAATGGTGACATAGAAGTAGATTTTAGGAGCTGTATAGAATTTCATTTTAGGAGTAACAAGAGCCACTCTGAGGAGTAATATAAAGTTTTGTAACAAAATGGCTTTAACTAATGATAGATCATGTGTCAATTAAAAGTATTTTCTTATAATAGGCTAGTCGTTATGCTATTGAGGTTGCACGCATGAAAGGGTTTTAAAAAATTGTTGTACTAGGAACCGAAAATGACCCTCGTTAAATTGTGTGTGTGTATATATATATATATATATATATATATATATATATATATATGTATGTATATATATAATATTTTTTAATTTTGTTCAGAAGTAAACCCGAATTTCTAATTGATAGATTTTGCTTCTTATAACTACACATTTTCCTTATTAGTTAAGCATGATATCTAGACCGTTCGTTGCAAGGACGTCAAAATATCGGTTGATGTGGGCAAATCAATAATTTGTTTGGGGAGGAGGCTTTACGCCAAGTTCCTAGGCGGAAAAACGAAAAATTCTCATTGCTATAATGGTAATAGACAGTCAGACACGCATATATATATATATATATATATATATATATATATATATATATATATATATATATATATTATTTACTTAAGCAATTTTATTTTCGATGTTTTCACTTGAATATTATTGACGTTTTTTTAAAAAAAAGCGAATAGTTCCATCTAGACTAAAATAAGACACTAACATGATAATACACATGTCATTTAGCTTATATTCAAGGCATTGAATTCATGCTATTATTTTCTTAAAGTAGCAATAAATGACAAATTCGCATTGTCATTAAATGAGTTGATTGTAGGAGCCAATTTGTGCGAAATAAAGCTGAATTAGCCCCCAAGTACGCAGTTAGACGATAATAGGAGATAGAAATCCGACAGTGGTTGGAGTCAGAACGATTATTTTTAACGATCCCAAGCGATGATAAAAACACCCCTTTTTCCAAAACCACTTTCGCTTTCTTACCGTCACCACGGAGAAAGCGAAGTAGGCTCTTAAAATAAACATTTGAAGGTTAATGTAGCACACCTTCCATCTGCCTGTTATTTATTAACAGAGGTTTCTCTCATTTTTTTAAAACTAATTTTCTTTTTAATTCTCGATAAATAATTGATAATTATCACTGAAAGAGGTTCTAGATTTATCTTTCGATAATTTATTTTACTAGCTATTTTGGCTTCAGATGAAACATTGTAGATATTTTGTAGAAAACATAAATCTTTGACCTATTTGTGTATTTTATATATTATTTTTAACCACAAGGGAGATCAGGTAACAATATCTTACAGCTCACCCTTGATTGACTAATTTTTTTTTTCTTATTTCAAACAATTTGCAAACTCTGAACAACTATTGAAGGCTTCGAATTTTACAATCAGGAAACTGTGAAACGAATAGGTAATGCTTCCAAGGCTCCTTATTGTATAAGTTAGTTTGCTTCAGTTTTACTTTATGACAAAGCAGGGCATTCTCAAAGATGGAGTATTTAACTTGCTATTGACAATAAATCACTAATGTACGACATGTAGGGTTATAACTCTCACCTACATGTTTATGTGTATATATATATATATATATATATGTTTATAATCTATGTACTACGAGTGGCGAAGTGTTATAAATATGGATGTAAACGCAATAAGTACATTATCTTGTTAAGGTTGTGATTCAAACAGTTATTTATTTTCGAAATTTACTGAGGTCAAACCTTAATGTGACATCAACCAAATAAATATTGGTGCATTTTTCTATGCGCTAATATTGAAGTAGTTAGTGCTTTTCATCTATGCGCCCTATCATGGGCGTCCATACGTGGATATATCGGGCTTGATTTCTTTACCAGCTTTGACGTTTTTATTTCCCCGTTATAGTATCCATATAGAGAGGGATTTTATTCTTCTATTCTATGCATTTTAATTGCATATATTAAAATTAATTTAACATTTATTTATATTACTTATACTATGTTTAATTTTTTTTTTAATTTTATTTCTTGTGCATCGGCTGCCGAGGCCATTAGCACTACTACGTTTAATGAACTCATAGTGGTAGTCAACACTTAAAATAAAAACATTTATTGAATATATATATATATATATAAGAATATCATTGGTTGGTTTGTGACCTTTTAAGATATTGGCCGGATTGTTGAGCCAGCAATCAGGCTATAGGAAGCTACATTTTCAAAGAAGCCTGTACTAGATGGAAAAAATGGCGGTCATTTTTAGGTTCCGCAAACCAAAAAACATAAAATTCAATTAAAAGATTCCATGTACCTGATGAAAAAAAAGTTTTCCAGACCTGTGATAACCCCCTTTTGATTTTTCCATGCTTTTCATTTAACGATTTTGGGGATTTTTAATAGTGCTCATATATTTTGTTTCCTGAAATATTATTCTGTGTAATTTTTCTTAGGATCTGATTTCGTTCGTGTGTGTGTGTGTGTGTGTGTGTGTGTGTGTGTGTGTGTGCAACCGATTTGATGAAAAACGCATTTTAATGCTAGCTTTCAGCTATTCATCTTTTATTTACTTTCATTTATTGAATATCTTATATTTTCGATGAAGCTTTTGATTAAGCTCCTGCTTGTTTGTTCGGCAATATATGTAAAATATATGAAACATATTATAATGAATATGAGGCTGTCTACAAGCTTTTGCCGAACTAGGTCGGCTGTGATCGGCCAAGCATGAACCCTTGTTATCGACCTCAGCCAGACTCAAGAAGCTGAAATAAACTGTTCCGGTCTTGAGCCCATGACCTCTGCTGACTCCGGATAGCTTAGCTCAGCAGCAGATCTCAGCGGGGTAGTCATTCGACCGTAGAGTCAAGAATCGAGCTGACCTCATAGCGTCATCGCTATTAAAGACATATTACTTGCACTTCAAGAGTGAATCATGTCCTGATGAAATGGATGTTCAAGCAAAAAAGAAAAAGAAAAAAACCTTTGCGAAGGGAATTCAGTGGTCTAGCAACGAAGAAGTGATGACGATTAAGGAAATGTATCACTTTCACTGTAACATAACACCCGCGGGCCCTGAAATTGGAAAAAAAACTCTGCTTTATTGTAGGACTCAAACCCCCATATCCCGCATGAGTATCCAACGCATTAGCCACAAGAGCACGGGGTGACCCCCGTGTACCCATTTCTTGTTATCTCACTCCCACCGTTGTGTTAACAAATAATGTCCTTATCCAAAGTGGTCAGGAGATATATTAACACAAATTTTCTTTATACAATCAGCAACGTCAAACAGTACATCAGCTAATACAGTGAAACCTCCTATAATGGACACCTCCCAATAGCGGACACCTCTATGAACGGACAGAATATCGATGGTCTCGGCGAAAACCCCTTTAAATCAATGCATTAGCACCTCTCAATAGCGGACCCTCTACTTACGGATAGACCTGGGCATAATTTATTTGAAATAATATTTTCGGAATGAATAATGAAATAACCTTAACAGATTATTTCAGGAATAATTTATTTTATAATTTTTTAAAGTATTATTTCGGAAATAATTATTTCAAGGATTAAATTATTTTATGATTAATGATATATTTATTCCCGAAATGATTATTTGATTGAATAATATATTCTGATATCTTAAATTATACAACAAAATCCTCTAAATACATGTTTTCCTGTGAAGCCTCATTGAGCTGTGTTGGCGATAATGGCCCTGATGTCGATGGGGCGTAGAAAAAAAAAAAAAAAAAAAAAAAAAAAAAAAAAAAAAAAAAAAAAATACGGTGCTAACTTGTTAAATCAGTCTTCATTTTTTTTTTTTTTTTTTTTTTTTTTTTTTTTTTTTTTTTGGGAGGGTTCGATTCCCACCGGGAGGAATTTTCTCATATAACGGCTCGTTGAGAAAATTCCACGTTGGATTTGGCGATAATAGCCTAGATGTCGATAAAGCTTAAAAAATAAAAAAAATAAAATAATAATGTTAAAAGGATTATCTCCTTAACTCGTGTTTTGATAGTAGTATTAACCATTCGCATTATTCTCATCCATTACAAACGTTATTTCATGATGAAGTTATTTCGGGAATAATTATTTTGCATCTGAGTGAAATAATTTATTTCATGAATAAAAAATACTGAAATATCATTTATCAAATAGTTATTTCAGAAATAAAGCTTTTAGAATTATGTTGATTTATTTCAAAGAATGATCAAATTTTCAAATAATTATTCAAGGAATAAATACATCTAGTTATTTGATGAAGATTGTTTTATTTAACAATGAAATAACATTTAAAGAATTTCCGTTATTCCGGAAATAATTATTTCAGGAATAACAATTTTATTTATTTAAGGAATAAATTATTCCAGTAGTGCCCAGGTCTACTTACGGACAACGGACACCTAAAATCTGACCCACATAGATGATTTCACCTCCCAATAGCGGACAGCAGGGTAAAATGTTTAATTGGATTCTCAGAATCTCAAGAAAAAGCACAACCCTAGCAGGCATTTCTAGTAAAATTCATACGAAATGTCAAGAGTAAACCGTACCCTACTGTTCCAGGAACCACATCTTGTTTTTGTTACACCACTTCTCAACAGGTTTTATTCAGTTTGTATCTAGTCATGAACTCCGAGAAGAACGCGTGTAACTCTAAACAATAAAGTGGAAGTTTTAAAAGTGTATGATAGCTTATAGCTTTGTGTTAGAGAGCTGGGCGCGAAGTTTGCGTCGGCAAAACGCAGGGATCAAACTTCGCGTAGTTTTTAGAACGATATGTGGTGAAGGTGCATCGGTTAATGTTGATTTAGTTCAAGATTGGAAAAACAAATAGGTTAACATTTGCTATGATTATGAGGCTAAAAATGTATTTAATTTTGATGAAACGGCTTTATTTTTTCGGGCCCTGCCAAACAAGATATTGATTCTAAAAGGGGAAACTGTTATTTTGTGCGTAAATATGGAAGGCGATTTTGAACAGCCGTTAATAATCAGTAAATCATTAAAACCACGTTGTTTTAAAAACATTAACGTCAATACTTCAAGAATATCTTGGCAAGCTAACAAAAAGCATGGATGACAACGCCTTTAATGAGTGAATGGCAAAAAACTTTCGATCGGAGAATGCGACATCGAAACGGCGTGTAATTTTGTTTATCGACAACGAGACACGCCACCCACAGATGCATCTAATAAATGTTAAAATCCAGTTTTTCCACCAAATATGACATTTTGCTGCCAGCCCCTTGATCTCGGCATTATTAAAAATTCCAAAACAGATTACAGAAAACGATTTCTTCGGGAAGCCATTAGGAAAATGGACTGAAGCGATTATATTACTATTGTACTGGACGCGTCATTGTAGGTAATGACAGCTGTAAAATAAATAACCATATAATAAATAAACTGTTGTGCACTGCTTTTTAATGGTTGATTTCATTTACCTCCCAATAACGGACATTTTTTACGGACCCAATGGTGTCCGCTATTAAGAGGTTTCACTGTACAATATAACAGGAACACTAAAATATTAGAAAAATAAATGCTTCCTGCCTAAGCAGGGCGCAGCATAAGCGTACATGAATTGTATTTAGCTCAATTAGATGCCAACTTCCATCGCCTTTAGGATAGACAACCGAGAAAGCTAACAGAGGTATCCTCCAGCCTAATGTTGCCTTTTTATTTTCTTATTATTAGCTAATTTCATTTCTCTGCTATTATTTCCTAATTATTTTCATTTATTTGTTTCTATTATATTATATTTTCCATCTTTCTTTACATTTGTATAAGTTATTAATTACTTTTCATAATCATTGTTTCTTTACTCTTTATTACTGTCTAGTACATTATTCAATTTTAGCGCGGTTCCTCCCTCCCCCATAGGGAGGAACCCCGCTTATAAGGTTGATCTCATGACGCAATCCGGAAGTGCCGACTAGAAAATTTTACGTTTCAGAACCCCTAGAGACCGAAAATGATAGTGGTTAAAATTTGTGTGTGTATATATATATATATATATATATATATATATATATATATATATATATATATATATGTATATATATATATATATATATATATATATATATATATATATATTTGTCTGTTCGCTCTGTAGCTCCAAGACGAATGGTCCGATTTTGATGAAATTTGGTAGAAAAATCTTTCGTCTAATTTGAAAGGTCAAGTTCGTTAACCAGCAAAATCCGCCCACTGGAAGATGGCGTTTGGGGCGAAATTCGCGCAAAAGAAATCGTAACTCTTACGTTTTAGCGCGGTTACTCCCTATCTCCGTAGGGAGAACCCGCTTATGAGGTTGACCTCATGACGCAATCCGGAAGTGCCGACTAGAAACTTTCACGTTTCAGACCCTATAGATCACGAAAATATAGGTGGCCCAAATTTGTATATATATATATATATATATATATATATATATATATATATATTTATATATATATATATATGTATATATATATATATATATATATGCTTGTCTGTTCGCGCTCTAGCAAGCTCAAAAATGGTCTGATTTTAACGAAATTTGGCATAAAAATCTGTCGTCTAATTTGAAAGGTCAAGTTCGTTAACCAGCAGAATCCGCCCACTAGAAGATAGTGTTCGGGGTGAAATTCGCGCAAAAAAAAATCGTAACGCTTACGTTTTAGCGCGGTTACTCCCTATCTCCGTAGGGAGAACCCGCTTATGAGGTTGACCTCATGACGCAATCCGGAAGTGCTGACTAGAAACTTTCACGTTTCAGACCCTATAGATCACGAAAATATAGGTGGCCCAAATTTGTATATATATATATATATATATATATATATATATATATATATGCTTGTCTGTTCGCGCTCTAGCAAGCTCAAAAATGGTCTGATTTTAACGAAATTTGGCATAAAAATCTGTCGTCTAATTTGAAAGGTCAAGTTTGTTAACCAGCAGAATCCGCCCACTAGAAGATAGTGTTCGGGGCGAAATTCGCGCAAAAAAAATCGTAACGCTTACGTTTTTGAGTTTATATGCTTGCAGGTACTTGTTTTATAGGTTTCTTAACATAAGAAAACTAATGAAACCATTTATAAGGCGATATCTGCAACCTTTCCTGAGAAAAGTGGAATCAATGTTTTTGTAAGTCATTATATTTTTGTGAGTACTTAGAATCCCGGAATTCAATTGAAATATTTTCTATAACTTGGAAATTAATCCCAACTAAGATGTTTAAATTTTGGTTATATTTGGAGTTAAGGAAGTATGCGAAAAAAATTATTTTATTAATAGACATGAAAAGTTTTCGGATCTTCATACATTTTTCGTAAATATCTAGGCGCTCGGTAGTGCGCCAGGCCAAGTTCCGGCCTAAGCATACTGTGTGTATATTACAGGCGGTCTTAGAGCCGATTTTTACCCTCTCATAACTTTCAACCAGGTAAAGATAAAGTTATGAAATTTTACACAGGTATTATACTACTAGATGTGAGTAAAACTGGAAAAGTTCATAATTCTACATCGAATAGTTTCTGGGATATTAGCGATCGAAAATCGGGATTTATAGGACTCACTCACTCACTGACTCATCAAAATTATTAGGCACTTCCCATAATGCTAGGGACTTGAAATTTTGCATGAAGATAGATATGAAGACGTTACTAAAGGAAAAAATCGTAAAATCGCGAAAAGTTGTGTTTGACTCCGCTTCCGGGGCGGGGCGTGCCAGTTTTGTACTTCCTTCGGAAACCCATCATTCCGTCCGAAACTCATGATGTAGGGTATCAAATGAATTGTCTCGGTATGAAGAACCTATATTTGATGTTTTAAGAAACAATTAGACGCATATAGGCTCGGTAAAAATCTTATACCAGCTGTCTGTCTGTATGTTTGTTCCTCTTACAAATCCGTACCGTTTGACCGATTTTGACCAAAAATGGGTCTTGATACGGGGAGAATCATAAGCTAGGTTAAATTGTCTATCAGCTGTTTGTCTGTCTGTTTGTTCCTTATACAAATACACACCGTTTGACCGATTTTGACAAAATTTGACACACATGTCGGTCTTTCTCCGGGTAGTTTCATAGGCCAGTCAAAATCGTCTATCAGCTGTCTGTCTGCATGTTTGTTCCTTACACAAATTCACTCCATTTGACCGATTTTGACCAAACTTGGCACACAGGTAGGCCTTGGTCCGGGGAATGCACTAGGCTAGGTAAAAAAAGGACTTTCAGCTGTCTGTATGTATGCTTGTTCCTTATACAAATTCACACCGTTTGGCCTATTTTGACCAAACTTGGCACGCAGGTAGGTCTTGATACGGGAGTGTCATATTGCCTATGACGTTTTTTACTTTTTGTTCCATCGAAATGCCATCATTCCTTCTGAAACCCATCATGTGGGGTATCAAATGAATCGTCTTGGTAAGGAGAACCTATATTTGATGTTTTAAAAAACATATCGACATATCTTAATAAAAACAGTTGTGACTTCTTTCTTAAATGTAGTAAATAAAGTCGTAGGGGTTCACTGCATAATATACTTCAAAGCAGATACTAAGTTTTTCAAAGTCGAGCCATCTAAATTACAAAGTTTAGGATTACAAACCCAAAATGTATCGTCTTTGTTTCTTATATTTTTCTTGAAGGCCTTCTGCACTTTCCCTATTGTGATATTTATTCTCGGGATAAGGTTCCTGTGTTTTACAGTGTAATAGTTTAGTTAAGAGAGCAATCAATTTGTCCTCTAGAGTAATGTCATCTGGAAGAGCTTCTAACTTTTCTAGTCTAGTGATTAGATGTATGTAGGTTGATAATTGGTATCAAATATCAAGCAGTAAGGAGAACCTTATGCAGAATCCAAAGACCCTGGTTTTATATGAAGTACTAAAGCCAGTAGGTATGCAGCAACTAAATTCTATTTAATACTTAGAAAAAAGTAATGAGATCCCAAAAAAAAAAACATAAATGTGAAATAGAGGCCAAGTTCCTGCCCCACAAAGGAACACTCCCTTCCTCAAAAATATCCCCTCCTAAAACCCCCCAAAAACGCCTTACCATTCTACACTCCAAAAAAGTAGTATGAGTTGGTGTATTAATTCAACCAAAAATATTTGCCAATACAAGAGATGATACAAGAAAGAAATGTCCAAGTTCATTACTTGGAAGACCTCATAGTTACTTACTAAGAACAGTAAAGACACTTCAACTGACCTTTAAAAACAACAATGAAAATACTTATATCCATTTACTAAAATATCACTTTCCTCAACCAGGTATATTCTTAAACTTGGCAATGTTTTTTTTGTGCCGAAATTATCTTTAGAGAAAAACTAAACATTGCCAAGTTTAAGATTATACCTGGTTGAGGAAAGTGATATTTTAGTAACTGGATATAAGTATTTTTATTGTTGTTTTTAAAGGCCAGTTGAAGTGTCTTTACTGTTCTTAGTAAGTAACTATGAGGTCTTCCAAGTAATGAACTTGGACATTTCTTTCTTGTATCATCTCTTGTATTGGCAAATATTTTTTTGGAGTGTAGAATGGTAAGACGTTTTTGGGGGGTTTTAGGAGGGGATATTTTTGAGGAAGGGAGTGTTCCTTTGTGGGGCAGGAACTTGGCCTCTATTTCACATTTATGTTTTTTTTTGGGATCTCGATAACGGTTGGGAAATCGTGCTAAGTGGAAGGTGACCATTCGAATGCTTACTAAATTCTCTACAAAAAAGGTTCAGAAGCAATATTCGATGGGGCAACGTCAATCAGAGATATAAGCGCTTAAAACTTAAAAAGTGTTTGTTTTGTTGTTATGAAAGGGGTTTTCTCTTTGTTTATCTCACTTTTTAATTGGTTGTTTCTTGTTTTAAATTGCATTTATCAGTAAAATTAGTATAGTAGTAAAATAAGCTAAGAAACGGTGATAATAGGTTTGGAGTGGCTGTGGTAATCAAGATGGCAATGACTAATCATGATGACGTAGGTTGTTTTGAATTCTCCTGTCTATATAACCTTCATCATAGCCTCTAACTGAAGTTACCGTTATTTCTTATTTTGTATAAAGATTTAACCCACAACAGAATGGAATTTTATTCGCCATGAAGCTTATATTTACAGTTGATTATAACAGTAAAACGAATTTGCTAGTAAAACAAGATACTTAAAATGACAACGAATTTTTGGTTGTTTAGAATAGAGCCTTCTCAGCATTAGTCAACGAGTAAGTACGTTTTCAGTGCATAATTGTATTGACTTATACAGATTAAGAATTATCCGTTTCTGTGTAAGTTGGCTACTGTCAGTTTCCTGTGATTTGTGATGCTAATTTATGCCATTTCTTCGAGATGTACGTAATCGCGCTAAGATGACGCAGTTCCTGCGAGTCGGACTTTTTGAGTTCATAAGCTTGTAAGTACTCGTGTTATATGCTTCTTGGGCTAGGAAAGCGAATGACCGGCGATAGCTATCAAGGCGATAGCTTTAACCGTTTTTGAGAAAATTGGAAAAATAGTTTTTTAATACCGTTTTTGGTTTAGGTACTTAGAATCATGGGATTCAGTTGAAACATTTTTTGCATGTTTGAATTTCATTAAAACTAATATTTTAAACTTTTGGTTACGTTAAGGAAGGGTTAGAATAAAATATTTCATGAACAGTCATGAAAAGTTTTGGGAACTTACTTATCATTAATATCTCGTACACGGTTGGTAAATCGTGGTAAGTGGATAGAAACTATTTGAAAGCTTACTAAATTCTCTACAAAAAAGATTCTAAAACTATTTTTGATTAGGTTACGTCAATCGGAGAAATAAGTGCTTAAAGCTTCAAATACGTCTGTTTTGTTCTTATGAACGGGTTTTTGTCGTTCTTTTTGTAATTTTTGTCTCTTCCCCTTAGTTTTTTATTGCTTTTTATTTTTGTAATTTTTATATTAGGTAAATGTATTTGTGTTTAAAACGGGATAGTAAAAATGAGAACCAATTTTCTGTTGTTAGAAATAGATGAGTTAGAAAAAAGTCCGTCACGCAGGAGCTGCATAACTAAGCACTTTCCTCAGAATTTGGGTACTGTAGACTGCTTTCCAGAACAATTTGCTTAAAATGTCCTACATAAATAAAATAAAAACATGAATAATTCTCTTTTAATTTTGTAATGAGCCACTGATAAATTATTAATTTGCTTCCAGTGTTATGTTTACACATGGTACCTACTACACTACGTAATAAATACAAAAAACCTCATATTATCGTATTTTGATCGAACGCAGGAACCGGATAGTCACTCTAGTGGTAGAAAGCGCTCCTTGCGGCGCCTTTGTGAACCTATGTCTGGCTGGCTTTTCTATTGAAATATATTACAAAGTAAACCCCCCTTTCCGATTGACCGATTCAGCTCATTTTTACAACACTTCTTTCTCATGAGTTACCCACGACGTATACTGCGTTTCGTTACAATACAGCAGAAATTACGACCAGTATGAGCATATTAGTAATTTGGGTCCGGAGTAAACCCCCCCTCCTAATGAACCGATTTAGTTTATTTTTACAACACATATTTACCTGTAGATTACCACTACGAATAACGAGTTTCGTCGAAATATACCAAAAATCACGGTTGGTAGTGGCGAATTGGTATTGTGGGACTGGAGTAAACCACCCCCCTCCTATTGAACCGATTTAGTTTATTTTTACAACACATATTTACCTGTAGATTACTACTATGAATACCGAGTTTCGTAGAAATATACCTAAAATCACGGCTGGTAGTGGCGAATTGGTATTGTCGGTCCGGAGTAAACCCCCCCCCCCTCCTCATGAACCGATTTAGTTCATTTTTATATCTCACTTTTCTCTCTATATTACCACTACGAATACCAAGTTTCGTTGAAATATAACAAATATTACGGCTGAAATGGTCAAATTAGTGTTTTGGGTTCGGGGTAAACCCCCCCTTCCGGTGGACCGATTTTGGTGGTTAACGAACTCGTTCAATAATTGAATGCTATATACCAAGTTTCGTGACGAAAAAACAAAAACTCTGGCCGCTATCGTGTTAACAGACATATATATATATATATATATATATATATATATATATATATATATATATATATATATATATATATATATATATATATATATTATCGGGGGTCATTTTTGGTGTCTACTAGGTAGGATCGATAAAGATTTGAAGAAATTTTTCAAAAATTCCGTCATGAGTCCAACCTCAATAGCTACTTTCCTTCGGAGGAAAGTGCTAATACGAGTACCTTTGCATAAATTTCTAGCAACCTGAAAATTTGCGTGAAAGATAGGGACAACATTATAAGGGAATTGGGAAAAGCCCTTATCGATCCCATGAGTGCAAAGAATTTTTTCGAGGTCAAAGTTCGCTAAAAAAGGTTTTTAGGAATTTTCAACGAAACGTTTTGTTTTATGGTGAAAATAGTTCAGACAAAAATTGTAGATTGTGCAATTATTTACAAAACTTGTCAAAACACTTTTTTTCATTAGATTAACCATTTCTGAGAAAAGGCGATTCCAGAATTATCTTTAGTTTTATTCAACATTATATGCCAGACATAATATAACAGACTCGGCTAAAAGTTTGACGAGGAAACAATGGTTTGGCTACCTGCTCCTCTTTCTAAAGCGGTCCCTACACGTTCAGTAATAATGACATTACCTTATCAAAATGGCAGTAATAATGATAGTGTAAGGTGGACAAAGTTGGAATGACGAACAGTAATGATGTGAATCCGGATTTTCTGATCTCGGCTTCATCAATACTGAAAGTGGAGGGGATACTGTCATTAGTAATGATGGTATAGGGAGCGCTACATCATTAATACGTCATTACTCAGTCTATTTCGAGCTGTAACTAGGTGTAAGAGATGTAAAGGTTAAACTAGATTGAGTAGAAAGGGCAAAAAATAAGATGAATTGAAATGTATGACTCTACCTTGGTAACATTATAGTTATAAAATAGTTTTAAAAGTAATATATATATATATATATATATATATATATATATATATCAAAGTAACGAATCCGCATTAAGTCTAATTAAAATATATCATAGAATAAAATATATATAAAGTCATCTATAAGGGACCAACAACTTTTCACATTCGTTACTTAGCATTTGTATCGACGATATAAAATAGGTTGAAAGTACTTTATTTTTTATATCGACTTTATAAAATAATGTTACGTGATTCTTTTACCAATTCATTTGTCTTATAGAGTAGATTAGAAGAAAACATAATCGTTAAACTATAATTTATATTTCGTCAAATATATTCAAAAATATGCTTACGTTTTCAGTAACTAGTATTATACATTTTTTTACACCAGAAATAATGTAGATTTAAAATCAGCACCCCAAGAAACCCTAACGTGGTGAATAATATTGAAAACAAAAAATAATGATTTTTCCCAGTCTGGAAGAGAATAAAAATTTGTAAGCAAAAAAGTAATGTGACGTTTTGAAATTCAATATCTCCCCTTGGGATTATCCGATTTTTACGTCATTGAAATCTTTCAAAAGAAGAAAGACTCCTTTTTCTAACCATATAAATGACTATTGTATTATCTCAAAAGATACTTGCGAAAAATGGTTATCCAAATAAAAATAAAATGCAAACTTTTTTGCACATAACCTCGGTCCCAGAGCACTTGGAAACGCCCCGATTGGAAGGATATGTGTCATATTAAGGCCTTTACGAACGTTTCACATATTTTTTTGTGGCTAATGTCACAATTTTTCACATTCTAGAAACTTCGCTGAGCTAAATTCAGCGAAGTTTCTAGAATTAATCTTTTCCCACTAAAACTATGTACAATCAGGTGGACTGAAAACTCGCAGGTATTAGATAGAGCTCATGCGATGAAATTCTGCTTCAAATGAACTGGTCAAAGTTCAAATTCGGCCACGTAAAATTGCCGCAATCGCTAGCCAAATATTTTGCATGAAAATGTCTGTTTTCCTCATTTTTGGTTCAATAGTGTCTCAACATTTTTAAAATTGGTCAAATTTATTAGTTTTTGTGTTTTTTGATTCAGGCATTGATCAACTTGGGGGCTACCAAAACAATTGATTAATCCAAGTTGTAACTCGTTAAAATTTGGCTCACTATAGTTTTTCCCAAAATTGGAAAAAAATTGGCTAGCGATTGCGGCAATTTTACGTGGTCGAATTTGCAGTTTGAGCAGCTCATTTGACGCAGAATTTAATGCTGTTTAATAATAATGTGCTAGAAGATACTCCATCTGACGACGAGCCTCAACCTGGGCCCTCAAAAGGAATAAAAACTTAATATAATTCCATTAGCTTAACATCATTTCACTCAATAAATGTTGTGTGAGTGAATAAATGTATATTCATGTTTTTAATTAACTATTTACTTCAAATTCAGTCATTTTCAATACAATATGCTTCTAATTTTGTTCCTTCACTGAAGAAATATAGAAGTACAGTGATAAAAATTTCTCGGACACAGGTATATGTCTAAATGTCTTAGGGTTCCCTCCATCCCCACCCCTTTCCCCTCAACATACCGCGTACACTGTTATTTGATACCTTTAGAATGGAATCAGAAGTAAATTGTGGCAAATAGGAACCAAAAGTTTGCAAAATGCGATCAAATGAATATTTTACTAACTTTTTCTAACTTCATTTTGGCTAAATAGTGATTTAAAATTTTTTATATTGCTCAAATGTATTCGTTTTTGTGCTTTTTGGAATCAGTTATTGGTGATCTTCAAATTTTAGGTGGTTTATCAAAAGAATTGATGAATTTAAGCTGCAACTTGATAAAAGTAGGCACACCACAGTTTTTCGCAAAATTGGACAAAAGTGTTGTTTTTTGGATAGCGATTGCGGCACTTTTACCGGGGCGAATTTGGACTTCGGCCAGTTCATTTGAAGCAGAATTTAATGTTCTTTACTCCCTATTTGAAGTTTGTTTGTTTGTTTTGTTTTTTTTATCCAAAATCAACGGGGTTTAAATAAAGAAAGAAAAACTGAAAAAAGTGCTACTTTTTCGCGATTTTTCGCCTGCCAAAAGTTCTCCCCCCGGCTTTCGAGGTGGAAGAATTTCTTTCAGCATACTCACAGCACACCTAAATCTATTAGAAAAAAAAATCTTGTGGGGGAATTAATGTAAGCTCAAACCCCTCTATCTATTGCTGTATGTATAGAAAATTCTATTCATGATCCTCCAGTTGGTAGGAATTCCACAGTTATGGAAAACCATGTTCAAGTAATTATGTTCCGGTGGACGGATTCTGCTGGTTAACGAACTTGACCTTTCAAATTAGACGAACGATCTTCTAAGAAATTTCATCAAAATCTGACCATTTTTGGGCCGGTGGGAGAGCGAACAGAGAAATATATATAAAAATTCAACAGCCGTCATATTTGTTGCTAGGGGATCTGAAACGTGAAATTTTCGAGTCGCCATTTCCGGATTGCGTAATGATGTCAACCCCATTAGCGGGTTTCCTCCCTATGTAGGGAGGGAGGATTCGCGCTAAAATTATAGATTACAATTTTTAGCGCGGTTCCTCCCTTCCTCCATAGAAACGAAACCCACTTATGAGGTTAACCTCATGACGCAATCCTTGCGTCTACAATTGTGTTGTAGTTTTTTGAGTTTTTCTCGAAAATGAAGCAAAAACGAGAAAAATGCCGAACGACCTTTTTTCTTTCTTTTTTCATCCTGCATCGATTGCTGAAGTTTTGCCGTTTATGTTGGGGACACGTTGTATATGTATATGTATGTACATACGAATTTGTCTGTTCGCTCTCCTGTCGTTCAAAAATGGCCCGATTTTAATAAAATTCGGTTGGTTGCAGTTTCGTTGTTCGAGGCCAAGAGGTGTTTAGCCGGTGTTTTATCAGCCATATAGTGTCAATCTTTAAAATAATTTAAAACTAAAGGCGGCTTTGGACTAATTTTACGTATTTTTATATATAAAAGCTTTTTAATACACAATTTTAAAATTAAATCCAAACTCTACCATTGCATATATTTATATGCATACGTTTCTACCGTAAACAGGAGTGGAGCTATATATTTTGCCGTAGCAAAATTTTGACCACTTGTTGAAAACTTTACATGGCCGCATTTTTGAAACCATTTAAGACATTAAGCTGAAATTTGGTGCTTTTCTTATTCTTTATGAAGGTAACCCATGTACCAAATGACATCATATGTACAGATGGCAAGGGAAAAAATGTCATAGAAGTGTGTTGATTGCGATAAGATGTCAACGTCTTCTTCGTCTGAGTCTGACATAGTAAGCTCACACGGCAAAGCCAAGGCCTTAAAAACAAATACATACAGCACTTAAAAAACATTCCACTTTTTCTGCATCATAGGCGCAACTGATTTACAACTAGCCCTTTGCCAGTTCACCCGTGTGCGGACAGAAGTTTTGTTTCAGTTGCAAACTGGTTTCAGACGCAACTGGTTTGCAACGAGAGTTGAGCACACTGTGTGTGCTGGGCCTTAATTGACTAAATAATGTACATTGTCAATAAATATTTAGTAATTTATTTAGAAATTTTGAATTCCCCTACGATTGTTTAATATATTTCGTAGTCATTCCAGAGTCATCGTGTCTTCACTTTTGAAATTAATGTAACTGTCCTCTTTAACTTATCGTCCCTGCCATGTCAAACTAACGAATAAGCAAAGCGGAGCAAATTAGGAACGAATATATTTTACCCATTGACGAAATAATATATTGAAAAATGGTCTTATTCGATACTTTATTTAAGACATTAAAGGCTATTCTATAAAGAGGTTAGGGTTGTGACTAATCGCGACCAGTCGTATCGTCCACAATACAAAAGCTAAGTCCCGAATCTAAAACCGAGATTTTGCATATTCGATAGTTTGACATTGTAGAGACGATATGATGTACATTTTATAGTTTTTTTAATTGCTTTAAATGTATCTAAAATTGTGAGTTTATAGGTATCACGGTAATCCGTTTATGTTACAAATAATATTAAGCTAAATCTTAAGGCTTTCTCTTTTTAAGTGAAATTATTTTCTTTTTAATGGGCACAAAATTTGCATTTCAAGTCATGAAAAAGTCACGAAATGGGCTTTCACGAAAGTAGTAGACACCATGCGTTACAGCCCCAGCCATAAGCCTCGCAAAATGACCTGCTTGACATTTGATAATATTAAACTCGAGAAGTAGTTCCTCTTTTTGTGTCTCTGTTTACTTCAGTTATTAATTTTTATTTATGTTGTACACCTTATTTTTTAATTGGGTGCTGTTATTTTGATTGCATTTTTTTTCAATAAAACAAAGTTAGTAAATGAGAAGGATGTTCACGCTTATATAGAAAATAATTTTGGAGGGGACTGGGAGAATTTCGGGGGGGCCTGAAAGGATTTTGGGGGGTATGGGATAATAAAAATCTAGAACATGGAATAGTTAGACAATTAAAACGCTATTACGCCCAAAAGAAATTATTTTTTTCTGAACTAAGTGAACTTATTATTATTTTTAAGGTTTTTACGATACATTTTTACCGATTGCGGGGGGGGGAGCAGCCCTTTCAGCCCCCCCTTATATACGCCCATGCACGTTTTTGTTTTATTTTATTGATCTATAGAGCTTTACTTTAGAATGAGAGCTAGATTGTGTAATTTCCGCTTCTGTGTAAGTTACTACTGCCGGTTTCCCTGCCGCCTTAATATCACTTTTATTCAAGTTGTTCGAGAGGATGTTGACAATTTTCACGATATATATAATATATATATATATATATATATATATATATATATATATATATATATATATACATATACAAGAAGTTTATTTCTATTATAAGATTTTCAAATGACATTAGGGTTAAGAACGGAACCGCGCTAAGATGATGCAGTTCCTGCGAGTCGGACTTTTCTGTTTATCCACGTTATTTTGAACTCCATTCTCTTCATGTTTCGGGCCAATAGAAAAAACTATTTTTCTCACCCATTATTTAATTTATATAAAATATTATACATAGACGATATTATTAATAATCAAACTTAAAAATTCATCACAAACCATATGTAATCTTTTTGTCACCCATATGGCAGAAGCTAGGGCTCAATGTGTGTTAAAGAAGTTTAATAATCATCTGATTACACTGACCAACAATGAATTTGTTTCGGGCTTAAAAATACCCAATTATTATGTATTTTCACCCCCTGAGTTCAAAAATCACCTCGAAAATGACCAATTAGCTCTTGTTTTCAAGATACAATAACATGTCAATTTTTACATGCTCAACCTTCACTTTGTTGAGAAATTTAGTTTTTGGATGTTGGTACACCTGTTAACTGACAAAACCAAACGTACAGCTATTTTGAGGTTATATACTTGAAGAGACTTAAGAAAACAAGAAAGCCCTCCTCCACTCAATCAAATACGCTGAACAAAGTGGAAAATCTGAGGTGATCTAAAGGTCATCGCTATACTTTTAGGAATGCAACTGGGGTGTACTAAATACTGCTGCTTTTTATGTGCGGTGGGACAGTAGGGATAGGAAATCACATTACATTCAAACAGACTGGTCTGCAAGAAATCTTGGCCCTAGTGAAAAAAATGTTGTTGCCAAGCCTCTCGTCGACCCGAAAGATATATTTCTTCCACCACTACATATAAAACTCGGTTTGAAGAAATACGTTGTCAAAGGCATGAACAAAGAAGGAGAGGCCTTTAGATATTTGAGGGAAAAATTTGCTTTCTTAAGTGATGCAAAAGTTAAGGAAAGTGTTTTTGGTGGCCACAAATTCGGGAGCTTGTGAAGGGTCCTGCGTTTGACAGAGTTTTATAGGGGAAAGAAAAGGAAGCTTGGAATGGGTTCAAGGGAGTTATTAAAGGTTTTTGTGGAACAAAAGAAAAGATAGCTATGTTGAGTTGATGAGGATCCTTCTACAAAAATATCATGAACTTGGATTCAACATGTCTCTCAAAATTCATTTTCTCCACTCTCATCTAGACTTCTTCCCTCCTAGTTGTGGTGCGGTGAGTGATGAACACGGTGATAGATTCCATCAGGATATTTCTGTAATGGAATAAGGATATCAGGGCCGTTGGAAAGAATCAATGCTTGCAGATTACTGTTGGTGCGTAGGGATGCTCCACAACTCACCTACAAGAGACAGCCATGAAATCCACATGTTGGTAATAATATCCAACCCGCCAAGTATCTCCCATTAATTTTCAACTCTTAAAAAAATTTAACTACTATTTAATAAATCCAAATTAATTTATAATGTTGGTAAACTTATGGTTTAAAATTTACAGATTTGCCTCAATTTCTTAACGTTATATATTTTGACCCTTGGTGTATCATAGAAGCTAGAACTAATAAAATTTTTTCATTGTCATTTTCGTTCTTTTCAACCCAAAATTAGTAAGATTTGACTCATGAAGTGAAGGAAACATCCCTATAATATTTTTTTGTTGGCCTGTCTAATCATATGGTCCTTATCTTTAATTTTCATTATTTTAAAATCAATTTTTATTCCTTCCATTAAGACAAGCGCCATTTATGAAACATTTATTTCTGGTATTTTCTAAGTTTTTTTTTTTTTAAATAAGAATTTTTTCCTTAATTATTCACTTTATATTATTCTTATTATCATCACTTTATTGTGCAAGTCTAAGGAATGCCCGTTTATAGAAGCATGAACCCTTAGAGCTATTTCGTCATTTTTTGTGAATTTTCATTACTTACTTTAGGAATAAATCCCCACACCCCAAAAACGAATTGTAAGATAAAGAATAATGATGGAAATCTCATTGTCCAAAAGAATTTCGGTTCGTGCGTCAAGCCACTTCTCTTTAAGTATGCCCGGAAGACTATAACGAAATCAAAAGATTTTAAATTGGAATACTTTACCTTAATATCAGCAATTAAGACTTGAGCAGGCGTAGATCCGAATGGTTTAATACAGACGTCAATCATTCGCCAAAGAATAATTTCGGCTACTTAGCATATTTCGATTATTCAAAAAGTGTATCGGAAAGTGAGGATGTGAATACCAAATCTCTTGTCGTTGCAGTTAAATCTACAAAATATACATACTATTACAAATATGGTTGCATCGAATTTCTTCCGTCTCTCAAAAACTGCAATCTCGTTTGTTTTCTAATCTCATTAACTACTAGTGTGAGCTAAATAGCCCAGAATAGAAACCTGAATAATATTTTCCTTTCAAAGCAACAGCTTGCTATAATAGCTGAATTGTTGTACAGATCAATCGTGAAATGAATTAAAAAACCTAAATACTCCAGGAGCTAATGACCATTTTTGATAAAAATGATTTTGCCTATGTGTGATATGAAATCCGTAGTCAAATTGGCAAAAGTGGATGATCTCGGTTAAATTCCAAGCCTGATATTTTCTGGACTTCCGCGAACGTAAAATGGGGTCACATTAGAACAGTGTGGTGAAATTGGTACAAAATATACTGTTAGGCTATTTTCATTTAACCAATACCAAAGGGTCGAACTTTGCCCAACATGCGAACAGACAAATGTATACCTTTATATTTGTCTGCTCGCTCTCAGACAAATATAAAATCATATATAAGGAGTATAGGTTTCTACCAATCTCAACACACTATACTAATTTGACTCCATTTTACGGGAATTCTTAAGTTAAGAAAGGATTCTTAAGGGTCCCTAGTTATCTTCACAGGCTCGCTTTATTACAGAAATATTTTTTTAAAAATACGGGAAACGATTTTTAAATATCCAACGAAATGATATCAACACATTTAAAACTTTAAGTAAAACTTTCCCCGTCTGAGACCATCCTGTCGAAATTTTTATTGTAAACCTATTTCTATAAAATTCATTAGGCGTTCACCTTCACTTACCATGTTTCAATCACTTAAGAGACATATAAGAAAGCATATAAATAGTCTAAACCTGTTCCTTTTTGTTGATATTTCCTTTTTGTTTCGCTTGGATGAATACTAAATTTGAGAAATCTTTTTTACCTAAATCGATCGTTTGGTGTACCAGAAAAACAAATTCTATTTTTTTCTCATTTTCTCGAAAGAGGTTAATGATGTCATCTTTCCAATTTATTAAATTCCGCCTGATGGTTGCTGACAGTAATTTTCCGGGGGGAGAGTTTAACCCATTAACTGCTCCTCCCGCAGGGGTGCGGGCTAACAAAGACCATCTGCCCACGCTGCTCCTGCCATTGGTGCGACTGAAAAATACGCTGTTTCCTCGTAAAGCGTTATTCTCGCGCCTCCTAGGTACATTTTCTCGTTATTCTGATAGGTTCCCTACTTCGCCACAAGACAGTACGTGATATATAACTTCTTCCTTTCTCCTCCTGTGCCCTCCTTTGGTGAGGCTTGCCAAATGACGTGACCGGCACAACGCCCGTGTGTTGAATGAAGAGGTCAAAAGGTTAACTGCTTAAAGTATTACTGTACCCAATTTCATCAAAATCGTACCAACGTCGACATTTCTTATCAGCTCTTCTGGATTTCGTCATCGGGTCAACGTCATAACTCTTTGCCTATTAGGAAAGCTTGCTATAAGCCGACTTAGCTCCTATTTATGAAAATCCATCAGCTGGTAACCCAAGAGATCAATTCGACTTTTCAAAAGCTTCAATAATTACCCAACTAGCGAAAAGCCCAATATGGAGATGACACAAGCTTAAAAGCTAACGAGAGAAATCGGTGGCCGGTAGCAATAGGAAGATAGGAGCCATAAATACTTAAGATTAAAAGACTAGATAGAGCCTATAGAGAGTGTGAGGATCCTATTGTCTAGAGAAGTGGGAAGTATTAGAGGAGCCTGGGAGGTGGGGTCAGTTGAAGGCTGTGCATTCATTGTAACATCTTGGGGCAATACTCACTAATATGGAAGTCTTGCAACTAGTCGAGGCCATGCTTCTCTAATCTTTATATTTTATATATATATATATATATATATATTTATATACATATATATATATATATATATATATATATATATATATGCTAGCTGTGCCCGCGAATTTGTCCGCGTGGAATAGTGACTTTGGGAAGCATTTTTTGATTATGTCTTTTTGTTTATTTTACAGTATAAATACCGTCGTTTGTATATTTAAAAAGTCCGTCACGCAGGAGCTGCATAACTAAGCACTTTCCTCAGAATTGTTTTAGTGTAGACAACATTACTGAATAATTTGCCTATATAAATAAAATAAAAACGTGAATAGTTCTGCTCATTTACATTTCTTATGAGAACTGTTCAATTATTAATTTTGTAAATAATTTGCTTCCAGCGTTATGTTAATAAATGATATTGTACTACTTAATAAACACACAAAAACTTCATTTTCCGTCTTTTGATCTGACGCAGGAACAGGATACAGTCCCCCTAGACCTACGTCTGGCGGTTCACATTTCTAATGAAACAGAGTTTAAAGTAAACCCACCTTTCCAATTGACCGATTTACTTCATTTTTACAACACTTCTTTCTCATGAGATACCCTCGACGTATACCGCGTTTCGTTACAATACAGCAGAAATTACGACCGGTACGAGTATATTAGTACTTTGGGTCCGGAGTAAACCTCCCTCCTAATGAACCGATTTATTTTATTTTTACAAATTCTTTTTTTCTATTAAGATGACCGCAAAAAATAATACTAAAATGAAATACAACAATAATTGCGGCCGTTATAGGCAAATAAATACTTTGGGTCCGGAGTAACCTCCCCCCTCCAGATAGACAGATTTTGCTGGTTAACAAACTCATTCAATTGTTTGCTAGAGGAGTACTATATACCAAGTTTCCTGGCGAAAAAAACAAAAACTCCGCTGTTTGCGGAAAAAGAACCCTTTCTGTCTCTAGCTCAGTTACCTTGAAATAACATCTCAGATTTATCCTGAAAAACGTGAGCTCGGTGGAAATAAAAATAACAGGAAATAATTCCCCAATTTAAGCAGTTAAAGAATTAAAAATATTCCAAGGCAGCTGGGTGCAATTTCAACAGCTACTCCATTGGTGTCCTTGTTGTTGTCCTACATACAGTACCTTAATGGTAAGCCATTGAAAATGGGAAATATATTTAAATTTGCTTGCATTAAGATTATTATCGATTGTGTAAACAAGGCGACATCGCATTACAGGTGATAAATAGCAGTCAACAAGCAAAGAAGCATACATAAAACGATTGCTTCCTCCTTTATTTGCATTCCTCTTCACGGGATTTGCTTAGCTATCTAAACAATATTTCATTCGGATAAAGGACATTGAAATAAATAATTCCATTTTATGTTATGGTTGCTAGGGGCTTATATTGCAAAATAATAATATTTTTTTGCGCGAACCCCTAAAATAAACCTTATCATTAACTGATGCCAGAATCATCTGTGTAATACCTAAAGAAATTATTATATAAATTCTACTTTACCACAAATGTCCGATATTTCTCTGAATAAAGATATTATTGCTCGAAAGCATCTTTTTAAACCCTAGCAATACAGGATTAGGATGTTTTTTTTTGTTTTTTTTAAGAAGAAGAAAAACACATTTATTGGCTCGGCTTGATTGTAATCCTTACACAAATTTAGCAAAACAAAAAAACATAATAACATTAAGTTAGAATAAATGAAAATTTTAAACAATGTATGAAATATTAACTGTAACATATAGTTAATATGGAATCAACAAATAAAAATAAAAAATAAAAATGGCTCTCTATAGTATAGGATTTAGGATGTCTTGAGACAAGCGTGCTTTAAGGCGTCGATTTATTGTGACTTGTCCTATTCCTAGTTGTAGAATCTCTGCTGGAAGAGTAGTCAGATATTTCACTGGCTACATCCAGTTCACGATGCAATTCTTAATATTTTATTTTGAAACTTCTGGATCTTGTTTATCTGCGTCTTCGTGGCGCCCATCCAGACGAGTGCTCCGTACGTAACGAGGGGTCGAATTAAAGTCTTGTAGAGCATTATTGTCGTATGTGGTTTTAGTGAAGTATGTCTGTTGATCATGGGGTAAAGCTGTCCGAGTCTTCGGTAGACCTGTGTCAGTTTAGTTTTTATGTGAGTGATCCATGTCAGTTTAGTGTCAAGAAGAAGTCCTAGGTATTTCAATGGCTCGTCTTTTCTCTTACAAGGAATTGTGTTGTGATTTATGTAAATATTTGATTATCTATGAAATTTACAGAGAGAAAATATTTTAGTTTTGGTTTTGACTGGGTTAATTTTGAGTTTCCAGGAGTCGAACCATTGTAATATCACGTCTGTAGCAGTCTGTAGGTTTCTAATAGCCGTCGGTAAGTCGGAGTGTGAAGTATACAGTAAGGTGTCGTCAGGAAAAGTAGCTATGTCCGCAGTCGAAGGAGTCGGTATGTCGTAGCAGTATATATTAAATAGAGTTGGGCTGAGCACTGAACCTTGAGGAACGCCGACTTTGCAATTTCTTCTTGTACTGAGTGTTGAGTTGACACGTCCTTGAAAAGTTCTGTCTTGAAGGAAGGATGTCAATGTCACGTGTAAATATGGTGGCAAGCCTATCTGTTGCATCTTTAAGGTTAGGGAGCTGTGGCTTACAGAGTCAAATGCAGCAGCAACGTCCAAGGAAATCGTGCAGTAATTCTTCTATTCTTCGAATGCGCGCGTGATTGCTTCTGTTAGTCTATGGAGATGGTGAACTGTTGAGTGTTTATTTTTGAAGCCCAATTGGTGAGTTGGTAATATGTTATGTTCAGAAATATGGGACTGTATTCTATTATTGATTAAAGATTCAAAGACTTTACAAATAGTGTTTAATAAAGTAATTGGTCTGTAGCTTGAGGGCTTATCCTTTGGCTTCCCTGGTTTTTGGAACATCAGGATGATACCATTTTTCCAACTTCTTGGAAAATAACCAAAACGGAGAGCGGCATTGAATAATCCTACTAAGAAGGCCAGAGATGTTGTTGGGAGATTTTTAAGGACGACATTAGGGATTCGGTCTTCACCTGGAGCTTTTTTACGAGGTAGTTTCTGAATAACTGCCTTTAGTTCATTTAGCGAAATAAATTTAATAGGCATACTGATCGGCGGTGTTTCATGGTTAAGATTTTCTGATTCGTCATTTGGATTGAATATGTCTTCAAGGTGATCTGCAAATAAATTGCATTTCTCCTCATCCGAAGTCACTACGATATTATCCTTTCGTAGAGGTGGTGTAGAGATGTTACGACGAAAAAGCCGTCTGGTTTCCTTCCAAACCCGGTCATCGCCACTAGTTAGGTCACTCAGAAACTCCTGGTACTTGTTTATTCTGAAGTCGTTGAGCTCTTTTTTAACTTTTCTGGCAAGGTGGTTAAAATGAACTTTAGCGTCTTGATCTCGAGTTCTACTCCAGAGACGGCGAGATCTGTTCTTCTCTCTAATTATATCCAAAATGTGTGAAGGAATGAAACTGCGGCGTCTTTTACGGGGTCGCAGAAGTATAATGTAGTTGAGGCAGATATGGCGTCATATACAATATTTTTAAAATATTTCTCAGCACTATCTATTTCATCAAAAGTTCTTTTAGGTGAGATTTAAAATTGTCCCTGTTGATTTTTCCATTTATTAATTTTTCCATAACTGGAGGTGATCTAAAATATTCTTGTGTTGACATTAAAACTGGGAGATGATCTGACTCTAATTAAAAAAAAGCACTGTACTCAGAGTTGGTAAATTTATGTCTTTAGCTAATGTAATGTCCAATATATCAGGCTGGTTCCCTAACTGGGAGGGGTAGAAGGTCGGCTCGTCGGCTGATAAAACAACTCCTCCAATATTAGATATGTAATCCATGAGCCGCCTTCCATTCCTGTTGGTTATTCGACAGCCCCAGAGTGTATTCTTGGAATTGAAGTCCCCCGTGAGGAGTGTTGGGCTCGAGTTGAAGACGATGTCCAGGTCTGTATCTTTGATTTGGTCTGTAAGCCTTAGGTACCCGGCCTGAAGTTTCACAGTGGTATTTTGCAGGTAAAGCCGAATCCCACAGCAGTCCAAGTCCGTAAAATCAGCAAGTCGCAATTTGTCGTATTTAACATCATTCCTTACAACTATAGCAGCTCCTACTCGAGCAATGTTAGAGTCCCTATCTTTTCGGTAGACTTTATAATTGCTAATGGACATTTTGTCCTTATAAGTCAGGTGAGTCTCACTAAGGCAAGCTACGGGAATCTGGAGACGCTGCAGGAATTCCTTAAAACTCAGCACTTTATTTTTGAGTCCGTTGCAGTTCCGAAGCCTGTCAAGAGGTAATGGTATGGGATGGTTAGCCATGAGAAGCAGTGAAAAATTCTCCGAATAATTTAGTGATGAATGACTTTATTTGAGGTATGAATAGTGTTATAATTTCCTTAACAACATTTATAATAAACTTGGTAACTGAGGAAGTATTATCTGTATTAGAGTCATTATTTCTTGAAGTATCTTCTTGGTTTGTAGTTTTGGTTTTTCTATGAGGCCAGGTAGGTACAGGAGGAACAGGATCATTAAACTGGGGACGCAGAAATTCAGGATCTGGAGGAGGAGGTGGTGGAGGCCTATTTTCCTGGGCTGACTTCTTGGAAGACTTGAAGGAAGCATAGCGCGCAAATGCAAAACAGTTTTTTGAGGCAGCAGGATGTTCCTCATCACAATTTGGGCATTTGGGGGTTTTAGCATCGCATTGAGAAGAATGGTGGCCACCAGAGCAATATGTACATTTGATAGAGAGCCTACAAGAGGACTTGCCATGGCCCCAAATTTGACAATTTGTACAGCGAACATATTGAGATTTTTTGCGTGGCTCTACAGACACCACAGTATCAAGAAGACGGGTAAGTTCAAAAATTCTTTTGCCAGCAGCATTTTTTTCAGCAACTACTGATACTAAAGGAATTGGTTGGCCTGATCTATTTGTTAATCTTACAACTTTGACTATTGGGTAGTTTGGAGACAGCTCATCTTTAATTTCTTGCTCAGAAAAGCACTCTGCTACTCCTCGAATAACTACATTGGAGCTTAGCTTCATCAAAGAAGCGAGTAACAGATCGAAAATCATCGGTAGACTTGAGGGATATTTTAAGTTTTTTATTTACCAATTTAATATCTGGTGGGCCTTTAGTGAGTTGCTTGAGATCACGAGTAATTCCCTGGACATTAATTGCATCAAATAAAAATATAGGTGGTATCCAAGTTTTCCCAGAATTATTATTATTATTTGTATTTGAATTAATAGAATTTACAGCTGAGTTATTAATAATATGTTGAGTATTGGGTAAAGAGCCAGAAAGAGGTTGGAATATATTATTTAATTGAATGGTGTTGAATTTATATCTCTTAGCAGCTGTTGAAGAATCGATATGGTTTCGACGCTTGTTCATATTCTCTAGGTTATCGATAACCATATGTGAGGTAGCCGAGGCAGAAGGTACGCTTTTCTTAGGGAACAGAAATTCATTTGAATTAACAGCTGTTTCATCAATATAACCTGAATTTAAATGTTCCATGCTTTTGTTAACTTTTATGGATTTCTTATTTAATTTTATTTTAAAAGGATTGATTTTACTTACAGACGATTCTGCTAATTCTTTTTTGTTTACCACTAGATCTGGTTTGTAGCGCATACACAGGTCTCTTAGCCGAACACGTACTCCGGATTTTCACTTAAAGCGTCCAAAGGCGGCGCACTTTCACATCGTTCGCAACACTTAATACATCAGAACTACAAAAATAGGTAAAAATGCAGTTTCCAGGCCTCCAAACCGATTTCTTTCAAACTTTGCACAATAACGTATTTTGATGCACCTACCGAACTTCAATTGTCAACAAGTCAATTGTCTAAGCTCAGAGAGATGTCTTGGAGGAATAGAAGAATGTCTACGACTTTAGGGGCATACATGCTATGCGTTTCCGCTCGCTCAAAAAGATAGCAAAACCCCAGTCAATCCAGTCAATTTTAGCGAGTTGGATTGACTGGGGTTTTGTTATTTTCTTGAGCGAGCGGAAACGCATAGCACGTATGCCCTTAGCGACAGGTGACGACGGGTGAGGATGCCCTTAAAATTAACAATATCTCTGAATAAATGGTTTCTGAACATTTCAAATGACAGTTCTCTGTTTCCGACGTTTTTTTTTTACCGTATTCGTGTTTAGTGCATCAAAATACGTTATTGTGCAAAGTTTGAAAGAAATCGGTTTGGAGGGCTGGAAACTGCATTTTTACCCAATACTACATACATTATGAACAAATAAAGTCCGTCACGCAGAAGCTGCATAACTAAGCACTTTCCTCAGAATTTGGGTAGTGTAGACTGCTTTCCAGAACAATTTGCTTAAAATATCCTACATAAATAAAATAAAAACATGAATAGTTCTCTTTTAAATTTGTAATGAGTAACTGATCAATTATTAATTTGCTTCCAGAGTTATGTTTACACATGGTACCTACTACACTACGTAATAAATACAAAAAACCTCATATTATCGTATTTTGATCTAACGCAGGAACAGGATACAGTCCCTCTAGATACAAAGCGCTCCTTGCGGCGGCTTTGTGAACGTAAGTCTGGCGGGCTTTTCTACTGAAATATATTACAAAGTGAACCCCCGCTTTCCGATTGACCGATTCAGCTCATTTTTACAACACTTCTTTCTCATGAGTTACCCACGACGTATACCGCGTTTCGTTTCAATACAGCAGAAATTACGACCGGTATGAGTATATTAGGAATTTGGGTCCGGAGTAAACCCCCCCTTCTAATGAATCGATTTAGTTTATTTTTACAACACATATTTACCTGTAGATTACCACTACGAATACCGAGTTTTGTCGAAATATACCAAAAATCACGGCTGGTAGTGCCGAATTGGTATTGTGGGTCTGGAGTAAACCCCCCTCTCCTAATGAACCGATTTAGTTTATTTTTACAACACATATTTACCTGTGGATTACCACTACGAATACCGAGTTTCGTCGAAATATACCAAAAATCACGGCTGGTAGTGGCGAATTGGTATTGTGGGTCCTAAGTAAACCCACCCTCCTAATGAACCGATTTAGTTCATTTTTATATCTCACTTTTCTCTCTATATTACCAGTACGAATACCAAGTTTCGTTGAAATATAACAAATATTACGGCTGTCATGGTCAAATTAGTGTTTTGGGTTCGGGGTAAACCCCCCTTCCGGTGGACCGATTTTGGTGGTTAACGAACTCGTTCAATCGTTTGGTAATTGAATGCTCCAAGTTTCGTGACGAAAAAACAAAAACTCTGGCCGCTATCGTGTTAACAGACACACACATATATATATATATATATATATATATATATATATAGATATATATAAATTTTAACGGGGTTCATTTTCGGTGTCTACTAGGTAGGATCGATAAAGATTTGAAGAAATTTTTCAAAAATTCCGTCATGAGTCCAACCTCAATAGCTACTTTCCTTCGGAGGAAAGTGCTAAAAGTAATGAATTCATGTTTATAAGAATCTTTTTTAAATCGGTTACTTTTTTACAATTAACATTTTTACTACTGCTCACAGTGTCAAAGAAATCAGAAGTAATCTAACTGTAAAACGCTGGAACTACCTGCACAGCGATGCCAGCTGCCAGACACTACTATTTGGCTGAGAGATTGTTTTAAGAAAATCAAGTAGCACAAAAAGTTCCGTTCTTATTTTTAATGTTTGGGTAGACTAACAGTTTAGGATTCCCCCTTCCCGTTAGTTGCTAGGCTTAAAACTCACCAACCATTTTGCTTATAATTTGTACTCTTTTTATCCCCCCCCCCCTGGTATGCCCATCCCATATTAATGTGTCTCGGTTTAACTCTCCAAAAATATGGCAAGCCTATCTGACGGGGACAGGCAGAATAGAAACGCAATTAAAACTCTATGAGGGACAGTTAATTTCTAGTAATTCAAGGTCTGCCATCATAGTTGAAATTAACCTCAATTAGAAATAAAGCTATGAGATAGATAATGTAAGGTAACAGCTGTTCTTTATCGTCCTAGCAACGCATGCTGCCTAGGCTTGCCTTCTCTAACCAACTCAAACTTTAAACCCCCCTAAAAATGCTTAAAAATACGAATATCAAAAAATCCTTTCTTAGCGAGCGCCTACGTTATATAGGGAGTGTCCATGCAAAATTTCAAAATTTTCTGTCGAGCGATTTGGGCTGGGCGTTGATAGATGAGTGAGTGAGTGAGTGAGTGGTATTTGACAAATATATAGTAGATTTATTTATAAACATGTTGATTGATTCCATCCGTTAAACTAAACAAAACAGCGATTCGCACAATAGCTGTCTTTGAATGACAAAATATACATATTATTAAAATATATGGAAATGAAAATCGCCAGTGAAATATTTCTTTTTTCAGTTATTTAATTATCTAAAAGGGGCCAAAATGTAATTTAAATTCGAAATGAAGGGCATCACAGTGACTCGACTAGCAAGGAATACACGTAACATTTTATTTTATTTTTTTATTTATTTTTATTGCGCTTTTGCATCTAGGCCATTAGCACCGGGCTCTCATAGGTTGCCACCCTCCTTAAACATCCATGGTTCAACTGGGAATTCCTTCAACGGGCTCCAAAATGAATAAAGTCAACCTGGAGTTGATCCCTCATCTCTCCTATGATAATCCAAGGCGTTAGCCGCAGGACCACGGGGAAGCCCCACATAACTTATTATTTACAATATACTATTTATTAAAGCATTTATCCATTTGAAAAAACAACAAAAACGTAGAATTGTATGAGTTTCAAGTCATGACTAGCAGGAACTGTGTCATTTCACCTTATTTCTATCCGTAGTGTGATTTGTAAATCTCACAATATTAAATTCGCCTTGAAGGCCTGAGGTGAGCCTTCCAAATTTACGCCGAAGCATTTCTTGTAGACAATTGATTAGGCTTTTAAATGGCTATGGTCCAGTGACCATGACTACTTAATCGATTTCAAGAGATTTTAAAAAATATAGGACTATACTAAAACTGCTGGATTAAAATAATAATAACATATGTATGTGTGTAAATATATAATAAGTGGGGTTTCTTCTCTGAAGGGAGGGAGGAAACACTGTTTGAATCAGTATTATACAAGTAACTGTGCCCTGAAGAGGTACTTCAGTGGACGTCCATTGTATAAATGTTATGTAGGAATGTATTTCCTTTATTTTCACCAGTCTTTATGCATACAAGATTTTATAAAATATATTCAAAAAGTCAATACAGTAAATTTAGATATTAGAGATCCGCCCAGAATACAATACTTAATCTTAGTGTTTGCCGTTTCAGAAGTTTCGATAAGGGATGTTTAGAAATATTGAATTTTTCTATGTCTTATAAGTCCTGATACCATTGTAATCTCACTGGTTCGTTAATTTTATTTTTCCAAAGTGACAATGGTTTAATCAAGTGAAGAAACCACACTCCGTGATCTCCAAAGCCACATTACTCAGTCCTAAAATAACGAGTAAGCTAAGAAATTTTGTTAGCGAGTAAGCTAACAAAATATGCCGATGTCACCATATAGAACATCCCAAAATTAGATCGACCAGTGAGGTGTGCCTTGAAATTGAAAATACAATTATGGGCCAAAGAAACCTGATGAATTTTATATATGTATGCCCTCCCGATTAGCAGCAAAGTTATTTCAGTTTGTCTCCACAAGTGAGCTGCTGGGCAGGAAATTAATTTTTTGAAATAGGAGTTGCTTATTTTACCCCCAGATTAGGATTCTATGTTGAAAAACATGACACAACTGTTTTTAAATTTTTCTGATAATATATTATTTTAGACCTTTAACTCTCCTTTGAAATTACTTGACTCGGAAGTTGGCTCGTATTTCTGCTTTTACATTGAAATCAGACTCCGAAAATTTTGTCTATGTGATCCACATCAGGATATTTGTTAGAACAGAAGTGACCTTTTTCAAAAAAAAAAATTAGGAGCAAAGTTTTTGCAATTTATGAAGTTCCGATTTGAAGGTTAATTAGAGCTCTGAAATAATATTTTATCAAATAAATTCCAAATTAAAATTTTCGACATTTTACAACATATAATCCGAAACTGTGAATAAAATTACACACAGTATTCGATTCGAAAAAATAAATTTCAGTTGATTTTACAACACTTCTTTAGATAACTTATTACTTTGTAGAGAGTGAAAGCATATTATATAAATACACACACACACACACACACACATATATATATATATATATATATATATATATATATATATATATATATATATATATATGTATATATTCATATAGGTTCCAGGTGGTCCTTGAAGTGACATGAACAGTGAGGACATCGCTGGTCGATGCTATCGCCCCCTCCATCTTCACCTTGACACGCAGATTTCCCATTCAAGTAGCCGACATGACACCGCCACGTGGAAATCAATAGTACCATTCCATTATACTCTCATACGTCACACATCAAATTAACTCGTTTAACGAATAAATGGTACTTCATGTCTCATTCATCGTGCTCCTCTCTTTGTTGGGAAGAAACCCGCGTATTGGGGCAACCCGACATTTTTAATGCTTTGAATTTCAAATACTAATCATAATTAATATTCATTTAATTTTATATTGTAGCTACTAAAACCGACAAATAAAAATAATATACCTATATTAATGTTGATTAAGGAGGATCCCATTCGGTTGTAAGGCAAAACGTTGTAATTAAAAAAAATAACCTTTTCACAATTTCCTTCATAGTAAAACTTTTTTTATATTTAAATTCATTCAATATTTAGAATGACGATGACAAAATGACCTTTTTTTGTCATAAAAAATTTAAATTTACCTCAAATTCGCTTTCAGTATACACGTGTCTAGTTAGGGACATTTGGCTTTATAACGGTGGCCTTTGATATCAACGGGCTCTGAACATGCGACTACTGCTCAGAAAACAAGTAGACTGTAGATGAAAAGTAGTGCCCTGAAAATAAACAATAGTTTACTGAAGAAGGAAATGAAGTCTAGTGCACTGTAGGTGGGGCTGAAGATGAAAAGTAGTGCACAGAAGATGAGCACCAATGCACTAAGATGAAACTGGAGACTAGTGCACTGAAGACAAACATTAGTGCCGAGAAATTAAACACTAGTGTGGTGAAGAAGGAAATAAAGTCTATTAAACTGAAGAGGAAAAGTAGTGCACTTATTAAAGAATGAAATGGAGACTTGTGCGGCGAAGAAGGAAATAAAGTCTAGCAAACTGAAGAGGAAAAGTAGTGCACTGAAGAAGGGAATAAAGGCTAGTGCATTAAAGAAGGAAATGGAGACTAGTGCGCTGAAGATATAGATTAGCGCCCTGAAATTTAACACTAGTGTGGCGAAGAAGGAAATAAAGTCTATTAAACTGAAGAGGAAGAGTAGTGCACTTATTAAAGAAGGAAATGGAGACTAGTGCGCTGAAGATATAGATTAGTGCCCTGAAATTGAACACTAGTGCACTAAAAATTTGGTTCAAGACTAGTTCAATGCCCTCAGCATCCGATGCTCAAAAATTAAAAAAAAATAAGATAAATTACCAGTGAAAATAATCCTAAATATATGTATTTGATAACTAGCTGAATGCCCATGCTTCGTCACAGCAGATAAGTAGTTTTTTTTTATTACGTTAAATAATGTATCATCAACATTAACAAAAAAAAAATCAGTCCCGTAACAGGCCAAGAGGGCCCTGAGGGGCAGACACTATAGAGGTATCTGATTCATGACCATACGGCACACTAGGGAGATAGGTCAGTATTATGCTCCGACCGCCTTATTTTCCCCTTGGCAGCTTCGACTGCTAGAGTCATTAGCACCCAAGGTACCCATTATTTTTTTTTCGTTTTTAACGGCGGTACCCATTATAAAATTAATTAAAGGCTGGGTTGGCCTAGGGACGGTCAGGGAGGCCGAATTCAACCCATGAACGAAGACACTAGAAGAAAAATTCTTTAGTGCTTCCTCGGGATTTGAACTCAGGTCCTCCAACTTATTAGTCCAGTGCTCCAGCAGTGAGCTAACCTCATCAACATTACCCATCATCAACATTAACGCTACTATATAATTTTATGCAGTTCATTATAGCATGGTTTCCATCAAATTATAAGTTATACATCAATTAATAAGTAATCAAAGTATAATGTTTCTTGAGACCGGGGTGCACCGGACCAGTTTCACAAACAGATAACCTAGAGATAACCCGTTATCTATAGGTTACCAAATACAGAAATTTAACCAATACAGGTTAAAATTCGTTCTCAATAATAAATTGATGTTAAAATTAAAATATTAATGTTTCCAAGATGTCATTTGTAAACACCCATTATATTTGAGAGCATTACCAAGAAGTGTTCTGACTGAGGATGCTGATGGGTGAGGAGGCTGTGCAAGGGCTTGGAATATTATTACCTCGGATGGACCATCACCAGGAAGACTCTATGAGTTTATTTCTAGTGATTCAAGGTCTGCCATCATAATTGAAATAAAAATAATATTATAAAGTTGATACAGTACGGTAACAGCTGACCTGTTATCGTCCTAGCAACGCATGCTGCCTAGGCTTGCCTGCTCTAACCAACTAAAAATTCAAACCCCTCTAAAAATACATGAATATAAAAAAAATCCTTTCTTAGCGAGTGTTTACGTTCTAAAGAGAGTATCCATGCAAAATTTAAAAATATTCTGTCAAGTGGTTTGGGCTGGGCGATGATGGGTCAATGAGTGAGTGAGTGTTATTTGACAAATATATAGTAGATCATTTTAACTATTAATAATATAAAAAAGTGTTTTCTTTTAAGCAATCAGAAAACCAGTCTTATAACGATTTTTAATGTAACTGAGAAGTAGAGGAATACTTTGTAACTTCTTCATGACTCCTTAATTAAGAGACAGAACCAGGTTCACGTTCCTTGCAAAACCGGTTCCTGAAGTAGTTAACGAAGAAATATTTTTGTTCTCTAATTTAGTATCATTGTATATTGACAGAATTTAAAGAAAATGTTAATTTAGCCACATAACCTTGTCCAGACGTTATTTCCATAACAATCTATGACAATTGTATAATAGGTGTTTCTAGATTTCATGAATAAACCATGATCTTCATTTTATTCTATTTCAGGATGCTAATCATTCCTAGTTTATAAATTAACAGGTTTATGCAGTTATTTTGAAGCAACTTACATAACGTTCTCTCCAATAATATCGTAGTATCCAGTTAAATTGAAAGATCTCTTTCTTACTCATTGATATTGCTGAGGGATATGAGCCCGAAAACATAATGTTGCTTCAAACACCGTAATGAATAATCACCATGTTGGAGGATAAGTGGGCAATCAGTACCTTCAAAACATATTAAATGCTAGTTTGGACGAAGAGCCTTCGTTGTGGGAGCTCACAAATAAAAAAATAAATAAAAAAAGGTACAAGGTTGAGGCGGCTCTATCCCTCGCCATCTAATATACGATAAAGAAAAATTGGCAAGTATCATAACCTCAATGTTCTATTAAACAAATCTTCGCGAACGCAGCCAAAATCTTCGGAGAGAAACGATTGCTATCAATACCAGAAGGTACAACTAGGACCCTTGACTTATTAAGTCATATTGATCGATAAACCTTTCCTGTGACGTTCTCAAGGCAATGGAGAAAGTTGTAACACTGATTTTAAAGAGGTTCAGAAATTTGCATATCAAAAGGGCGAATCGACAGAAAGGGATCTACACTTTTGAGTGTGTAAAATTATAGAAGACACATTAAACCAGGGGATTGCATTATGAACATGCTTAGAAATAAGGATTGCCGCTGATAGTGCCTAATGAAATTTCGAGATGTTTAAGATAACATACGAAGATCCCAAAACATTTAATTTCGGTTAATGAAATTGTATTTTTCTAATAATTCCTTAACTCCAAGCGCAACCAAACTTTAAATATCCTACGTAAAATGAATATCAAACGCCTTGAAACATTTTCAACTGAATTAATCGTTTCTGAATACCCAAACAGAAAATTAGTTAGGAAAACTAGTTGTATTAATCTTTTCCGTTACAGATATGACTTAAAAAATGGTACCATTCGTTTCCCTACGTTAGAAAACCTATGACAATTGTACCAAATTGTTTTGGGTGCAAATTGCACCCAAAAACCTGTGTTCTGGTTAACGGTGAACTGCTTGTTTACGAACTTGTCCTTTCAAATTAGTCGAAGGATTTTTGTAACAAATGAGATTAAAATCTGACGATTTTTGGGGCTGCTACAGAGCGATCAGACATATACATATATATATATATATATATATATATATATATATATATATATATATATATATATATATATATCATCCTTACAGTAACCCTGCAAGAAGGGAGTTTATTTTTGTCTGCAAGTCTCATGCAATAATCAGCATATCACTTGCATTTGTATATTACATATGTATATATATATATATATATATATATATATATATATATATATATATATATATATATATGTATATATATATATATATATATATATATATATATATATATGTATATATATATATATATATATATATATATATATATATATACATATTTCAAATAGATGAAGTCGAAAATTTTGTTCCATCTATAGCTGTTTACACAATTCCAACTCAGTTTGGATAGCAGCGCTATGTTCTCTCTTTACGCTCTAGTCTATAAGCAACCTTACGTCCGTAAGTTTATTCTGAATATTAGCTATGCCAATTATATATTTATTTAACTTTTAACACGTCCATTTATATTTCACAGAGAATTTTAGGACGACTTATCTTTGCGTTACCTCCCTTTTCTGGCCAGGATAGGTCTCCTGCCTTTTCTTCCTAAGTAAAGCCACCACACCTATTAGGAGTCGGTGCACAAACTTAGGCAAGGAGTGCTCAGGCATTAGCACCCACGGCCACCGAGTCTCCATCAAATATATTTATCCGGGTCTCAATAAAAGATATTTATTCAAATAAATAATTATCCAGCTGACTTTTTTCATGTGTTTAAATATCAATACCCGTTTAAAAATAATACATCTCTGTGAAACGGGCTATATTCATACTGCAACCAGAAAATGAAGGGATACAGCTTGCTTCGAACGAATTGCCACGATCTCTAGTGGAAATCGAACTCCCTCTGAAATTCAACATTCTCCCATTGACTTTGGGTTGGAAGAGGTTTAATTTGAAATGGAAAAGGCTGATTTTGGTTTGACAATGCTGTAGATAAGCATTTAGAAAATGCCTTCGATATTTCTCCCTTTGTATTTACAGTTGAGAAACATACAGCCTTTATGCATCCTTCGTAATTCCATTAGCTCCGTTTTAAGTTTGTCAAGTAAATATTTACGGCCATGAAAAAAAACCGACGTTGGCATAACTGTTTACTCCTTTCGTTTCAAGCCGTTAATCCATTTCACCTTGGTCGGGTTTTTGTTCCTCGGCCACGTAATAAGTGCTAATCTCGTTTGTCATGAATGCGGTCAAACGCCTCGATTGCCAATAAAAAATGGGTCGCGTGAGCAAAAGCTTTTTCTCGTGACATGTTCACTGCACGTGTCATTTCCTTCAGGAAGTACGTTCATGCCTATGTCCTTGGCAGGATGGATAGTGCAGAAATCAATCTGAACGTGGGTTAGAATTCAGGTTTGCTTTAATAGTTGTATGTTTTTAAATTTCAATGGCGAATTAAAATAGTGTACTTTTTCTACAATTAATATTTCTTTCTTACAGTATAATAACTAATTTTATGTTGATAAGGAGGATTGAGCGATATCACAACTGTCCGGAAGGATGAAATTTAGACTTGGTAAATTTTAGTTTCGTAAATTCTTGTTGCAATCTTTTGCTGTGGCTGTGGATATTATATTGGTACGAGAGGTTGGAATTACTCTATATTCAGTATAATAGATCTAGAGTCATCAGATTGCTATATTCGATTCTCAACAGGATTTATTATCATTTAGCTTTTGATGCGAGTCAGGTCAGCTAAAGAGAAATCCTATGGGCGTAAGGAATGGAGTCCGCATCCATCCCGGGGGTAATTGATGACATTATTGTTTGGCCGGCGCTAATGACCTAGTTGTCAAAGCGCCGTTAAATATATATATATATATATATATATATATATATATATATATATATATATATATATATTGTTTGGAAATTAGAGGTTATATTTTCATGTGTTATATAAAACAAAACAAGATATTACCTCTGATACCAGATATGAGCCCTTCCTGACGATACCGAACTCTCAACACGATATCTCGCGCCATTCGGAGAAGTGTAAGACACATAAAGTACGGATCAGTGAGCTAAAGGCCTGACCAACTCAATTGAATAATCAGTCTTCAGTATACAATTAACAAAAAAACGCCAGGATAAGAAAACCTTCTTTCTACTTACAAGGCTACGTTCATTAATAGGTAGAGGTGAGATGGTTTTATTTTTTTACCCTTGGGTTTCCACAACGAAGGCGATTCACCCAAATCAATTTTTGGTGGTGCTGTTTTTGGTACAAGTCATTAGTCTGTTGTAATGAATAATATTGTTGGTTTTTCAAAATTATTTGTCACTTGTCTGTCAACATTTTCAGCTATTAAGTTTCGTCCAGTTATCGCCGCTTAAATGAACTCTTGACCAATATTAGGAAATGAATCGGTTCGTGTAAAGAATAGTTTTTATATCAATCAGCAGTCTTCCATACTCCTCTGGACCACAAGCATTAATAATGCGACTAAAAAATGTCACATTATTATTTAATAGTCTCATCCTCATACACTATGACACTGCCCAAACCAACTGCTGTCATTCCAGCAGAATTGCTACATCATAAATATAGGAATGTATGTTTATGGGTTTTGCGCTCAAGTTATAACAAGAATGATGCTGTTGTGAAGTCATAGCAATATGGTAAATATAATCTTATGTAAATGTGGTATTTAAATGACATATTTAAATTGAGAGGTTATGTTTGTTGAATAACTGAAATACTATAGCGTAATTGTAGCTGAGTAATAAGGTCTGATTCTTTTTTGCAAATTCATTTAAGTTAAGGTGTAGATGATATAAATGCAGAATTGAAATTCATGAGTCGCTTTCCTTCCGCAAAGAGTTGAAAGTTTCTTTTGCAGAATAAGTTTTTTTTTTTTTTTTTCAGTAGTAAGACAATTCTACTTTGTGTAATTATGTGCTCTGAATGCAGAACTTATGAAGTTATGTATTATGTATGATGTCAACGAAGGGTTTGAGAGATGTTAGTTGTCATGTAAGAACAAACTTAGAATGATGGCTACTCATTTGACTTGCAAATCACTTTTGTAGCTATTGTAGAAAATATCTATTACGTAATGAAGTTTTACAGAATTTTATATGCCTACAAAAAGTCCTACTCTCGACAAAAGGTGTGATTACCTTTAGCATATCCTAAGTGCTTTGTTATGTAGGATGTCATGGCTGACAGGTTAGATTTGTAAGGACAGAGAAAATCTATGAATGTTGAACACCTCTAATGGTCTGAGCTACTTCAATAAATGTTTCATGAATGCCTTCCAAATTTTATTTATAAATGACCCTTCTAACCTAATATTTGACAAAAAGATTTTAATGGATTAGAATCGTCGAAGAAAGGCGAGTTATTTATTAATTTCGAATCAATTTTGGTAAAATGCCCGATTTAACCAGATTTTTTTTCTCGCTCTAATATACGCAAACTTAGTGTAGGGGAAGGCGTACCCGCGGTATATATACATGTATTCATATTTACTAGATAGAACAGAAGTCGCACTTGTAGACAATGCAAAAGACCTCTGTCAAACATATATTGAGTGCTTGGGCGTATGTAAGGGGGGGGGCTGCAGCCCCCGAAATTTTTATTTGATCGGAAAAAATGTCATAAAACCTTTAAAAATAAATGAAATAAGATTACTTCCTTCATAACAAATATTTTATTTTAGTTGTAATAGCGTTTTAGTTGGCTAAAACTATTCCAAGTTCTAAATTGTTAATATTCCATACCCTGGAAATGGTCTCTCTGATTTTTTTTTCTTAGCCCCCACCCCCGAAATTTTCCCAGCTCCCTCCGAAATTATTTCCTATATACACCCCTGATTAACTGACAACGCAGCAACTTGATAATCCCTTACGACTTATATGACTATACTGACAGAGAGTAATCCATACATCTTACACACCTAAAATCAACATGCTGTTGTTCAAAGATATATGTATGTATTCTTCTACGAAATTAATTCATTTTAATCTGGTTTTTTCCCTTCTTTTTTGTTTAGCATCAATATGCTTTAGCGATGACTAAACTGAAAAAAAACGTTACAAAAAAGCCCGTACGGCTGCAGCCACCCCCCCCCCCTATATACGCCCTTAGTACTAATTCTACACTCAGTCAGCATGTGCTTTATGAATAAGTCTCTATTGTCTTGACATAATGTAGGAACTTAAATGTACATTTTCCAAATTAAAATACCCATAAGAAGAAATAGACTAAAATTAGGCATGAATTCTATTAATCAAGAGGCCTCATCTTTTAAAGCCAGCTTTCCTTGTTTTTTTTTTTAAGTTTGCAAGTAAATTATATATTGTAACATACTTTTGAGAGAGAGGATCATAAATTTCCTTATGAGGGACCCATAAAGAAACAACTGCTTTTCTATAATTTTGGTTTACATTTATGTTTTATAATTTCAAATGAATAACTACAAAATGGTACTACTTCAACTGAAAATATTTAAAAAATTGATATAAAATTTTGTGTTAATGAACTAATTTAATATTCATTAAATTGTTAGACATAATTATAATTTATTACCTCTGAACAACTTGTAAAACAATATTTAAATTATTTTGATTACTCGCAAGAAGTAAGTAAATTTGGTAAATATTCTTAATAGAACATTGAAATAATTAGGTTGAGAATAGTTCAATACATTTTAAAATTCTTCTTTTACTTGAGCTTCTTAACCATTCGTCTTTGCTAAGTGAGCAACTATATATATAATGAACTTATAATACATACAATTTTGCATACAGATCAGTCAATTAAACAATTTTATATCCCCTTCACCCTTGTTATTGAGATTTGCAACCACCATAAGCCTAGTTGCTGTGAGGCATAAATTACAGATATTTATATACCAAGACGAAAACTTTAACAAAAACATTATAAATATCCAATTATAAGATAATATAAATAATTTTTAAATGAATTATTAATGAAAATAAATAAATAATAGCAATAAACAATTCATCACAAAATGAATTATCATTTAATTAACTGAAATAAAATTTTAATAATTAGCAAGTAATTAATAAATAAATAAATGCTGGCGACTCTCAATGTTCTGTCCTGGCTTAAAATCTATATTAAAAAAAAAAAAAAAAAAAAAAAAAAAAAAACAGCTGTAGATAGATTTTTAAACCAATATTTACAAGTGCACCTCATCAGGATGAATTATTAGGAGGGTCATATTATGTTCGAAAGTTATTATTCTTATTTTTTGTTTAGTGTATCAAGAATTGAGCTACTAGTGTGCTGGGCTGTCTAAAACTAGTGTGCCACCTTTTTAAAATGCCAACACGTGGACAGTCACTCATTCGGATACTTGTCACCAAACAGATAGATATTGCAGTCATCATTTGCTAGGTTAGTATATTTGTCAAGTTTCTTTTAAACCTTAATCGAGGTATATTTTGTGGGAATATTCTCTGATTTGGCGCCATCTGAAGTAAAGAAGATTAATGCCTAACCACTATGCCATAACAAAACATCTGCATTGTTCAGCATTGTTTAGTGCAATACCTTTCTCTCTGAAAAAAAAAAAAAAAAAAAATTACAATTCTATTAATATATTAAATGTGTTCAAACTTTTTTCATTATGCTGAATATAATTTTATGCTGTTTGAGTGCCAGAAATTTCATTTTTAAAATTGAGTGTGATGTGAAGAAGTTACAACTTATAGCAATCTAGGTTAATGTATATGAGAAAAAGTTTATTTCTATTTGCTTTTAGTATATTGATAGACTATGAGAAACTTTAGTGATACCAGCATAAGTATATATCTAATTTATTTGAAGAAAAATCTGTAATATGAGCTATTAATATTTATTCAAAAATAATTGTAACAATGGTTTAAAAAATGAAAATGACTATTATCTTGTACAAAATTGACGCATTTTATGCATAAAGCCTTTTCTGTGAGTTCCTTTCCAGCATGTAGTAATAGAAGTTAAGAGAGATAATAGAACCATATCCTCCAGATGAGAAAGATCAGCTTGTGGTATAAGTATCACATTATAGCAGCCTGCGTTAAATGGATAAGACTGTTAGGCCTGGATAACTACTCTTTGCCCCAGATTCATGGGCGTATATAGAAAATAATTTTGGAGGGGGCTGGGAAAATTTGGGGGGGGGGGGGGCTGAGACCATATCCGGTGTATGGAATAGTAACAATTTAGATCTTGGAAGAGTTTTAGCCAACTTATTACACCCAAAATAGAATATGTTTTATGAGCTAAATGATCTTATTTAATTTATTTTTAATGGTTTTATGAAATTTTTACTGATCAAATCAAAATTTCAGGGGGGGGGGGGCTGCAGCCCCCTCAGCCCCCCCCCTTATATACGCCTATGCCCAGATTTGTACTCTAAAAGGCCCAGTCCAGGCTAAAGCACAAAAGCTTAAGTCCACTTATGGATTGGACACACAAATGTTTGTCAAGCAGGCGGGGCAATGTTGTAATGGTCCAATGCAGTTCGATTAAAAAATTAAAATAAAATAAATAATTTCTCCTTGCTACTTAATGTGAATACATTTTGGCTAAAAGATTAGTTTAAATCAGGGCCCGAAAATAACTATTAATTTTTATTTCAAATGAGTTTCACTGTTCTTTTAATTTTTATTATTGCGAAATAAAAATAAAGTTTTCATCATAATTGATATATTTTATTATTTTTCTAAAACAGTTTTCTAATAATTTTTATTTTAAAAACTTAAAAATAAAAATTACTTGTATAATGTTATTCAACATTTTTTTATTATAAAAGCTTCAATATAAATTTTTATATTATTTTAACTTTTAAACCTTATTTAAAATTTAAAAAAATATTAGTGCTATAGTGAATAGAAACTTTGATTCATTGATATAAACAAATAACTTAAAAAAAACAAAAGCTTCCAAATCAAGTTTTCTTTATTTATTCTGAGGATAATAGACATTAATACTAGCTCCCGTGATAATTGATTAATTAAACTTTCGTTATTAAATTATTGAACTGTGTATAATTATTTCTTAGACTACATTAAAAATATATCCATGTTTTAACTCTCACAATACAATTTTTTTATTTATTGTTAAAATGTAAAAATTATACTAGAAATTTATTTCCACAAATTATTATTATAAAAAAATTCCAACAATTTTTATCGAGAAAATTTTTATATAAAAATTATTTCATAACAGTTATTGAATTTAATTTAAAAAATATAAATTATGAAGTAATTTGTTTCTGATAATTTTTGGGAAACGTTTAATTTTTATTTAGGTCCTTGGTTTAAATATAAAATCACACAGGTTCATTGTTAAAATTATTTCTTCTAAGAAGCCCATAAAGATATGTAGATAAAAGAAATGATAAATTGTTTAAAATCAATTTCAAAATCTGTTTAAGAGTGCTGCATCTATATTAACTCTGAATTGGAATAAACGTCAACACTTTGAAATGTGTTAAACATAAAACATTAAATTTAATGGTGTGAAATAAAAGTAATTTCCTATATCTTAAGTAACAGAATATATATTTTATAGGGAGTGAGGTTAGCTTAGTCATAGAGCTCTGGACTAATATGCTGGAGGATCTGAATTCAAATCCCGAGCAAGCACTAAAGATTTTTATCTTCTAGTGTCTTTGTTCATGGGTTGAATTCTGCCTCCCTGATCGTCCCTAAGCCAACACAGCCTTTAATTAATTTATTAATGGTACCTGCAAAGGGGAAAATCAGGTGGCCGGAGCATAGTACTGACCACACTATCTCCCTACTGTGTCTTATGTTCATGAATCAGATATTTCTGCCACTCAGGGCCCTCCTGGCTTGTTACGGGACTGGTATATTTTACAAATGAACTTTTAATAAACATGCGGAAAAATGATGGGATTGGAAGCTTTCACCAACAAATAATCCCAATATTTTCTTGTTGTCCAATGTTAAACATTACTTACTGCAAAATATATTATACTTCTTGTTCCGATAAAATTCATATTGTAAATTATGTTGGAAAAAACTGAAATCTGTTGTTTCAAATAAACGTTTACGTAAATATCTACATTTTTCAATATTGAATATCTATAGACTGAAGACATTTTCAAGCACCATCTTGTCAGATTTATTATTTAGTACAGAATTACTTTTAAATTATTAAAATAGTCCTTTATATTTTCAGACACATTAAGTACTATTTTTAAATGTAAATAAATATTCTACTCAGTGCTTTAAATTTTTTTTCTTCGTATTCAAGATAAACAGATTTTAGTCAATAGTTGGTCCTCAAAAACTTTCTTTTCATAGGATATTGAATTTATTAAAATGTATTTCATTCCTCATATTGAATTCACTGCTTTATTGCATCCCTTTACAGAAAAGGTAGAACTTAGTTTTACCTTGCCAATAATTCAAATTGATTGATACAAATTTTTGAATATTTTATTTTCCACCTTATATATAGCATTTCCAAGTCTATTTGAACCTTTTCCAAGTCAACTGTAACCTTTTACAAATCAAATGTAACCCTTTCCAAGTCATCAGCAACCCTTTCCAATTCAAATGTAACCCTTTCCAAATCAATTGAAACCCTTTCCAAAATAAATGTAACCCTTTACAACTCAATTGTCACCCTTTTTATTTCAATTGTAACTATTTCCATTTCAATTGTCACCCTTGAAAATGTGGAATGGGCGAATTTAGGGCCTCAGAACTCAACAAGATGAATCATGACAATATTTTTATTTTCGGAACTATTATTGGGCGAAAGCAGTAAACGAGTGAAATTAATACATTTTTCGAAAATCAATTATTTTTCGTACTTTATTCTTATAAGAATAATTTTTAGATAACAATTTTAAAATAATTTTTATTTGCAAAACTTTTATTTAAAAACGTCAAGAGAATTTTTTAAAAAAATTCTAGCCTATAGAAATTCAAATAAAATTTTGAAATAACTATTTGAAAACAATTTTATAGATAGAATTCTGATTTAAATGTTAAATAAGAATTTTTTGCAAAATTGTGATAACACTTTCGGTCCCTGAAATTTTTGAAACATTTTCAAGGGTGACAATTGAAATGGAAACGGTTACAATTAAAATAAAAAGGGTGACAATAGAGTTGTAAAGCGTTACATTTGTTTTGGAAAGGGTTTCAACGCATTTGGAAAGGGTTACATTTGAATTGGAAAGGGTTGCTGATGACTTGGAAAGGGTGGCATTTGATTTGTAAAAGGTTACAGTTGACTTGGAAAAGGTTCAAAGAGACTTGGAAATGCTATATATATATATATAATTGAAATAAATTAATTAATGGCATTTTCTTACAGAACTACTACTACTTACATATATACTTATATAGCCCATAACAAGCCAGAAGGGCCCATAGGGAGATACTGAATCTTATTCTTGCCCTTATCGCATACTATTATCCACTTTGCAGGTAGGTTTCTAATTATTGTTCAATTCAAACGTTTGGGTTTGATAAGTTTCTAGAATTAAAAAAAAAAACTGTCACATAGAAGGTGGCATAACCAGACAGATTTCTCAGGAAGGTAGTCGGTGTAGGTACATTCCTGAAGAATGTGCTTCTTATAATTTATATAAATGCAAAAGAAACATAAGCATTGTAATAAACAGCTGAATAAATTATTCATTGTTCATTTAATTTTGTTCTGAAGTAAACCGCTACTTCTATGGGCTAATTTTGCTTTTTTTCTACAACGCACATTTCTCTTTATTTAAGCATGATATAAATGGAGGTTCAGACCAAAGAAGGGCCTATTAGGGCACGTTAATAATTTGGTTCAGGAGCAAGCCCCTATTCATAATGGTTTAATTTTACAAGGCATCTTTCTCTTTAGATGTGCAGCAATGTATGCTTAGTTTTGTTGCAATGAAACAATAATGTTGAGTGTTTGGGGCATATTTATTAAGGGAATGCTATATAACAAGTTTAGGTTGAATAGGATTACTTAGTTCAGTAAAATAATTTTTTGGGGGTGTAGCTTTTTTTTAGTTGGCCAAGTATTCCAAATCCTAGATTGTTAGTACTAAATACTCTCAAATGCTCCAAGTCCCCCTCCCCCGAAATTATTTTCTATACATGCCCTTGCCAATTATTCATTCATAAGGGAAACCTCAAAAGCTACATTCCTTAAGCAGGGCTACACACGGTCAGTCAGGCCTGTCAGTTTGACCTGGACCGTCCGCCTGAACTTGTATATATTCCGGCCAGTCTGTCGGTTAAGACTGTTCAGGCGGCCGGAATAGATACACGTTCAGGGGACCGGCTTTAGGCGGACTGTTCAGGCCTAACTGACAGGCCTGCCTGACCGTGTGTAGCCTGCTTTAGAAAAGTGCTAAAACAAAAGCTTATAAATTTATTTCAGAAGGTATTTCAGATACATGCCCACTCTTGACCCTGAACCTGTCAGTGATAAGTAAATGCAGCCAAGAGCACCTTGCTCCTCTATAGCTATGACTAATGCAGAGAAGTCGGCCAAGGGGAGGCTTCCTGGGTCAAGACTGTTCCTGACCAATGGCAGATCAAACTCTACTTAGAAAAGATACAGAATGATTCATTCAAAAAGATCCTGTGTAGTCACTGATTCTGATCTATAACACGATATTTCTGATCGTTCTTATACTTAAATAAATATATGGCTTATAGATTAATAACTCGCATTTCACCAGTTTTGTTTCTCCATATGCGATAATTACATCAATTTGAGTGAAGCGAAACTACATTCCGCTAGCTTGTAACCCACAACACGGGCGGGCGTATATAGAAAATAATTTTGGGAGGGGCTGGCACCATCAGGGCACTTGGGAACATGGGCGTATATAGAAAATAATTTCGGAGGGGGCTGGGAAAATTTCGGGGGGGGGGGGGGGGGCTGAGACCGTATCCGGCGTATGGAGTACTAACAATTTAGATCTTGGAAGAGTTTTAGCCAACTTAAACGCTATTATACCCAAAATAGAATATGTTTTATGAACTAAATGATCTTATTTAATTTATTTTTAAGGGTTTTATGAAATTTTTACCGATCAAATCGAAATTTCGGGGGGGGGGGGGCTGCAGCCCCCTTAGCCCCCCCCCTTATATACGCCCATGTTTGGGAGGTATGGTATAGTCCGCAAGATGGAAAGGGTCCGGGAAAAATTTAAGATATTTTAGTGTAAAATGGTGAGTTTTGAGATCTAGTAAACCAGGGTAAATGTTGAATACGTTTTTCGTTTTTATAGGCGTTTTTTACACAACGGCAAAATGATCTTGTAACATTTAATTTTTAAATGAATAATTTGTCATTTTTGTTTCTTTTCAATAATTTGTAAAATCTCTGTGCTACAATTTAATTTAAACACACACTAAGCATTTCTCATTTCACTCGAAGCCATTCCTACAATTGAATTGCCGCTCAAAGCTAACAACCTAGAACTTAAAATTGTTAGCCATCTAAAATGTATTCCATCCAAATTTTTTTGAGGTTTTTATGACAAACTTTTACCAATTAAATCATATTTTTTGGGGGGGGGCTGGAGCCCCCTAAGCTCCGCCCCTTATATACGCTCATGACTATAACATCTGATTAAAAACTACCTAAAGTACGTATGTTTGAACATCATGAACGTTGACGGTCAATACTAGGCTCTCTAATTGCCTACAGATCTTTTTCCAACATTTTTAATGCGGTTCACTGTAATTGGAAGGTGGATTGGTTTTATTATTTCTTTAAAAATCTTTACTGATTTCTCTTCTAAGGTCTTCTAATAGAAATGTTCCTAAGATTCAAAAGTACGGTACTAACTACCTGGGAGTTTAGTGGTCAATATGCATTGTTTTTAGCTTATATCAAATTTTAGCGGCAAGTTTCCAGTCTATAAACGTTTATTTAATAATGCAGGTTCTAGAATTATTCTGAACTCTGTTAAGTGAAAATGAATTCCAAGAAATGCAAAAGCAACCAAAAATTAGTATTTATAAGAGAAATATAGCTTAAAATAAAATAAGGGAAGCCCGGTGGTCGTGAGTGCTTAGGCGTATGCACTCCGTCGTGGGTTCGATTCCCACAAGGGGTGGGGGCTTTTCTTAAAAAAAAAAAAAAAAAAAATATGTTCCTGCAGAACGAACGAGTTTTGCATCTATATATATATATATATATATATATTATACCTGCATTGATAATGCTGTCTCCGTAAGAGAAGAGAGACAGCATTATGAATGCAGGTCAGAGATATAAAAGAAGGTCCTTATTCTCTATTGTCCTTATAACATCTGTTTTTATTATTATTCCGAACCAAACGTGCCCTTGATATTTTGTAGACTTGCCGACTTCTTCACTCTTCACTCATTCCTCAGGGATAAAGTCCTAACTGTGGCCCCAGCCGTCAGCCATCTATTTATAAGAGTATACTAAAAGGATATTTATTTATTTCCTGGGACTTATATGAGAACAACTTTTTCAATTTCACGTTGTAGCGATGCCCCCTCATAGCTTGGTTTTCACACTCCAGGAGCCAGTGTTGCCACCGACATTAATATTCTAAATTTCATCATTATACATGATATGACTATCATGTATACATTTACATATCATTATACATATACATTATATTATACATTTAAATATTTATTATAGCCTAGTGTATATAATTATAAATTTGTAATAATAATATGAAAGTAATATACAGTACGCAGTTTTGGTAGTGTCTTTTAACATTTTAGCAAACCTACATAATGTTTTTAGCATAAATAAGCTTTAGCGATGACTAAACTGAAAAAAAGCGTTACAAAAAAGTTTCACAAAAAAGTGTTCGCTGGCATTCGCGCATGCGCGGTGACCATGTACGACTGTATTTTATATAGTACATTACATAGGTTTGTCGGGTGGACCTAAAGCATATTTATGTTCCTGAATTTGAGCAGTTTCTTTTGACCCTTGCCCCAACTTAATAACTAGGGGTTCTGAATCGTAAAATATTCTAGTCGGCACTTCCGGATTGCGTCATGAGGTCAACCTTACATGAGGGGTTCCTCCCTATGGGGGAAACCAGAAGTACATGGTGATTTATTTATTTTCAATTAATTACAATGTTTTACTTACATTAGCTAAAAGTCTCCAATCTCTCAAATGTTCATTAGTTGGGAAGCTGCACAATTACAGTATTCACAACACAGTGCATCTGCTTAAACTCAACGAAGGGCGACTAAGGGAATGAATAAGTCTTGCGATTGAGTTTTGGATAAGGGTTGGATGAAAGGGATGTTCAAGCCACTATTGAGTGTCCAATTGGACACGTGGAATGGAGCATTGGATACTTTTTGACTGAAAGGATTGGATTTTATGTAAGATGGAAGTCCCTGTGAAGCATCAATGTTTTAAGTCAATGTCTATATTGGTCTGGGAATTTTCATATAATAGACTCGTTTGTTCTTTTAACGTCCTTGTAGTTAGTGAAGTAAATGTTTGTACCGCCCGTTGAGTTCTATTTTCTTCTTTTGATTATGTAAAACTTCTATTCTCGCCAGATTAATACTCATAATTTTCGTCAATATTATGGCAATTTTCAAAAAAGTAATCTCGTTTTCATTTGAACCACTTTATTTGGATAATATACCTACCACTCTAATTTAATCTTAGCGTTCCGTGATTTCAAGTGATACAAATATTTTTGGATAAGTTATTATTTTTGAATCCATTCAGATAATACGTTTCATTTCCACATGATGTATCTTAGAGAGTTTCCATAACTTATTATGGTGTCATTTTGAAAGCTTAGGATAAGTTTATCTAATATTTTGTAAAAACCTTAAACACCTACTCTCAGAAAAGTGAGATTTCGACGTCATTGTCTACTGAAGAATTACTGTAACGGAAATCGCACTTTCGGCCTCGTCGACTTCTGCTCGGAAAGCTATATTATAAACAACCAAAAATTCGTTCTCATTTTAAGTATCTTGTTTTACTAGCAAACTCATTTTACTACCGAAATCAAGTACAAACACAACAAATAATAAAACACCAAGAAAAACAAACGTCAAGAACGAAAGATTCCCGATTGCGCATTTATTGTAGGACCCATCGTTAGATACTGTGAACTGTTTTGTATAATATTAAATCTTTGTAAGTACAGGTACCTTCAGGTAGGTCGATTTCCAGTTACATACTTGTGTATGTTTACTTTAGTTATCTTTGATATGTTCCTTTTGTAGATACTATCTATAAATTTGAAGAGTTGTCTGCCTTTTATTGAAGTTTTATAATCGCCAATCCATAGTGTAAGTGTGTTATGTGTAATGTATCTGTTGATGCTGTCTCGGCAATTCTATCTGCATTTTCATTTCAAGGTTGCCCTTTAATCCGTCGTACACGGGTGTACGTAGGAAATAATTTCGGGGGGGGGGGGGGGCTCGGAGGATTTTGGGGGTATGGAATACTAACAATCTAGAACTTGGAATAGTTAGCCAACTAAAGCGTTATTATATTAAAAAAAAACATTATTTTTTTCTGAATTAAGTGATCTTATTTAATTTATTTTTAAAGTTTTTATTAAATCAAAATTTCGGGGGAGGGGGCTACAGCCCCCTCCCTTATATACGCCTAAGCCATCGTTAAGTATGCATCTCTGCCTGCAGTTCGACAAAAGCTTTCTCATTTCTTCACTCGTTTCAAGTTTAAAAATATCTCAAATTCTAAGATAATTTCATTTCTCCGAATTTAATAGAAAGCGTATCAGCCACACTAATATATTACAGTTCTACGTTTCCAATATTACCGTTATTTTCCTTAGGGAAGAAAGATTAAAAGATCATCAAAACATAATGAAGAAATAGATAAAGCATGAGTTTTCAATAAAATCGTAATAAGATTGACAGAAGAGAACGTGACATACCGGCGTGAAGTAGATAATACAACAATGGTACGGGAAATCTGCAGTGGGAATAGAGTTAGTAGAGAGGCTGCGAGGTTCGCCATTCCTTGACAATGGTACTCGGAAAGCAGAATTCTACACATTATTTACACCTTCACTCTCACAGGAAACCCGCTTTTCCTACGACACGAGGCTGTAGGCGGACATGTTTCTACACAACATCGGCTTTGTTCGGCATACATTCACCGAAAAATAAAAAAAGTCCGACTCGCAGGAACTGCGTCATCTTAGCGCGGTTACGTACATCTCGAAGATATGGAATAGATTAGCATCACAAATCACAGGAAACTGACAGTAGCAAACTTACACAGAAGCGGATAATTCTTAAACTCTCAATACAATTACGAACTGAAAACGTACTTACTCTTCGACTACTGCTGAGAAGGCTCTATTCTAAACAACCAAAAATTCGTTGTCGTTTAAAGGATCTTGTTTTACTAGCAAATTCGATTTACTGTTATAATCAACTGTAAATATGTGCTTCATGGCGAATAAAGTTCCATTCTGTCGTGGGTTAAATCTTTCTATAAAATAAGAAATAACGATAACTTCAGTTGGAGGCTATGAGGAAGGTTATATAGATAGGAGAATTAAAAACAAACTACGTCATCATAATTAGCCACAGCCATCATGATTACCACAGCCACTCCAAACATAATACAAATACCTTTCTCCGTTTCTTAGCTTATTTTACTACTATACTAATTTTACTGATAAATGCAATTTAAAAGAAAAAACAACCAATTAAAAAGTGAGATAAACAAAGAGAAAAACCGTTTCAATAGACTTTTTTTTACAGTTTTTAAGTTTTAATCGCTTATATCTCTGATTGACGTTGCCCCATCGAATATTGCTTCAGAACATTTTCTGTAGAGAATTTAGTAAGCATTCGAATGGTCACCTTCCACTTACCACGATTTACCAACCGTTATCGAGATATTTACGAAAAATGTATGAAGATCCGAAAACTTTTCATGTCTATTAATTAAATACTTTTTTTCACATACTTCCTTAACTCCAAATATAACCAAAATTTAACCATCTTAGTTAGGATTAATTTCCAAGATATAGAAAATATTTCAATTGAATCCCGCGATTTTAAGTACCAAAAAAAAAAAAAAATAATGACGTACAAAAACATTGATTCCATTTTTCTCAGAAACGGATATCGCCTTAAAAATGGTTTCATTCGTTTTCCTATGTTAAGAAACCTTTTAAACAAGTATCTGCTAGCATATAAACTCAAAAACGTAAGCGTTAGGAATTTTTTTGCGCGAATTTCGCCCCAAACACTATCTTCCAGTGGGCGGATTCTGCTGGTTAACGAACTTGACCTTTCAAATCAGACGACAGATTTTTGTATTAAATTTAATCAAAATCAAGACAAGCATATATATAAATATATACATATATATATATATATATATATATATATATATATACATATACAAATTTTAGCCACCTATATTTTCGTGATCTATAGGGTCTGAAACGTGAAAGTTTCTAGTCGGCACTTCTGGATCGCGTCATGAGGTCAACCTCATAAGCGGGTTCTCCCTATGGAGATAGGGAGTAACCGCGCTAATTTGCGAGATGGGGGTTCTATTCAGAATAAGAATAGGACACACTAATCTCACCCATGCTTATTTATTTAAAAGAAAATATACGCTGAATGCTCAGTAAATCTTTCTATTAAACATACTTTCACCGAATGCAGAGTCCACGAAGCCGCTCGGATCCAAATGGACATTCATGTTCTTTTCTGTGTATATACTCTGAGATGACCATGAATTGAGCCAAAAAGCGTTTAGAATCTTGAGAGCTACTGAGGTTTATTAAAAAATATAATTAACTTAATTTATATATATATATATATATATATATATATATATATATATATATATATATATATATATATATATATATATATGTATGTATGTATATATTTATATATATGCTTGTCTGTTAACGCTCTAGCAAGCTCAAAAATGGTCTGATTTTGATGAAATTTGGTGCAAAAATCTGCCTTCTTATTTGAAAGGTCAAGTTCGGTAACCAGCAGAATCCGCCCAAAGGCAGATGGCGTTTGGGGCGAAATTCGTGCAGACAAAATCGTAACGCTTACGTTTTTGAGTTCATATGCTTCCAGGTACTTCTTTTATAGGAAAAAGGAATGAAACCATTTTTAAGGCGATATCTGTAACCGTTTTTGAGAAAAGTGGAATCAATGTTTTCGCATGTCATTATTTTATTGTGGGTACTTAAAATCGCGGGATTCAATTGACATTTTTTCTACATCTTGGAAATTAATCCCAACTGAGATGTTTAAATTTTTGTTATATTGGGAGGTAAGGAAGTATGCGAAAAAAAATATTTTATTAATAGACATGAAAAGTTTTCGGATCTTCATACATTTTTCGTAAATATCTCGATAACGGTTGGGAAATCGTGGTAAGTTCAACGCAACTATTCGAATGCTTACTAAATTCTCTAAAAAAAAAAAAGGTTCTGAAGCATTATTCGATGGGACAACGTCAATCAGAGATATAAGCGCTTAAAAATTAAAAAGTGTTTGTTTTGAAAGGGTTTTTCTATTTGTTTATCTCACTTTTTAATTGGTTGTTTTTTGTTTTAAATTGCATGTATCAGTAAAATTAGTATTGTAGTAAAATAAGCTAAGAAACGTTAAAAGGTATAGGTAATACGTTTGGAATAGCTGTGGATATCAAGATGGCTGTTGCTAACCATGATGGCGTATACATAGGTTTGTTTTGAATTCTCCTATCTATATAACCTTCCTCCTGCTACAACTGATGTTATCATTATTTCTTATTTTATAGAAAGATTTAACCCACGAGAGAATGAACTTTTATTTGCCATGAAGCACATATTTACAGTTGATTATTATAGTGAAACGAATTTTCTAGTAAATCAAGGAACTTAAAATGACAACGAATTTTCGGTTGTTTGGAATAGAGCCTGCTGAGGAGTATTCTTAGAGTGAGTACGTTTTAGTACATAATTGTATTGACTTATTCAGCAAGGAAGGGGTGGGTCTCCACAAGGATAAAGGCAACTAGAGGCTGCCCTCAGGGAGGTGTCTTATCACCCCTCTTGTGGACAATGGTGGTTGTCTCCCTCCTAAGAGCTCTTTCAGATGCTGGGTACGAGGTAATAGGATATGCGGATGATATAGTGGTTATAGTAAGAGGGAGATTTCCGCATGTCCTAAAAGCGCGTATGCAGCTGGCACTGGGGAACGTCATGAGATGGTGCCGCAATCTTGGGTTAACTATTAATCCTGAAAAGACTAAGGTGGTCCCTTTCTCTAGGAAAAGGAATCTGGATATGGAACCTATCCTGGTGGAGGGGTCTCCTGTATTGGTCACAAATGAGATCAAATACCTGGAAATTATTCTAGATAGAAGACTCACCTGGAACCCGCATCCTAATAAACAGATTGAGAAGGCAAAGGTCTCTTTATGGGCTTGTAATAGACACTGTGGAAGGACCTGGGGAATGAGACCGAGGATGCTCCTCTGGCTATATAATGCTGTAGTACGACCTATGGTAACATACGCAGCACTAGTCTGGTGGACAAAAACTGAAGAGAAGACCGCAGCCAGCAGACTAGAAAGAGTGCAAAGGCCTAGCATGCCTAGGCATCACAGGGGCAATGAGGACATGCCCCACGGCAGCAATGGAAGCAATAATAGGATTAACTCCGCTAGCTATCCGCATCAGGCGGGAGGCCCTGATGGGTGCATTGAGAATTCAGTCCCTCAAAGCGAGTAAGGATGAGATTAGGGGACATCTCAAGGTTTTACAAAGACTAAAAGAGTGTGATATATGCCTCACCCGGTCAGACGAGACTATACGGACACTTGTCTTTGGCAAGCAGTTCAATGTTGTTATACCTAGTCGACAGAGCGGGAAGAAAGACAGGTAAGTTTACAAAGAGACTCGTCAGTATGGTATACTGATGGTTCTCTTAAGGATGAGAGGGCTGGTGCATGGGTATTTGGTCCCAAAATAAAAATAGCCAAAGCTCTTGGTTCCTTTGCTACTGTTTTCCAATCAGAAGTTCATGCAATTGAAATTGCAGCCCGAGAAAATCTCAGGAAAGGTGTTAAAGGGCAGAAAATACGCATTAATAGCGATAGTCAAGCTGCATTAAAGGCACTTGCATCGCATAGCGTCTCTTCTAAATTAGTTTTTGATTGCCAAAATGCCTTAAATGATCTGGGCAGACATAACAGGGTTACGCTTGTGTGGGTGCCGGGTCATAAGGGCATTGAGGGCAACGAGATGGCTGATGAGCTGGCAAGGAAGGGATCGGAGGAGATATTCCATGGTCCTGAGCCGTTCTTCGGTGTATCTAAAAGCTTTGTCAGAAAGGTGGTAAATGCCTGGGAACAAGAAGAAATTCTCAGGAATTGGCAGGCCAAGCCAGGCATGAGGCAGGCAAAGCTACTTGTCCAGATTTCGAAGGACAGGGCAGGGTATTTCCTCCAACTGGAAAGGACAGAACTAAGGAGGATAGTAGGACTTCTCACAGGACATGGTCCGCTAAGAAAACACCTGTGCACGATGGGACTAATAGAGGACCCTACATGTCGCTGGTGTCTCGAGGAAGAGGACACCTCACAGCATGTCCTCTGCGAATGTGAGGCGTTGGCCTACAACAGGGTAGTGCATATAGGGAAGGCAATTGCTACGCCCAAGGACATAGCCGAAGCTACTCCCAAGGAGCTCAAGCTATTCGTGATGAGCTGCAAGTTGGAAAGGGAGTGAGGTAGGGACGCAAATCACAATAGATCCAATAGGGTCGCAGTGAGCAAGGGTAAATCTGGCCCAGGTCCCTTCATATTGTATTGTATTGTATTCATCCTTCCTCAAAAATGAGGATTAAGAATTATCCGCTTCTGTGTAAGTTGGCAACTGTCAGTTTCCTGTTATTTGTGATGCCTAATCTACTCCACTTCTTCGAGATATACGGAACCGCGCTAAGATGTCGCAGTTCCTGCGAGTCGGACTTTTTGCAATATTATTTCTATTTATTTTGTAGTGGTCACCCGCGTGATTAACAAAAAAGTCCGTCACGCAGGAGCTGCATAACTAAGCACTTTCCTCAGAATTTGGGCAGTTTAGACTGGATTCAAGAACAATTTGCTTAAAATATCCTACATAAATAAAATAAAAACATGAGTAGTTCTCTTTTAATTTTGTAATCAGTAACTGTTCAATTTTTAATTTTGTAATTAATTAGCTTCCAGAGTTATGTTTACACATGGTACATACTACATTACTTAATAAATACAAAAAACTCCATATTTTCGTCTTTTGATCTGACGCAGGAACAGGATTCAGTCCCTCTAGTGTTAGAAGGCGCTCCTTGCAGCGGCCTTGCGAACCTACGTCTGGCAAGCTAATTCTATTGAAATATATTACAAAGTAAACCCCCCTTTCCGATTGACCGATTTAGCTCATTTTTACAACACTTCTTTCCCATGAGTTACCCACAACGTGTACCGCGTTTCGTTACAATACAGCGGAAATTACGACCGGTATGAGTATATTAGTAATTTGGACCCGGAGTAACCCCCCCCCCCCTTCCTAATGAACCGATTTAGTTTATTTTTACAAAACATTTTTACCTGTAGATTACCACTACGAATACCGAGTTTCGTCGAAATATAACATAAATCACGGCTGGTAGTGGCAAATTGGTATTGTGGGTCCGAAGTAAACCCCCCCTTCTAATGAACCTATTTAGTTTATTTTTACATCTCACTTTTCTCTCTAGATTACCACTACGAATACCAAGTTTCGTTGAAATATAACAAATATTACGGCTGGCATGGTCGAATTAGTGTTTTGGGTTTGGGGTAAACCCCCCCCCTACCGGTGGGCCGATTTTGGTGGTTAACGAACTCGTTCAATCGTTTGCTAATTGAATGCTATATACCAAGTTTCGTGACAAAAAAACAAAAAGTCCGTCTCGCAGGAACTGCATCATCCTAGCGCGGTTCCGTTCATATCCCTAGTCTAATTTGGAAAGATTAAAATAGAAGCAGTTATTATTTTGGTTCCACCAGTCTTTTTTTTTTAAATTAATTATTATAATGGCGTGTCAACCCTTAAGGTCACTAACGCTATTCCTGTGTGTAGTAAAGTCTTGAAAGGTCATGATTTACGATCTTACCTGGAAGGGTCGGCTAACACTAGGTCCCGCTAGTTACAAGGTCTTGGAATCTTGGAAATCTATAATTCTAACAATAAATTGTTTTTGTTATTTTACTTAACCAGTTTTATTGTCAAATACATTATCCAACTATAAGCAATTAAAAAATAACAAGGAATAAAACAGCCAAAAAGAACCGTACGAATAAACGAAATCAATTAATTTAAAGTTTTAAGCACTTATTTCTCCGATTGACATCGCCTAATTAAAACTTTCTTCAGAACCTTTTTTGTAGAGCATTTAGTAAGCTTTCGAATGGTAATCTTCCGCTTCACAAGATTGTCAACGGTTTTCGAGATACTAACGAAAGTATACAAAGTTACCAAAACTTTTTTTGTCTGTTAATAAAATATTTTATTCTAACCCTTCCTTTACTGTAAACGTAACAAAAATTTCAACATATTAGTGTTGCTGAAATTCGAACATGCAGAAAATGTTTCAACTGTACCCCATGATTATAAGTACCAAAATCAAAGACAAACAACCCTCCCTAGGAAGGACGCTAGGCAGTTGAAAAGCTATATCTTGGAAATCCATATCTCTAACATTAAATTGTTTTTTTATTTGCTTAACCTGTTTCATTTTCAAATACATTATCCAACTATAAGCAATTAAAAAATAACAAGGAATAAAAAACAGACAAAAATAACAGTTCGAATAAGCGAAATCAATTACTTTAAAGTTTTAGAACCTTTTTTTTAGAGCATTTACTAAGCTCTCTAATGGTATTCTTTCGTTTGCCAAGATTCTCAACCTTTTTCGAGATATTAAGGAAAGTAAACAAAGTTACCAAAACTTTTTATCTCTGTTAGTAAAATATTTTATTCTAACCCTTCCTTAACTCCAAACGTAAGCAAAATTTCAACGTATCAGTTCTACTGAAAGTAGAACATGCAGAAAATGTTTCAACTGAATCCCATGATTCTAAGTACCCAAACCAAAAACGGTATTCAAAAACTATTTTTCCAATTTTCTCGAAAACGGTTACAGCTATCGCATTGAAAATGGTTTCATTCGTTTTCCTAGCCCAAGAAGCATATAAAACGAGTACTTACAAGCTTATGAACTCAAAAACGTAAGCGTTACGATTTTTTTGCGCGAATTTCGCCCCAAACGCCATCTTCCAGTTGGCGGATTTTGCTGGTTAACGAACTTGACCTTTCAAATTAGACGAAAGATTTTTGTACCAAATTTCATCAAAATCGGACCATTCGTCTGGGAGCTACAGAGCGAACAGACAAATATATATATATATATATATATATATATATATATATATATATATATATATGTTAACTTTCAAGCTGCTTCGCTGGGAATTAGATGTGTTTTCTGCAAATCGGCTTCTTTCTCCAGCGGTCTTTCTCCTCCTTTCATCGCAATATTTCGCCGGATTCCTCTCCGGCTTCTTCTGGCAGTCACTCATCCTTGCTGGTTGGTAAGGGAATGAGCTCGTCAGCGGTTTGGGCCCTTCTTATCCTTCTTGGTCGGAGACTATGCGAGCCAATGAACTGGGGAGGCTCTGGGCCAATCGGGTTTCGTCTGTCTATGTTAGGTTCCTCGGTCGTCCGTTCGGGGCGCTGGTGGTCCTGTATGAGTGGGTTATCTCCAGTCTTCTTCAGGATGGCCCGCCAGGTGCTGGAGAGGATGAGTCCTTCTTCTCTATTGAAGTTGGCTGGATTTTTGTGGATCTCAATCGCCTCTCTGATGAGTCTCCTGTTCAGCGTGTCTTCCTTAGCCAGGGTCTTGGCTTGATCAAACAGGACTTGTCTGGGGCACTCTTCTCCATGTGTTGCCACAGCAGAAGTTTTGGTGCGTCCCAGCCTGTAGTCTGCGGCGTGTTGCGCGATCCGAGTGGCTATCTTCTTCCCTGTCTGTCCTATGTACACTTTCCCGCAGTCACATGGTAGAAGATATACACCCTGGTCTTGCAACCGCTGCTTGTCCTTGCTTTTGCTCAGCCAATCCCCGATTTTGTTCAGCGGCTTGTAGGCGACCTCCATATCCTGTTTCCTAAATAGTCTGCCTAGCTTCTCGCTGACCCCGCTGACATAAGGTAGGGTAATTCTGCTTCTGGTTTGTGTTTCCCTCCGGTTGCTCTCATCACGGTGGCGATTTTCCACCATCCTTATTGTTCGGGCCAACTTCTTCCTGTCGTATCCATTCCCGGACGGATGACTTAGCCGGGAATGGATACGACAGGAAGAAGTTGGCCCGAACAATAAGGATGGTGGAAAATCGCCACCGTGATGAGAGCAACCGGAGGGAAACACAAACCAGAAGCAGAATTACCCTACCTTATGTCAGCGGGGTCAGCGAGAAGCTAGGCAGACTATTTAGGAAACAGGATATGGAGGTCGCCTACAAGCCGCTGAACAAAATCGGGGATTGGCTGAGCAAAAGCAAGGACAAGCAGCGGTTGCAAGACCAGGGTGTATATCTTCTACCATGTGACTGCGGGAAAGTGTACATAGGACAGACAGGGAAGAAGATAGCCACTCGGATCGCGCAACACGCCGCAGACTACAGGCTGGGACGCACCAAAACTTCTGCTGTGGCAACACATGGAGAAGAGTGCCCCAGACAAGTCCTGTTTGATCAAGCCAAGACCCTGGCTAAGGAAGACACGCTGAACAGGAGACTCATCAGAGAGGCGATTGAGATCCACAAAAATCCAGCCAACTTCAATAGAGAAGAAGGACTCATCCTCTCCAGCACCTGGCGGGCCATCCTGAAGAAGACTGGAGATAACCCACTCATACAGGACCACCAGCGCCCCGAACGGACGACCGAGGAACCTAACATAGACAGACGAAACCCGATTGGCCCAGAGCCTCCCCAGTTCATTGGCTCGCATAGTCTCCGACCTAGAAGGATAAGAAGGGCCCAAACCGCTGACGAGCTCATTCCCTTACCAACCAGCAAGGATGAGTGACTGCCAGAAGAAGCCGGAGAGGAATCCGGCGAAATATTGCGATGAAAGGAGGAGAAAGACCGCTGGAGAAAGAAGCCGATTTGCAGAAAACATATATATATATATATATATATATATATATATATACACCACTATCATTTTCGGTCTCTATGGGTTCTGAAACGCAAAATTTTCTAGTCGGCGCTTCCGGATTGCCGAAATTTTAACGGGGGTCATTTTCGGTGTCTACTAGGTAGGATCGATAAAGATTTGAAGAAATTTCTCAAAAATTCCGTCATGAATGCAACCAGTTCAAATGAATTTTTCAGGGTTTTATGACACATTTTTACCATCAAATAAAAATTCCGGGGGGGGGCTGCAGCCCACTTCCTCCCTTATATACGCCTATGGTTAGGCCCTCATAATTCGACATAATTTTCTCTAAACTGATGTTAATGTTTTTGGGTCTGTAGCCGTTTAAGGTAATTGAAGTATACATAAATGGGGTAGCCCATGAATCGTAAAGTCAGTGGTTAAAAGCATAAAACAAATTGTGAGAAATTAAAAATACTATGTAAGCCTGGGCATTTTTTGTTGAGCTGCTATTTTTTCAGATATTAGTGTATTTATTTATTTTTGTTTTCTTTACATAACTGTTTATAACAGCACCATCAGCTGTTAAATGAGTTTATCGCTATCGTTATGGAATGTTGGTATTATACGTATAAAAAATTATTTATTATTCACAAAGCCTGCTCTTTCTTTAATATATATATATATATATATATATATATATATATATATATATATATATATATATATTTATTTATAACTTAGGTTTCGATCACACTGCATGCATGTTTGAGCAGTGAAAAGGAAACACTTATGTCTTCTTGTGTTCGATTACTCGATGGGCTGGCATTCACGTTCTTTTTTTTATCTCGTAATTCGTTGTTGGTGGTATGTGACCATTCATTTCGCTACTTGTTTATTTTAACGCGTTTAGTATGGTTGTGAATGTCCAATGGAATAGCCACACAATATAATTCACGCTTCATTTGAAATTTCGGCGCTAATGGCCTAGATGCAGATGCGCCATTATATAAAAAATAAATAAATAAATTCATTTGAAATCCTCGAAAGGGTCCCTGACTTTCTTTGATGACGTTTGGCACAATAAATCAATGGCATTAAGAGAACACTTCGAATCAACGCATTCTTTGTTTCTGGTTTTTAATCGTTGATACTTAGATCTCCCCTAACGGATGTTGTGAACGGCGATTTGATGGATGGAACAGGGCCGATTACGAAAGCTCCATGTAGGTTAGGAAGGATGTAAGTATAAAGAATAGGATTACAATGTAACAATGGGAGCCGCTGCTAATAGGATTACCACTATTATATGACGAGAAGAACAATTAGATATTAGGCAGGTGGCAACACTGTATTTTTTCGTATTGGCTTTGGATGTCATCTTTTGCAACAAGCTGATAATCAATGAATGATTCAGTTTGTTAATAATGAATTGTTTTGCATCGGGTAACTCTGATGCATTTCGTTTTCTTGTCGAAATATTTTCGATTGCGAGTAATTATTACGAAGACTATCATGAAGGGACAAGAAACATTATTGAGACTTTTTAGAATTAAATTAATCATCAGTAATATCACATATTGCATAGGCCGTTAGTGGACGCCTATAAAGTGAAAAAAACAAGAGCCGGACCCGGTCGTGAAAGCTATAGTGATCCTTTATCAAGCTGATGTTGGCGAGTAGAAAGTCCGCAGATCTAGGGCAACCTCACCTACTGACACCACAGCTCTTCCCTTCTAGAGAAACAGGCGTACCTCCTCAGAGGTTAGATACTCGGGTATTACTTAGGTCAGGGGCGAGTTTCCTCATATGTGTTACTTATTTTGGAATGAGGTCAAAAGGTGTTTATTTATGGAAATTTGCTGGGATAAACATGTGCCTAAATTAGGGACTGAGATGCCTCTTATATGTGTTTTAGGTAATATTGGGGTAGAAAAGCAATTTCGACAAATCACACATTGCGATTGTTCAATGAGACAAATTTTGAGAAATTATTGTATTCCCATAAGACAACATACGGGTCATACGGATTCTACAAAAGTAACACAGCTCCAAAATGACTAGTTTTAAGTTATGACCACGAATGGACTCCTTAAATATGACTCAAACTTTCTACAACCTGTATGAAGTCCATTAGTCAACCTTAAATGGAGTTACCCTGTTTTAAAGGATTAAATCTGATCCTGGCAAAATGTGAAAGAATAATACTTCTTCAGTTGACCATAGCGCATCGATAGAAGTCTATCTCTTTAAATAGAAACGTTTAGAGATAATAATCCGATTGATGTTTGTTTTTCATTACTTCTCTACTTTTTCGAATCAAGAAAATGTTTTCTGCTTCTCTTAAAAAACAGTGATTTTTTAGTTTCGTAGGAGAAGTAGGGCTCTTAGGTTATGTTAAAAAATAACTATCCAATAAGAAAAACTTCAGGTTTCAAACTACAACAATAAGGCCAATCTGTATTCATATATTTTTTGCGAATTCATCAACAAACGGCATATCATCAGTTGTAGGAAAGATGCTCAAGCTCTATCAGAGCCCATCCCTGACTCCAACAAACAAACATCTTCGCCTTCTGGTTTTTATTTACAATCTATTGATGATCCCCTCCATCTAGCAAAATATCATGTAACTGTACAATACTACCTTTATTTTAAACCTCACCGTCACAGATTTTTATGGAATTTTACAAAGGTGTACCAATCATGTCGATTAGAACAAAACATTGGAGTTTCTTGATATATGGATGTAATACTACGTTTTTGGGTTATGACGATGGAATGTTTTTACAAATGTGACCAAAAGCCACCAACATTGTCCTATAAAATTTGATATAAAAATAAAAACATTTTGGAGGCCTGATGGCCTTAAGTGCTAAGGCCCCGTCCCTAAGGTCGTGGGTTTAATTCCCAGTAGGGATGATGGCTTACCTATAGATGATGGGTAACCTATAGATCACCCGTCCTAAAATCGTTGATAATAATAAATGGACGTTAACACTTAAAATCCAAGCATTAAACTAAAAAGCTCCCAATTATATCGTCTGCCTTCACATAAATATAGCGCTTTGCTCGATGGAATGAATCAAGTGTGCCAAGTTGGTCACATATGGGCTACGCATGTTACTTAATCTAAATATACTCTCCAATGTAGCCTTTGCGTTACAATAATCAATAATTATTGACCATCATCACGAAAATTTCTCATTATAATTGTAAAGAAAATGGTCCATCATTTTAAAAAGGTTTCATCAATTATAATTACAAAATGATGGAGCATTTTCTTTGTTGATAGTCATCTTGGACTCGTCGATTTCCTATCAAATGGAATTTGATAGCTATCTCTTAGAGCTCAATAATGCTGCATCATCATTTAGTACGGCGGCTTATTCTGGATAGGGAACCTTGAAATACTATTGATATTGAAGAGGTTATTATTAATGATATAGTGTATGAAGTTTAAATCCTTTGTTACATTTTTCACATCATCGGAATGTCATTTCAGACTACCAAATGTATAAGTATATGCATTTTAGAGCTGGAAATATCGCCTAAACAAATGCGAAACTTCAGTTATAAAGGTTCTATCTGAAGGTTTGGCTTCATTAGGTGACTTAAGGTGACATGCCTTGTTTAAGACAAGATTTAGTTAAGGATACTGTGCAGGAATGTGAAGAACCACGTTCCAATCCCAGCCTAAAGAGGAAAATATTCTAAAAATTGAAAATTTGATAATTAAGTCACTAATGGTGATTAATAAACAGTGGTCTCATAAAATAGTTTGAATTATGCTCTACCGAGCCGTGAGAGATGCCACCATGCAGAACTATTCATGCCGATTTCTTTTATTTAAGACATAATGAACTCTAATGCATTTTTATTCATGTAGGGTTTTAGTGATTTCGTGGGAAACGGATATTAATTACATTATTGGTTTATTCTCCAAATTGCAAGAACTAAAAATTACGGACGATTGATTAAAATCTAAGTCCTCAGTACTTCAAGCTTTATTTTGTCCTTAGCCTTCCGGGTCAGGTTAATCTGAAGAGCTTCACCGTGATAAGTATGCCGGCGTTGAGGTCGGACGGATGTGGGCCGGCCGTCCGGTGACCACCAGTACGGAACGGTAAAGTTCCCGTTAACGGATAATGACGACCGACCCCGATCACCGAGAGCAAGCTTATAGAGAACATTGAACCTGGTAGGAATGCGACCCGGCAAACAGCCTCTACAAGGCCACCACCGCTCTGCAGGAGGATCATCCCAATGAGGAACGTGGAATGTCTGCAGTACAGGCTAGCCACGCCCACGGGCAATCCTCTATCCATTTTTGGACAGTCTGGAGGAACGGAGTCGCTGATGAAATTGGCTCAATGTTATTTGCTAAATAAGAACGTAAGACTTTTGCAAAGGTTAATGCAAGATTCTTTATCTATTGACCATTTTAAGAAAAATGAAATCAGAACGTTGGAATAACTTCTGTGGTAACTCATTTGAAAACATTTCAAATGAGAAATCACTTATACAATAAAAGCTCTTATACTATAGTTTACTCTTTTATATTTTAATTTTTTTTGTTTTTCATTCCTGTTTACAATACAATACACTAAACTCGGGCTATCCTCTTCCAGGGAGTGCACCGCGGCCAATACGACCTATTGGGCTGTCCGTTTCTGTCTCTATTCAGTGTTACCGCCTTCCTATAATCAAGAAACATCCTTTGCGGCATTTTCCCTTGAGACAAGATTGGTATTCTTTTTGTAGCCAAAATATCTAAAACGTATATGATCCAGTCATTCCTGTTAATAAATGGAAAAATTGTGCAAGTATGCAAGATGAAGTACGCATTCAAAAAAGTCCACCAAAATTCAGCATATTTGTAGTGGAAGTGTATAGTATTCATCTCGAGTTAAATAAAATCCCATCAGCACATCCAACACGTATCATAATTTGGGGTGACGTTTTGAACTCACTAATTACTTAATATAGGCTTCTCCCAGTCAACTTGTATCGAAATGCGATGAGAAATATACAGCCTAAATCCTTCCAATAAACTTGTAACACTATGATGGCTACCAGAAACATTTGGCAAAGCGCAACAACTGATCGATATCGTTAATTTATCCGGGAGAACAAACTTACCAACGAAACAATACTTCTAAGACGTGTTACGATAAACTGACCAAACCATCCTAAATAACTGACAACTCGACTGTTTCTGCACTATAGAGAAAAATCGGGAGAGGTTTCTGTGACCTCTGCCGTTGAAGATCTCAGTGCGAAGAAGTAACACAAGAAATACCTGAGCTGAGTGGCAAACTAGTATCTAATGGCTAAGAACAAGAAACCTACTTGTCGAGCATAAAACTCAGACTTCACAATCAGACATATAGCCACCAAATTGACACTATACTCCAATAATTAAAATTAACAAAGAGCAGAAAACAAAAACACTAAACAAAAGTCAATATTGTAATTAAACGTCATTAGAATTTTTACCGGATATGTTGGCTACCTTTAGGAGTTGCTCTAAATCATAAGATCAGAATCTGCAATCCAGAGATAAAATAACCGTGAGTAATATTGTAGAACGGATTTGGTAACTAAACCAATACTAATGAATTGTACAATGCAACAGAATGAGATAGAGAATTATTGACTGATGATAGCAAACATTAAAAATTAAACAGTTCTTTTTTATATGGAAAATGAAACATATTTCATAAATAATAATACAAAAATAAACGCTGCACACACACACATACACAAACCATACCCACCCACACAAACATTCATATAAACAATTTGAACCACCTTTATTTTCGTGATCGGTAGGTTTCTAAACTTAATATTTTTCTAGAATCGTTCCGGATTGCGTCATGTCAGCCTTATAAGTGGGTTTCCTACCTATGGAGGGAGGAAGAAAACGCGCTAAAACGAAAACGTGTTTTGATCTTGTTGTCCTCAAGGAAATAATTTTTTTTTTAAATTATGAAATCAATTAATGTTGAGACATTCAACGTCTGTGCAGTTCTGATTATAATAAGTGAAATTTGCAAGACAAAAGGCCTGTGACATCAACGGAGCGTACGTCGTAGATAGGAGTCGTCGACTTATGCTGATAGGAGTACGAGTATTACTGGTCGTAATAAAATTCCTCGTAATCAGTCGGATCAAGGCAAAACATGGTCGGTTTTTTTTGCCCTGTTATCTTCTGCGCTGTGACCTTCGAAAGACTGGACGCAGTATCAACAAGCCAGACCTTGAAGCATTCCCATAAACTGCTGTCTTCCAAACGTCCTCCTTTCACAGACACACATGTCTACGTCATTGAACAAGTATACCTCCAAAATATGTCAAGTCAACATTTTAAAAAAAATTTAATTTAACACTACCATATGAGCAAAAAAGGAAAAACGAAAAGACAAATCTACCTCATTTTTGAAACAGTGTTGACATGAAAATTAATGATATATATCTAAACCAATTATACCGTTTATTAATAACACCGATTTTTGGGTTTTTTTTTTTTTGTTTTTTTTTTTGCAGGTTATCTTCCCCTTTCAGCCAGGATACCTTTCCTATTTCGAAAGAAAAGCCACAACACTGAGTGGAAATCGAACCCGAAATCCAATGCATGACTTGGCTATCCGGTCTCCATTAAAACGTTTAAAGTCGAATAATATTAATTTCGGAAACATTGTCCTATTGAATTTTTACTGCTTGAAAAGGGCAGAGCAATAAGTACATTTTTGAGTTTACAGTTTCCTCGCTGTGGAACGCTTATCATTTTTTTTTTCAGCTGCTTTATATTATGGCGGTGTTGTTGGAGGACTCATATCTCATCAACCCACTTTATCGAGACAGTGATTTAAGACTTTTAAGGGACTCCTTACATATCTGGATTGTGAAATTGATGTGACATGACATTGATCAGGAAACGAAGCTCAAATAAATAATGTCCTGCAGCCTAAAATGATTCTATGGTTCGTCCTAGATTCTACTTCGTCCTATTTGAAATAATATTCCTAATATTATTAAATAAATGGCTTGGGAATCCTTGCGAAGTTGAATGTATTTTATGACTGTGGAAATAAGGAATACATTATCTCCCGATTCCCATGAGTTTCCATTGTGGAAAAGAAGAAAGGCACAGGATGACTGTGTGAAAGAGGCCACGACAAGAATGGATAACAGAGACGTCGCTTGCTTATTAGGGACTCCTCAAAATGTTTAAATCTTGCCGCTTATGGAACTTCTGACTAGTAGGTCTCCTTTTATTGAAGTAAAAGCGAATGACTTAGTAGAATTAGCTCAGCACATCAGTCAGAAGTATGGAGGCGTTCAGTTGACACGTTTGTGCCCGTCGGGAGCCAACCCAGTCATCATTCCAGAACCCGAGCGGCTCCTCTTTTCTGCTCAGTTTTCGAGAAGAAGATATCTTCTTTTAGCCACGGTACAGCCCACAGCAGGAATCTCCAGACTTTACGGACCGCTTAGGCACAGAACTAATGTCTGACACGCATGGCCAGTTTTTCAAAAAAAATTAAAACTACATGTTCTCTTATGAAATACCTTTCTTTAAGGTGAAGAGGGACTGGTATGATTAGGGGGGGGGGATGCAGATACAGGTAATGGCAGAATGCCCTTGTCATCTGCCCGTCACGTCGGAGCTGCATAAAAAAGCACATTCGTCAGAAGACGGGTTGTGTACACGTGAATAATTTTCTTAAAATATCCTATATGTTTGTGTAAAAAATAAAATAAATGTTTCACCCCTCCTAATGTAGCATTTTAGTTTATTTGAACAACGTATTTTTCGCTTTAGATGACCACGACGAATGCCGATTTTCGATGCATTATAACAAAAACTACAGCCGGTACGGTAAAATCAGTATTTTGTGTTTAGAGTAATCCCCCCTCCCGGTGGACCGATTTTGGTGGTTAACAAACTCGTTCAATCGTTTGCTAAGAGAATGCTATATACCAAGTTTCTTGGCGAGAATCGAAGAACTCTTGCGGGTATCGTTTTTACAACCGGATACTACTCCTTGTTTGTACGCTTCCGTGTAAATGTTTTATCTGTTTCCTAACGTATGAAATAAATAAATAAAACCATAAAAAGACCATATCTATAACCGTTATCGGGGAAAGTGGAAAACACTCGGTTTTTCTTGGGATGTTCGGATAAAATCCTATGTCCCTTGAAACCGGTTGGTAGTAAATGTAACTTTTCGAAAGCTTATTAAACCTATAAAAAAACGTTCTTATGTGATTTTTGAGAGAGCGATTTGATTTGAAGAAATCGGTGTTTAATTGAAGTGTTTTCAGCTTGGAATACTGTCAGGTTCCTGTTGTGATGCCTGAGAACAATTTTAAATGTATTTACATCTTTCAAGAAACACAAAACTTAAGCTATTTCTATTCCAAGCCTTAGAAATGGCACTAGGGATAGGTATGGTAAAGCGTTAAAGTTCCTGCGAAACGGACTTTTTAATTTTGTCATTAATCATAAATTATGGACAATGAAGAAGGTAGCCCCTAGCCCACCCAATTAACCAAGCTTCAAAACACATGCCCTTGCAGTAATGTTCTCCAGTAAAAAAGAAATAAATGCTTGCTGATAATAACTACAGGTGATTATATCTCCATTCAAACAGATTGATTATGTTTCTCTTTCGAATTATACGGTCATTAGTAGAGTATCATTATAGGAAGTGTTCTTCTCATGTAGACAGGCAAGATAATAACAACTCGAGCGAAGAGGAAGAGAAAAGTATGTAGAAATATTAGCCTCATAAATTTTAACCAACATCTGAAATGCAAATGGCCTACAAATAAGATGTAAGGACAAAACGTTCGACGCGCAGGAACTACGTCATCATAGTGCTTTTCCATAACTTTTTATCCCTGGGTCATATGGTAAGCTTGGAATAAGTGTACTAAATATTTTGTAAAAACGTTAAACACCTATTCCAGTTAAATCTTAATGATAAATGAGATTTAAGCGTAATTATGTACTGAAAACTTACAGTAGCGGAAATTGGTTCTAATTTTAAGAATATCGCTTCACTAGCAAATACATGTTACTGCAAAAATCAATTATTAAAACGCAGAGGAAAACAAAAAACGTAACGAACCGTCCAAAGCAATGAAAGAAACACTTTAGAGGTTTTAAGCACTTATTTCTCCTACTGCCACCGCTCCATCGAAAATTCCTGCGGAATATTTTATGAAGGCAATTAAGTAAGCTTTCGAATGGTTACCATCCACTTACCACAATTTCCCAATCTTTTTCGAAATATTTAAAAAAAATATGGAAGATCCCAAAACATTTCATATCTGTTAATAATAATACTGCTTTTCTAATACTTCCAACCAAATTCAACCAAAATTTACCATCTTAGTCTAGATGAATTTCAAACATGTAAAAAATATTTTAACTTAATCCCACGATCCCCTACCCAAACCGAAAATTAGTTTAAAGAACAAGTTGTATCCACGTTTCTTGACAACGGTTACAGGTATCGCCTTCAAAATGTTTTCATTCGTTTTCTTACCTATAAAAAGAGTAGCGCGAATTTATAGTATCATAAAACCGTGTTACGGTTGGCAAATTCTGCTGGTTAAAGAACTTGACCATGTGAATTGGACAAAGTATTTTTTGTGCCTCAGTTCATCAAAATGGGTCCATTTTTTAGACTGCCAGAGACGAACAGACAATGCACATATAAATTTCAACCACCGTTATTTTCGTGATCTATGGGTACTGAAATATAAAATTTTCTAGTCGGTCTTCCAGATTGCGTCAACCTCATAAGCGGATTTCCTCCTTATAGAGGGATTAAGGAAACGAGCTAAAACATTGTCATATCAAATCTACCTTATGAAGGATCCCAGAGGAATGCCCGGTACTACAAGACAGTTTAGGAAATTTGTAAAAGGAGTAGGTACTGGCTAGAAGGAATACTACTCGCGCGAAACCTTCCTTTTATTGTCTTATGTACATTCTTTTATCTCACAGATAAAAACTGTATACGTTAAAAAAACCTTACATAACCCACTCTCAACCTCTCCTGACTACATAATGATCCCTGTTATTGCTGAACGCACTTCACGAAAACAGTAGATTACGTAACGATTGGCGGCGAAGATGAAAAAACAAACCGTTTGGCAAAGAACAGCTGGCGTCCTTCTATCTAAGGCATAGTGTAAACGAATATCAGCGACGATTTGTGTAATTCCTAACTCCTTGGATGACATCATTCTGTTGACAAGGGAAGGAAGATTATACAATAACAATAACATCTGGTTTGTCTTCTCAAGGTCTGCCATAAAGTAACAACAATAAATATGTATTATTATACAGGTATATAGTAAGGAGTGTCAGAAAAATAATGATCATCCTTTGGCCTGATCATTCTCCAATGCGAGATAGGAAAAAATAACCCCCATATTGACCCTTGCAAAATTGACTTAGAAATTTTTTTTTAATGTCACGTTTTTTTATTGCATATTTCAAATCTACGAGTCATGAGGAAGAGGATATGACAGGAATCACTCCTTATAGTCAAAATGAGGTGTTATTTTTACCGATCTCGCATTGGAGAATCATCTGGACAACGGTTGACCATTAATACGATGTACATATTTATTTGTATATCTGAGAAACACAGTAGAAGGAATCAGCTTTTTCAGTTTTCAATTATATATTCTATATGTATAATTGATGGGTAGAATGAAAGATGGGTAGTGAACCTTACAAGTTCTTTTTTGTTATATAAGTTAATGAAACGTTTCTGGCTTCATTGTCGTTCAGGCATAGTACTGCAATTTCACAATTTTTAATAATATTAGTTATGAATTATCACAAATTATTGTATTATTAATTACTTAAGTCTTAAAGTCATACATTCACGCAATTACAGCTAAATCCAATGCCATACTGTATGCCTAAAAATTATATATAATTAATAAATTTTACCTGAGGATTAGATAGGATCGATGAATATTTGACATTATTTAAAAAAAATATATATATAAATTACATATATATATATATATATATATATATATATATATATCTTCGGTTTGGGATTATTTCCCACAGCACCACTGTGCTTCTCCAACTGACCTAATTGCAGATGAACGTTCATAGTTACGTAGCTCCTGCGTGACGGACTTTTTCCAACATAATTCATTAATTCATTTATAACAGTTCTTAACATCAATAAACTATGTATTTATTTTATTTAATAAGTAAAGATGGAATGGTTGGGATTCGGCTAAATAAACCTCAATATGATTTTGTTTTAAAAAAATCTATATTTCGGACGTTTCGGCTACTCATTGGTAGCCTTCGTCAGCTAAAAAAAAAGTAAAATCCCAACCTTCCAACACTGTCTCTCCCAATTCTTCCCTAACTCCCAGTTCCCAAATGTTCCGATCTCTACCATTTACACCTGGACTGACTGATAAACTTACAAAGACAATAAAAAAATCCTACCCTTCCCTAAATTTTGGTTTGAAAACTACAAACAAACTCAAAACCCTCTATACCAAACTCAAAGATCCCATCCCTTTTGAACAAACCACCCGTTGTGTTTACCAAGTCCCTTGCCAAACCCCTTCCTGTAATGGTGTATAGGAGAAACCATAAATGACATTCACTCACGTGTTACACAACATAAACGAACCATCACTAATAAAGAAATAGATAAATCTGCACTTGCTAAACAACACTTGCCATTACGCAAAAACACACTTTTAACTTCGACGACACGAAAATTCTTTCTACACAACGAAACAAAAAAAGACTACAGATCTCTGAATGTGTACACATAAACTTAAACAAAAACAATATAAACTACAAAACTGACAAACAAGGCATTTTTCCTATGTACGCTAATATTTTCCAAAAACTCTCCCGACCTCCCACCTAGATTTTTCCCATGCCCCTTGGGTATCCTTCCATTAACACCTTTTTCTCCTTTCCTGTCATAAAATGTCATAAACATGCCTTTTGATCCTTACCGACCTTTCTCCCACCACCTGCTGTTTTTAGTTACATATACCCCCGTAGATTCCTTTTTCCTTAGACACTTTCACAATGGTTACTTAATTGCCAACCTTGATCCCTTTTCGTATTTAACGTAGATTGGAGGGGAGAGTTAATTAATTGATAATTAAAATCGCACAGCAGGATTTTTTTGGAGTAAATAAAAAAAATCATCAAAATACACTATAGCGTGACATTTATGAATGACGAGCTAATCCTCATATAAGGTGTTTTCGAGTATGAGTTGTTATGTTGAATTTGATAGGGTATTAACTTTAAGGAAACGACGCTAATAATCGCATGACCCTATTCTTTAAATATTATATTATTTGTTTAATTGATGATTTATTATTGGCACATATAGAAAATCCATTTCTGGCTAGAAAAGGGTGGTGACCTATAGGTTACCCGTCCCAAAGGCATGAGTCATGTAAACGTGAAAGTTAAAATTTAAATAGATAAAGTGGAATAAAACCATTTAGTTTTTAGTTATATATTTTAAGAAATGCAAATCTGGTCTTTCTTCTTGGAATTACTATCGCTGATGAGTGCTGAAGAAATCGATGTATAAATTACCCGCGGTTGATAACATTCCATGTAGAAATTTATGTTAGACCTACTCAACGTTTGTTGGCAGAAAAACATATTTCTTTAAATGAAAAGAACAAATACTAGTACTGTTGGGCTTAAGAGAGAAAACTCTTAGAAACGTGGCTGCGGCTCTTCCCTCCCAAGATACATTCGAACAAACAACACGTGTGTGTGTATAGATTTTTTTTTCTACCAACATTTTTTTTTTTTAAATTTAATTTAATTTTTAGTAATTTCCGAATCATGAAAGAAGTTTTAAAAAATTGTCGATCCTACCTACTAAACCGAAAATGACCCCCGTTGAAATGTATATCAATATATTTATATATACAGGGTGATTCACGTCTAAGTAGCTAAACTTCACGTGGTGATTTTAGACATCATTTTCAACAAAAAAGTTTATTTAAAGTATGGTCAGATTCCGAATGGAAAAACAGCTATGTCCAATTTTCTTTTCTTTTTTTTAAGGTATTTTTATTGAATAAGAAAGGATTGCTCAAAAACCGTTGAACATAATTAAACTCTAATTAGGTATGCCACCATAAAATAGACAAAATGTCCTTCAAGAGAATAGTGATTTAATTCACTAAACCGATTGATAAAAGATTCTTTCTGGACGTCCAATAACGCACTTCTGTTTTTCTTGATGAATCAGTAGTTTTTCGCAACGTTTTTCATTTGAGAGATATGTCTCATTTCGTGTTTTTCGAAATTTTATTGATAGTTGGAAGTAAAAAATTTAATAATGAATTTAAAAAGTAAAAAAAAAGTTTTTTTTTTCAATCACTTTTTTAAAATTTAATTGCATTTTTTTTTATGATATACGATTATCTTATTATTTTTAAGGGATTACTTCTTAAGAACCCGTAGAACCGTTGTGTCTTTATTTATGCAAATTATCTGTTAAATGTCGAGGAAAAAAGATTATAGATGTAAAGCTTTTTTTTTTTCGTTCGAATGTTATAAAAACATCTTTAGTGGTGGAACAATGTGAACATTTTTGACCCATTTTTATACCATTGGCGATTAGTAAACCGAAAATGTAAATAAATATTTAAAGTAAACCGTCAGAATCACCTTCCTTGGAACCTTGCTTTGAGGGCCACAACAATAGGGGAGTCCTAGATATATCAATGGATGGGCTAATATTAGAGGCTAGGTTAGGTTTAGAGACCTCGGCCTCAAACAAGGTTAAGGTCTGATAAAACTAGTGTGTGTAAGTATAAAACTATCTTGTGGAAGTCAATGTTAAGTAAACAAAGATTTGATGTAGGATTTTAGCAATGATTTACATAGGTGGAGTCAGTCCTGGGGTGGGGCCAATCAAATTGAACAAAATGTTATAAATGGCTGGTAAGACAGCTAACAGACAATAAATTACGTGCAATCTATTGAGTATTTTTACTACTCAGGAGTGGACATGCAGCAACTGTGACAACAGACGAGTCGAAATTGTATTTGCTTTGTCAAATTGGTCACTCAAGACAAACGAATATTTTATGGCAGGAGTTAACAAACCAACAGTAAAACGTCTACATAAGGAACGCAGAAGACAACACAAACTAAATATTCCACATAACATGAACGAATTGTTGAGGGACAGCAGCCAGTTCATAAACCCAAAACTCACTTATTTACGGAGTACTAAACTATACAATATCATTTGAAGACATGTGCTGAATAAACATTGGATTTCGGCATATTAGAGACATTCCACACTTCTGTTTATGGAAAGAACTGAATCAAAAGTTTGATAACAATGCTGGTTCTTTTGAACATACAGTTACCATCTTGAAGGAGGGAATTTCTCGTAGTAGCGAACCTCTTATTTATAAATAATAAATATTGGGAGGTACTGTCGTTATACCTAATTAAACTTTTATTAAGGACCTTATTATTTTCAAAAATGTATCATCTGATATAGTGCCAATGACCCGAAGATTCTTACAATATCGTTTTCATTTACGAACAGATGCCCGTCCAGGAAACTGGTCTGTAGATGAATGGAAGGCAGTCGTCCACAATTGTAAGGGAAGCAGATGCTGTACCCACCTGGAAGCAGATGGTACCACCACCTGACGACCTGTAGCCCAGCAATGGCTACTCAACAATACATGTCTTCCATAACCTCTTTCAAGTATGTACAGATAATATTTAGTTATATTGTTATATATACTATACATGTAAGAAACGTGTTGAATAATCATATTCATCAGTTTTAATCAATCATAATAAAGACCTACAAAAATAGCACAAGTTAATCAGTGAATTGCCCCGAGAAGATGGTTTTTCTTATTCCTTTAAAGAGTTTCAATGGCGGACAGTCATGGAACCGTAATGAAAAGGAGGAATTTCGAATACTAAGTGCTCCATATTACATTATATTTCAATAATAAACGGTCATATAATTTCACACTGAAGGTTTGATCTTATTTTGCGAAAGCTTTTTCATCATTCTAAAGAGTACTTTTTCTTTTTTTAACTCTTTTTAAAATCAATATCAGGAACTTCCTGAAACAGGTTGATATGTGGCGGACCTCAGTTAAATCAGACGTTCTTTTTATCAGTCATTGAAATCTGGTAGACAATGCGTCAAACTTTATCAAAATATTATATCAAAGCTGTGAGAAATCGATTTTAAGAGCGTTTTTCCCAGACATTTCGAGTCGTCGTTTTCGTGACTTCTGAAAAAAAAAGCATTAATGAATTTCTTGCACCTTTTAGTTTTTTTAAATACCGCTCAGTTTAAAAAATATTCCATTGTTATTCTTTTGATTAAAAAAAAAAAAAATAATCAAAAATTCTGTGATTGTAAAATGGTAAATGTCTATTAGTAAAAGCATTTTTTGTTGTTGTTTTGTTCTAGCACTTTCCTCAGAAGGAAAGTAGCTATTGAAGTTAAACTCATGACGGAAATTTTAAAAACAATTTCAAATCTTTATCGATCCTACCTAGTAGACACCGAAAATGACCCCCGTTAAAATTTATATTCATAGCATATATATATATATATATATATATATATATATATATACACACATATACACATACACATTCACATATAAATACAAGTGGTAGTGTTGGGCGCCTCTGTTTTGTTTGAGTTTGTATGGGGTTGTTTTGTTCTGGCTTCTACCACTAGAGGAGGTGTATCCAGTTCCTGCGATATTGTTCCTTAATTTTAATTACATTTCAGTTTTGTTACATGAAACAAAAGTTCAGTTTCAGTGTGTGTTCAGTTTTCTATTTTTATGATAATTATAAATGTACTTTTTTCTATGAGTGTCAAAGCCTAACTGAAAACTTTGGAACAATTGTTTGTTGTAAATCCCTAAAACGTGAGCCGGAATATAGACAGTGTTGTTACAGAGGCTAACGGAGATAGAGGAAACGGGAAAGCAATGGATTCCATTATTCCAACTACATCTAGCTATAGTCAGCTCACTCAGAAGCATCAATAAGCCAGGCAAATAACCGTAAATACCGTAATAAAAATACAACTCTAAAAACAAGGACTAAAATAGAAGTCTCATGATTTTGTTGTTTGTAAATACATTTCGTTTCATTCCCTTCAGTATTCACACAACTTTACTTGGGAACACAGTAAGTTGTGTGAATACTGAAGGTTTATATCTGGTGGTATTTGGAAAGGTTCAGATGGAATGACACCAACAATTCCGAAATATTAAGCAACCTTTTATTCGACCTAGAAGGCCCTTAAATTCAATTGCTATGTAAAAAAACTTCCCTTGTTATTTTTTTTTTTTTCATCGAGCAGAAAATAATGCTATATTATTGAAATCGCAAATCGCTGGTATTTGCCGGGAAAATACCATTTGCCACGCTTTTAGGAGTATATTGTCATATTTCTTTACTAAGCTTGCCTATTCATTTGGATATTTTATTTTTAGTGTTTATACCTTCACGCCTTTGTTGACATTTTATTAATCTTATTATTCGTTGCTTGATGTGGAGTATCGTAAAAATAAAATAATAATAATAATATTCGTTGCTTCCGTTTATTATTTGATTATCCTCTTTAAAGGCAATCTAGGAATCAGTCTGATGTTGACTCGCGCTTCGACATCATCGAAATTAAAACAAATGAAGATCTATTTCAATTTTTTAGACCTAAAAATATTAACTTTAAGGATTTTGACACGGCTTTGGTAAAATAGATTGACTTACTTGGTTTTGCGATTACAAGTAGTGCGAAAAATGGTTTTTGGAGAGAGCGAAATGGTGCTATCACATGTTTAGATCCATTTTTGAGGAAAGATCAGGAATGGGTTAACAAGGACCTAATTTTACCAGATGTATATTCTCAAGAACTTCCATCTTCATACACCACAGGTATTCCTACTAGGTCATAATAATTTGACCATTAGTCAGAAACATTTCAGAAATTTTTCGTTCGAGTTCAATTTCGTTTTTTAAAAAAAAATTCAAATCTGAAAATGGAGTCGATTGCGTCTTTGTTTTGAGTCGAAGTTTTTGGAGTGCACGAGGATGCGAAATCTGGTGAATGTAGTAGATTCAAATACCCCGGAAGATTGAGAGAGTCCTGCAGGGAAGTAGAACTTATGACCGCATTATCTGGAATATCAAACGAACTATCGTTACTGCTTATGTATGGATTTCCCTTCGTACTAGGTAGGTTTGTGATGTCTATTTGCCACAGATTTCCAATTAACTATTAAAATATTTATCATCGAATACTCTAATTCGATTATCAAGAATGCTTACACCTGTAAAAACGTAATTTCTGGTTCGGGAGAACCGGTGGAATCGCCCCATGGTCTAGTGGCTAGCACGATGGATTCCCTTGCGGAGATGTGGGCTCGAGTCTCATCTGTGGCAGGTTGTCTTTTTTTCAGCGATGGGCTCCCTGACAAAATTTCCTGCTAGCCCAAGGTTTTTTAGGAAGGCTGGCAACCTTAATAGCCAAGAAAGCGTAAAAAAAAAAAAAAAAAAAAAAAAAAAAAAAAAAAAAAAAAAAAAAAAAAAAAAAAAAAAAAAAAACTTAAAATAAATATGTACCATTTACTTTACAATAGACAATATTTTTTAAATTCCACTGTCTTTGTCGATCAGAATCCCAGGCGTCTATAGGTATTTGGTAGGCATGGTTGATGGAGATTTGATGAAATGTTGTTTAAAACATTCTTTCAAAAGTCTATCTTCAATCATCATCCAAAATGTGCTAAAAGGTTTCTGTTTGATGTACATATGTGTTAAGTTCAAGGGCGAAAAGAATCAATGAAAAATATTTGTATTCTAGAAAGGATTTATATTTATATCATGCCTAAAATAAGACTCTTGTTTACTGGTTCTAGAAAAAATAGAATGTGTTACTTCTTCTTAAATAGATTGGCGTATCTTTAAGTTTCTCAGTTTATTCTTAGATTTTTTATTGGCTTAAGCCAGAAAGGCCCCGACAGTTGTTCTTTATCTTTTAGAAAATTATAATAGAAGAATTTTAGATAGTCCTAAATATATTAAATAAAATGTATATATAGAACAAATGTGTGAATCTAAGAGCTGACTAGATCAGAAATTGTAAGTATGTATAAAAAAACTAAGGAAATCATAAAAAGACTATTGTATCAGGAAAAACGAATTCAATTTATTATCAGGTCAATTCAATTTTTTTTTTTAAATTTTAACGTCCATTATTATTAACTAATTTGGGGTCCCAGATCGTCCCTAGGCTCACTGAGCCTTTAATTAATTTAATTAATAATGGGTACCTTGGGTGCTAATGACTCTAGCAGTTGAAGCAGCCAAGGGGAAAATCAGGCGGCCGGAGCATAGTGTTGACCACACTATCTCCCTCGTGTGCCGTATGGTCAAGAATCAGATACCTCTACAGTATCTGCCCCTCTGGGCCCTTGTGGCCTGTTACTGGACTCCTTTTTTTTTTTTTTTTTTTTTTTTTATTATTAACTAAGTATTTTAGGATGGGTTATCTATAGGTTACCACCCTTTTCTAGGATTCCTGTTCTTCCCTAAAGAAAAGCTACCACCCCATAGTAGAAATCGAACCCACGACCCTCGGAACGGGTGAATTTAATTCAAACTAAAAAATAATCATATGGACGATCATTAATACAGATAAAGTAAAAAATAAAGAAAAAAAAAGAGACAACAGAAAATCTTTTATTTTCTTATAACCTATATAACCCTATACTTCTAGACTTTCATTCTTCGACGGAGACTGCAAACATTCATTTTTATTCTAAGCCAATACGCAGAGAATATATATTCCTTAGAGCGGAAATATATTCAATGCAATGGAAACCCTTATAAGCTCCATGATTCTTCATTAAATTTCTTCTACCCTGACCATTGAATGCCAAAGTTTATATAGTCTTTGGAGCTACACGTGGTCTAGGTAATTTCACGAAATGAGTTCAAGCTTTAATGGAATTCTGTAATAATTTATATTTTTAATTTTACGCATGATTATTTCTTTAAATAGAGTAATAATGAATGAGCGTATAATTAGAATTAAAAGGAATGAATGAAGCCTAAATTTAAAAGAAATAAATAGAGAAAAACAATCCCCTAGCTATTCAATAATAGTTTTTCATGGTAGCCTTACATAATGCCCCCTATTAAGACAGAGTAAGTTGGCTCCTGATATAGTTTGAAATTGTTCCAAGAGAAACATGGCCTCGTGCCAAAGCCTTCTTCCCTAGTCGATTCACTGCGTCTATATTGATAAATACCAACAGCCTAAGGCTACCTTCAACCCAGTTACGCTATTGGAAGTACGCAAATCAAAATTAGAAGAACTAGTACACTCCAATGAAGGAAAGTCCAATTTGCAAGTACTCTGCTGCTTTAACGCGTTTTCGTGTCGTTATCACTGCTGACAATTAGATTCCTTCGAGGAGAGGCTGTTATCGTTTCGTATCCAAATTTATCGATTTTCATTATACTTTGAAATAAATTTAAATAACTATTATGTAATCTTTAAGAAAAGATAAATTAATACAAAAATTAAATGAGCTAACCTCACTCTTTTCATACAATATTAGAAAAAGAATATCTTACTTTTTTGTTGGAGCCACTTAAAAAAATGGTCCAAATCAGTCTATGGTCAAGTCAAGGCGTAATCGTCAGAAAGACATATTTCATTATTCGGTATTTCTTAATTTTGTGTTTGATTTTTTTCAACAATATACAAATTTCCTGGATATAAAAATGACTTCTTGTCAAATGAAACTAGACTATTTGACTATTTATTTATTGATAAGCATCCGCTACGAAGGCGATTCGCTCTATATAACCTCCAATTATAAGCACAAATATGCAATTGGAATTGCATACATATTGCATATACATACAGCCAGTGTAAAAAGTATTGGAACGCCCATGAATATTTTACTTTTGTAACATTTGTCACTAAAATAATGGTGCTTTAGGTAAATAAAAGGCATCAATAACAGGGTGATAAGCTACATATATTTTAAATATTCCCTAAAAATCAACATCAAAAAACGGTATTTGTGTTATTTATTAACATTTTAACAATAAAATACAATATTCTATGCGTAAAAAGTATTGGAACACCCGCAATAAAATTATTAGATTAGATTCCTGTTTTGGAGGGCATTAAACAGGCAAGGTTATTACGCCCTTTTGAGTAAAATAAAAGTATTGCAGCTGGACTTTGGACGAGATTAACTCAATATTATCGGTGAACTTTGTCCGGCAGGAGGGCCCGGTGTCATAATTGTTTGAATCAGATGGTTTTATTTCAATTTTTTTTACATTGTCCAGAGAGGAAAATAAATTTCTGTTAAAATGCAAAAACTTATTATTACGATTCATAATGAGCTCAAATGTTTACGAGAAATTGGAAAAATTGTAAACCTCAGTTATGTCTCCTTATCAAATATTTAAAACCGGTATAATACAACCAACTCTTAGGCAGCAAAACATCATAACAGGAGACCGAAGAGAAATGTGATGAAAGATCAGTTTTAAGAAAAGCACAGGCAAAACCACGGCTGATAGCGCCAAAACTTGCGACTGAAATCTCGAGGATCATCTGGCGGGACATAAGTAGCAGTACCGTAAGAAATGATCTCAGGAAAAATGGATTACGCGGGCGAACAGCCCCAAACCCTTACTCATATTTGACTTTAGACACCAAGGCCCGAGAACTTCTTTGGCTAAAAAATTATATTTTGTACTCAAGAACACTTTCAATCCACTGCCAGTATTCAGCAGGATGGTTAAAACTTTATTTTGCATAGCTAAGTATTTTCTATTTGTTAACTTTACTTACAAAAAAGTTCTTCAGTACTGTTCGCCCGCGTAATTGATTTTTCCTGAGATGATTTCTTACTGTACTGCTACTTATGCCCCGTCAGATGATCCTCGAGATTTCAGTCGCAAGTTTTGGTGCAATCAGCCGTGGTTTTGAGTGTGCTTTTATTAAAATTGATCTTTCATCACATACAGTGAGACTTGTTGGGCTCCTGTTGCGATGTTTTGCTGCCTAAGAGTTAGTTGTAATATACCGATTTAATATAGTTGATAAGGAGACATAGCTAAGGTTACAATTTTTCAAATCCCTCGCAAGCATTTGCGCTCATTATGAAGTGTAATTATAATGTTTTTTTGCATTCTATCAGAGATTTGTCTTTCTTTCAGGCCAATGTCAAAAAACTGAACTGAAACGAAGTGATTCTAACACATTAGACACCAAGTCACCCTACAAGGACAAAGTTCACCGATAAAATAGAATTAATCCCGTCCAAAGTCCAGCTGCAATAGTAAAGCAATCAGGTGTTCCAATACTTTTTACGCATAGAATATTGCATTTTACTGTTAAAATGTTAATAAATAACACAAATACCATTTTTTGATGTTGATTTTTAGGGAATATTTAAAATATAGCTTATTACCGTGTTATGGATGCCTTTTATTTACCTAAAGCACCATTATTTTAGTCACAAATGTTAAAGAAGTAAAATATTCATGGGTGTTCCAATACTTTTTACACTAGCTGTATATACACTTATACATTGATATGATCTTACATATGCACCTAATTATAAACTAGAAATAGAAGTAATTTAAAGAAAAGACGTATATGAAACAAAACAAAACACATAATCAAAGTGTGACACATAAAACATTGAAAAACTGTCGTGTAATTGCATAATAATAACACTATATCAGTGAATAAAAACGTTATTCGTTAAAAATAAAGGTTAAAGAACGTTAACCGAGAAAAATAAAATAAAATAAATAAGTTAAATTTTTGTGTATATCGCATTAGTATTTCTAAAGTGACACAACTCAAAAATATTATGACTGTGAAAGACAAGGTAAATACATCTTTATCAACCATCAAAACTGTATTCAAAACTGTATGCAACTAGCTTCAGAGCTTCTACACCAGAGGGCACCCTTCCTGTCATAATCCTAAGACCCCTACATAGGCAAGAGTGACACATTTTCAGTTCAATTTTATTTTAAGTTGTGTCACTTTAGAAATACTAGTGCGTTATGTTAATCTTTTCAGGAAGTTGCATCATTATTGCTTTATTATGGTTACTGTCAGCTGGTAGAAGTTTTGTCAGGTCCACAATTACGTCTAAATGGTCTCGTCTTCTGCAATTTGTCACTAAATGTGTTATTGTGAGTATTTCGTTACATTATTCACAAAAAAGTCATATGTTCTGATTAGTCATATGGTGTCCGTGAGTAAGAAAAACATTACATTGAAACATGGGCGTATATAAGGGGGATGGCTGAGGGGGCTGCAGCCGCCCCCCCCCCGAAATGTTGATTTGATGATAAAAACTTGTCGTAAAACCCTTAAAAATAAATTAAATAAGATCACTTCGTTCATAAAAAATATTTTATTTTACGGGTAATAGCGTTTTAGTTGCCTAAAACTATTCCAAGCTCTAAATTTTTAGTATTCCATACCCCGGAAATGGTATCAGCCCCCCCCGAAATTTTTCCAGCCCCTCCCGAAATGATTTTCTATATACGCCCATGCATTGAAAATGATAGTTTCAATAATAGACGAAAAACAAATGTACAAATTATCCAAATATAAATAAATCAATTTCTAGACGTATGAGTCCAGTAACTACCATGACAATTTACTTCTTACTTGGCTCAGAGCACTGATTAAAACCCTGCCAAATATCTCTACTAGAACAAACCCTGGCATTAAATTCCTTACTAATGAGCCAAACCGCTATATTTCAAGCGTTAATTTATTTCTAATTAATTAATTGCTTTAGGGATTTTCACAGAGAAGACATCACTACCTGTCGCCTTGTTGGCAACGGCGGGTACGATTTGTAACGAATGAAGACTGAAGTTGCAAATTACTGACACTATGTAGTCTTCTTTTGTATTAAATATTTACAAGGTGATAAGTACGCATTACTTACACTCAAATTAACATTAATTTATTATGAAATAATAGTATAAATTACAAAAATATCACAATCACAAATAAATGGTTTGATTTTAAACATAAAAAATTTACAAATATGTATCTTACAAAAAAGAAAACTGGGTGGCAGCTTGTTGACAGCGCAGCCATGCAAAGTAATATTTATAAAAACATAAAATAAAACACATTAATTATCACACCCTTTCCCATATATATATATATATATATATATATATATATACGTTCCCCTTATCCATAACGGATTTATTCACGTGCTTTAAGCAGAATATTCTAGTGTACATTGTACGCTACCTATATGTATGGCAAGTTAAGGTGTTTTAGAATAACCTAATAGTTTTACTTTTAAAATATACTGTTATTCCGTTAATATAACTACGGCTAATAATCTTGAAATTGCATTGCAATTATTTTCTGTGTATAATAATGTCTCAATGTAGGATGAGCTATAAATAAGCTATACGGATTATTTTAGTCAATAATAAAACAGAGAAGATTTTCGGCAATGAAACAGTTTGCCTTTCATACGTTAATAGAGATTATAAATAACAAAATGACCTCGATTTCATAGTAAGGCTGCTGTTATCATGAGTATTCTTTTAATTACTCAGGCTAATAAACAACAATTTATTTACAATTCATTTATCTTAAAATAACAATTAAAGTAATTTAAATTGCATTAATTCGTGTTTCTATTCATAGTGAAAACATATCACCAGCTTACGAAGAAATTATTGTAAGACATCTTTTTATAATTTTAGCGTGTTTCCTCCACGAGTAGGGAGGAAATCCGGTTAAAGGACCCTTCCAACCGTTTTTATGAGAATTCTATACTCAAGTTTCGTGGCGAAAATTTCCAGTCTCTTCAAACTAGGAGGCTAATGTATGTAAAGTGCGTGTGGGATCCAGAAGGCAAAGGGAAGTCCTTTACTAAAGTCCTTAAACAAACCGATGTATTGCCCTACCTTTTCCGCCCTTCTCCATATGCGAGAGACAGCTTAAGACCGGATGATGACGCAATTCAGTGACAAAACTTACAGCAGGGAATTATTGTAATGAATTTTCCTAATTACGTTGAAAAGTTTTTTTTTCCTGCGAGTCGATATCTGGGCCATTAGCGCCGACATCCAAGGGACAGCGAGGAATTTTCTCAACGAGCCGTGAGATGAGAAAATGAGGGGCTCGTGTGAATCGAACTTACCATCTCCTGCTTGAGAATCTAAGGCCTTTGCCACACCCTAGTTGTAAAGTCTTAAAAAGTTAGTCGAGGAAGTGGTTTCATTCGACTCCATACATCAATCAAGCCTAAAAACTGAGTCCCGGTCTGCGGATTAGGGTTGTTAACCAACTTGACCTCCCAGTTGACAATCGACTCAGTCAACAAAGGACTCCAAATAAAAAAAAACTACGGGAGTGAACCTGTTTGTCAGGAAGCGGCTGACAATAAAGTGGCTCTCAAGAATACTTGCCCTCAAGAGAGTAAAATGTGAGTTGGGTGTGGAGTAACCATTTCCCATGGGAGTGAGTAACCTTGACTAGACACGGGGTTAGCTACCTCTGAGTCAGCGGCTGATTGGGATCTGAGCAGTCACCTCAGCCTCCCTCTACGTCTGAGCGATTGTGGAAGATGCAAATGCAAATGATTCATTCTACACTATCTACAATCCAAGGAACAGGATTTGCTCATTTTCCAACTTTGAGGCCCGATTGTGCATCGATGACGAATGACCCAGTTAGTAGAGTTCACTCCTACTCACGTGGAAAATCATATTTTAACCTTCGCGGCAATAGTATTGCTGGAGGAAGTGAATATACATACTTAAACAAAACATTATTACAATATTAAACACAACTCAGGTCTCAAGAAGGAACCACGAGTTATTAGATGACATTTTGGACAGTACACAGGAAACCTTGGAACAATATTTATCACACTTCTTCTCTAACATGACTACCAATAAATGCAGTAGCCTAATACGGATTCAAGTTTTTTCCAAGAAGTTATTTTTCTTTCTTCCTTCTTAGAGTTATTCAAAATGTAAAATGTGAAAATATTACATATTTCTTAGTACCCATGTGTATCATAAGAGTATATTGTTTCATTATTATTATTTTATTTTATACATGTATTTTTTGTATACTGGGTATTTGATGATTTTCTCTTTTCATTGTTTTTTGTTGTGAAGAATGTTTATACACAACCATTATTTAAAACTAACATAACCGGACGCCCAAAAAACACTTAAGTTGAAATATAAAAACAGTTTGCCTATGAAAGTTATGACATCATAGTATTGGAACAAGTTTTAGGCCCTTTTAAGAACCCCCAGTAATACCCTCTCACTAATTTGTGCATTTCCAATTTGGCCAGTTTTCGTTAAATGATGTCCACTATGACGATCGAATATAGTATAAAATTTCAAGATTCACACCCTTTGGGTAACGATTAAACTCTCTGAAGATTTAAAACGATCGGGATTTTATGAACTCTATTGAAGTTAAAACGGTGATCATTTAACGAAAACTGGCAAAGTTGGAAATGCACTTCCACACATATCCTCTATTTTCTGACAGGTCAGTACCAATTTCGATTCTGTAATTTGGACATTACATTCTAAATGTTGAATTCTGATTTCTTTAACTGTATGTTACCAGACACACACACACACCCATATATATATATATATATATATATATATATATATATATATATATATATATATATATATATATGTACATATATACACATTTTAATGGACGTCATATCAGTATCTAGTTGGTAGGATGAATGAAGAATTGAAAAAAAATACTTCCATTGGTCCAACCTCAATAGCTAGAAAAGAAAAATCCGTCAAATTATACACCTAATAATTCCTCAAATTAAAACTGACAGTTTGAAACATCATTCTATTCATGCCCAATGTTAATAAGATTTTGCCTAAAGTGATATTTTAGGCCTCTGGCATTGTACCAATTACCCCGCTAGAATTATGTCATTATTATGCAGATTTGTTAGTTATTGCCTATCATTAGTTCCTGTCTTTGAGAAATTTAAAATTGGTCTATTTTTTAATGTGTTGAAACGCGTCATCACCGCCATATGCTCTTTCTCAACTCAGCGTTGCCGAAAATACTCCCAAGATTTATGATGATAAATTTCCCTACTAACCTATGCCATGAGGGTGTAGTCTTTTCAAAGGTTCGGCCACTAATCTGTCTTTATCAAGGATCGGTTGCCTATTTCTGCAAGCCAAAGATAAAGAAAGATGAAATCCATTTACGAATCATTATAGTTTTGTTTTTGATTTTAGTATTTAACAAAGAAAAAAAAAATCAAACTGCATGTAAGATTCTCGCTTTGTATAGTGACGATTAAGTTGATGAAAGCACAGTCCAGAAGTGGTTTTCTTGGTTCAGGTCTGGAGATCTTGGATCTCGACGACCGCCCCTGTGCTGGCTGAAGTTCAAAGATCAATATTACGGATACCCCGGATGTTGTCGCAAACAATCCACGAATTTCCGTCACACGGGAAAGTGTAATCGCTCATTGCGTTAATTATACATATATTTTTTTTTGATAAATACGCTTTAACGATCTTTATTTTGTCTTATATTTCTAAACGAACCTTTCAGACAACACACCAATACAAACCATATTATGCATTTATTTTTTTGAGAGGAAATCGTTGGGATTGTGAAGGTAGATGTAGTGAGGGTTCGGTGATATCTTAATAAAACTACATTTTTTTCTCATAAAACTCACTGGCTAGGAAATATTCATTATACATGTAATCAGAAAATATACTTGGAACTACAAATACTGCGGAAATACAAAAAATAAAATAAATTTAGTCTTAGTATCTTAATAAAATACAGTTTTCATTATTTATTTATTTATTTAATTTATTATGAGTTTCGCGACGGAGGCGACTAACTCATAAGAACAGCAGAATCAAAGTCCGTTAAAGTAGTAGCCAGGTCATAATATTAAAAAAGTCCGACTCGCAGGAACTGCAGCATCTTAGCGCGGTTCCGTTCATGTCCCTAGTGCCATTTGATAAGCTTAGAAAAGAAATAAACTTATTTTTTTTATATATCTCGTGAAAATTGTCAAAATCCTCTCGAATATCTCGAATAAAAGTGATATTAAGGTGTCAGGGACACCGACAGTAACTAACTTTTACACAGATGCGGAAATTACACAATCCGGCTCTCATTCTAAAGCAAAGCTCTATAAATCAATACAAAATATGCCTAATAAAGCCTTTCTAGAGGGTACAGAAGCATGGGCATATATGAGGGGGGGGGCTGAGGGGGCTGCAGCCCCGTCCCGAAATTTTGAATTAATGATGAAAACTTCTCGTAAAACCCTTAAAAATAAATTAAATAAGATCACTTAGTTCATAAAACATATTTTATTTTACGTGTAATAGCGTTTTAGTTGCCTAAAACTATTCCAAGCTCTAAATATTTAGTATTCCATACCCTGGAAATGGTCTCAGCCCCCCCCCGAAATTGTTTTTATATACGTCCATGTACAGAACCTTTTTTGTAGAGCATTTAGTAAGCTTTCGAATGGTAATCTTCCGCTTCACAAGATTGTCAACGGTTTTCGAGATACTAACGAAAGTATACAAAGTTACCAAAACTTTTTTTGTCTGTTAATAAAATATTTTATTCTAACTCTTCCTTTACCCTAAACGTAACAAAAATTTCAACATATTAGTGTTGATGAAATTCGAACACGCAGAAAATGTTTCAACTGTATCCCATAATTCTAAGTACCAAAATCAAAGACAAACAACCCTCCCTAGGAAGGACGCTAGGCAGTTGAAAAGCTAAATCTTGGAAATCCATATCTCTAACATTAAATTGATTTCTTATTTTTCTTAACCTGTTTTATTTTCAAATACATTATCCAACTCTAAGCAATTAAAAAATAACAAGGAATAAAAATATAAAATTTTAGGCACTTTCAACACTTGTTCACACTGAGTAAAACAATATAAACAGATCTAAGGTTTTACGGCGCTAATCTACTTCTAGGTCATTAGCGCCCGTATCCTGTGTTATAGGCAAATACATTTGACTACTATAAGCAATAGCAAACAATAGGGAATATGCCAAAGAACTCGGATTAGGAGCCTCGACAGTTCGAAGACATTTGAAGGAAATCGGCAAATCCAAAACTGACATTTCATACGGTACAGCCTGATATATTTCTAACAATGAATTGTTTTTCTTATTTTAATTAATCTGTTTTATTGTCAAATACATTATCCAACTATAAGAAATGAAAAAATAGGAATAAAAACAGACCAAAAGAACCGTATGAAATAAACGAAATCAATTACTTCAAAGTTTAAGCACTTATTTCATCCGATTGACATCGCTTATTCAAAACTTTCCTCAAAACCTTTTTTGTAGACCATTTAGTAAGCTTTCGAATGGTAACCTTTCGCTTCCCAAGATTTTCAATCGTTTTCAAGATATTAATGGAAGTATACGAAGTTCCCAAAATTTTCATTATTTCTAGCAACAGAAAATTGGTCTCATTTTTCCTATCCTGTTTTACATACAAATACATTTTCCCAACATAAGAAATTACAAAAATAAAAAGCAATAAAAAACCAAGGGAAAGAGACAAAAATTACAAAAAGAACGACAAAAACCCGTTCATAAGAAAAAAACAGACGTGTTTGAAGATTTAAGCACTTATTTCTCCGATTGACATAACCTAATCAAAAATAGTTTTAGAATCTTTTTTGTAGAAAATTTAGTAAGCTTTCAAATAGTTTCTATCTACTTACCACGATTTCCCAACCGTGTTCGAGATATTAATGAAAGTATACAAAGTTCCCAAAACTTTTCATGTCTGTTAATAAAATATTTTATTCTAACCCTTCCTTAACTCCAAACGTAACAAAACTTTCAACATATTAGTTTTAATGAAAGAAGAACATGCAGATAATGTTTCAACTGAATCCCGTGATTCTAAGTACCCAAACCAAAAACGGTATTCAAAAACTATTTTTCCAATTTTCTCGAAAACGGTTAAAGCTATTGCCTTGAAAATGGTTTCATTCGTTTTCCTAGCCCAAGAAGCATATAAAAAGAGTCCTTACAAGCTTATGAACTCAAAAACGTAAGCGTTACGATTTTTTTTGCGCGAATTTCGCCCCAAACGCCATCTTCCAGTGGGCGGATTTTGCTGGTTAACGAACTTGACCTTTCAAATTGGACGGCAGATTTTTGTACCAAATTTCATCAAAATCGGACCATCAGGGAAGCCAGAAATGAGCGAACAGACAAATATATATATATATATATATATATATATATATATATATATATATAAATATATACATATATATATATATATATACACAAATTTGAACCACCATTATTTTCGGTCTCTAGGGGTTCTGAAACGCGAAATTTTCTTGTCGGCACTTCCTGATTGTTTCATTGTATCAACCTTATAAGCGGGGTTCCTCCCTATGGGGGAGGGAGGAACCGCGCTAAAAGGATTAAACTAAAAAAAGTCCGTCTCGCAGGAACTGCATCATCTTAGCGCGGTTCCGTTCATATCCCTAGTCTAATTTGGAAAGATTAAAATAGAAGCAGTTATTATTTTGGTTCCACCAGTCTTTTTTTTTTAATTAATTATTATAATGGCGTGTCAACCCTTAATGTCACTAACGCCATTCCTGTGAGTAGTAAAGTCTTGAAAGGTCATGATTTACAATCTTACCTGGAAGGGTCGGCTACACTAGAAACGGACCCGCTAGTGACAAGGTCTTGGAATCTTGGAAATCTATATTTCTAACAATAAATTTTTTTTGTTATTTTACTTAACCTGTTTTATTTTCAAATACATTATCCAACTATAAGCAATTAAAAAATAACAAGGAATAAAAAACAGACAAAAAGAACAGTTCGAATAAGCGAAATCAATTACTTTTAAGGTTTTAAGCTCTTATTTCTCCGATTGACATCGCCTAATCAAAACTTTCATTAAAAACTTTTTTTAGAGCATTTAATAAGCTTTCTAATGGTATTCTTCCGTTTTCCAAGATTCTAAACCTTTTTCGAGATATTAAGGAAAGTAAACAAAGTTACTAAAACTTTTTATGTCTGTTAATAAAATATTTTATTCTAACCCTTCCTTAACTCCAAACGTAACCAAAATTTCAACATATTAGTTTTGATGAAAGTAGAACATGCAGAAAATGTTTCAACTGAATCCCATGATTCTAAGTACCCATACCAAAAACGGTATTCATAAACTATTTTTCCAATTTTCTCGAAAACGGTAAAGCTATCACCTTGAATATGGTTTCATTCGTTTTCCTAGCCCAGGAAGCATATAAAACGAGTACTTACAAGCTTATGAACTCAAAAACGTAAGCATTACGATTTTTTTTGCGCGAGTTTCGCCCCAAACGCCATCTTCCAGTAGGCGGATTTTGCTGGGTAACGAAC
>OX328124.1:63808859-63878859 GCA_946811695.1 Gonocerus acuteangulatus
AACGAGACGCGGTATACGTCGTGGGTAACTCATGAGAAAGAAGTATTGTAAAAATGAGCTGAATCGGTCAATCGGAAAGGGGGGGGTTACTTTGTAATATATTTCAATAGAAAAGCCCGCCAGACATAGGTTCACAAAGCCGCCGCAAGGAGCGCTTTCTACCACTAGAGGGACTATATCCTGTTCCTACGTTAGATCAAAATACGATAATATGAGGTTTTTTGTATTTATTACGTAGTGTAGTAGGTACCATGTGTAAACATAACTCTGGAAGCAAATTAATAATTTATCAGTTACTCATTACAAAATTAAAAGAGATCTATTCATGTTTTTATTTTATTTATGTAGGATATTTTAAGCAAATTGTTCTGGAAAGCAGTCTACACTACCCAAATTCTGAGGAAAGTGCTTAGTTATGCAGCTCCTGCGTGACGGACTTTTTTTTACATATTATGTTTTAATTAGATATTTCAATAGATAAGTAAGGACCCACCTTACTTACTCGTTCGCACTTACTGGTCATTAGAAAGTATGAGAAATTTGAAGAGATGTTTTAGTAAAGAGGTGTTGAATTTGATTATTCACTTAGAACATATAGAAAGAAAAATCTCGAGTTGTTTTGTCAAGAAGGAGTTAATTAACTAAAGAAAATGTTTGCACAACCATATTTTGAAATAAATCTAGGTCTCAAAGCACATCTTCGAACGTACTAATGTAACTGTTATATATATATATATATATATATATATATATATATATATATATATATATATATTATCTTAAAATAAATAATATATATATTAGAGAGAGAGAGAGAGAGAGAGAGAGAGAGAGAGAGAGAGAGAGAGAGAGAGAGAGAGAAGTAACGACTCCACGTACATATCCTGCTTACTCACGGACACCATATGAATAAACCGAACAGACCTATTTCTGAACAGTGTAACGAAATACAATTTAAAAAAAATACATTTAGTCATAGCTGTGGACCTGACCAAACTTCTTACAGATAACAGCCAACATATTGAAGCAATAATTAAACATCCTAAAACCACTTACATATACCCAAACATTTAATTTGTTTTCGCTTGTTTTACTTTTATTTTAAATACATTTTAAAAATATTAGGTATGCAGTTACTCCAAAGTTCTCAATGTTTTACATGTCACACTTAGATTATTTGTTTTGTTTTGTTTTTATACTTCTTTTCTTTAGAATACTTCTATTTCTAGTTTATAATTAGATGTATATGTAGGATCATATAAATGTATGAGTGTATATAACAATGTATGTATACATGTATAACTATTTGTAATATTGTGTAATTCCAATGACATATTTGGGTAATCTCTGTACTCTCTTAAATAACCGGAAAACGGTTCGTAAATGGATGGTGAACTTTCGAAAGCTCACTAAATGTTCTAGAAAAAAAACAAAAAAAAAACCTACAATTAGAAATTTTCGGAAGGGCGATCTGAACTGGAGAAAAGTTTTTTTTTAAATTTCAAAAATATAGGTTTCTGCTCTTAGATCGGTTTTAGTCTTTGCTTTCTCCGGATTTTTGTTGGTTCTTGATGTATTAAATAGTAAAAAGATTAAAATAAATTCGTCAGGAAATCCTTCACGCAAAATGAGAAACTTGTTTGTATTATGTTTTTTTTCGTGTTTAACGGCGTATCAACTAGGCTATTATTAGGCTATCAATTAGGCTATTAAGGCCGGGCTATCTACAGGTTGCGACCCTTTTTTAATACTAACAGCACGTGGTCGGTTACCCATTCAGGTTCTGACTACACCCGACGTTACTTAACTTCGGTGATCTACGGGAACCGGTGGATTCAACGTGGCTATAGCCGTTGGCTTATTATTTGTTGTTTGTAATTGGGCTTTCCTTGAGAATGAGTGTAAGTCAAGGAAGCGGCTTGAGTAATTTACGCTTAGAGTTTCTACTGCCAGGGTCACTAGAATGAGTGCTCAAATGTTTTACAAAATATCCTAATAAAATATTTGTTTAAATCCAAGCCTTCCAGATGACGCTAGAAATAAGAAGGATAAAATATCATATTAGGACTTAGCAAAAACTTTCTTGAATGCTTATTCCTTTTAAGGTAAGCGTGGGAGGAGAATAAGCATAGCAGATTGAATGTTAGGGAGTGGCTGTTATGCGTTTCATGTACTGCTATATTCCGTACGTGAGCAAGTCCCTGTTTATAGTGCTTGTAGTGTCAGGTACCCTGTGTAGGAAGTGAATACGTAACAGGCAGGTTCTGCACCATGAATAAAAATTAAAAAGTATGGCCCACTTTTGATGCCTTATGGCTATTATGTGGTTCCCCGCTGGACACCACCCTGCATTTTAGGTAGTAGTTTTCTCTGTCCTGTTTAGCTACAACGGTATTACTTACAGGCATACTCATAAGTTATCCAAGGAGGTAGGAAGAGTTGTCAAAGATATGGTTCCGTCATCATGAATATACTCATTATCTTAGAAGGAGGACTGTTATTATTAGAATCTGTACCATAAACGTTCGGAAATTATTTTACTTTTCTAGACATTGAATTTTTGTGTGTTTAGATTTATCTATTTAGTAATTAGCATTAGTCGTTTAACCAGGCTTTGAATTGGACACACATTTACTCATATCTTATGGAAAGATGATACAGAACTTACGTGAATATTATATGAATTCCTTATTAGAATGTGCTGGCTGGTCCCGATGGAAATCGCCATACTTCAGGGGTGTGTAACGCCGACTAAAGTGTAGTCGAATGCCACCAAGGAAAAATTGTTATTAGAATTATTTCCTTAGATATAGGCGTTTCCGTGTTTTTTTGTCTAAACGCTACTTTTTGACCATTTTTGTGCCATTTTTCGTTCACTCTATAGGGAAAATTTAATTCTGATGACATCATGGGCGTATATAAGGGGGGCTGAGGGGTCTGCAGCCCCCCCCCCCCCGACATTTTGATTTCATCAAAAGGTAAAAATGTGTCATAAAACCCTTAAAAATAAATTAAATCACTTAGTTCATAAAAAACAGTTTATTTTGCGAGTAATATCGTTTTTGTTGGATCAATCTATTCAAAGTTCTAAATTGTTAGTAATCCATACCCCAGAAATGGTTTCAGCCCCCCCCCGAAATTATTTTCTGTATACGCCCATGGATGACATTTTCAAATTCTGCATAAAATTTTCTATAAGATACCATCTCCTATGGAAATATTTAACTGGATCCAACGATTTTAAGTACCCAAACAAAAACAAAATTTGCTAGAAAAACTATTTTTATCCACTTTTACCAACAACGGATACAGATATTGCATTCGAAATGGTTTCATTTGTTGTCCTATGGTATAGAATCTATGAGAAGTGTACCTGGAAGCCTAGAAAGGAAAAACCCGAAAATGTTACGATTTTTACAAGCGAATTTCACCAAACTCATATTGCTCCGCGGATTCGGTTGGTTAACGAACTTCACCTTTTAAATTAGACACTGTATTTTATTACCAGATTTCATTAAAATCGGACAAGTAATATTGTTACAAAATATTGCCTATAGTATTCTACTTGTTCGGCAGCGTATTACGTGTTCATGTACTTACTGATATGAGACTTAAACATGTTCTGAGTTTAATAATACTGGAAACAGAAGCAGGAAGGCTTTTTGAGGAAGCTCTTTATCTATAGTGAAATAAGTTGTAAGATGAACAACTACCTGCCAAGTAGGATGTGAGCACCCACAATGGTCGGGGGTGCAAGATGGCCTTACAGATGAGACAGTATTAATGCCGGTATGTAGGAAGTGTTTCTTAGCAGGAAGCTGTTCGTAGCTTCTTATAGAATAACTAGGCAGCTACAGGTTGCGCTTAGCAAGTAGGCTTCTAGGGGGAAGGGGGTGTAGGAACTTAGAGCGGGGTCATCATCAACCTTCTTTTATCATGGGCGTATATAGAAAATAATTTCGGGAGGGGCTGGGAAAATTTCGGGGGGCTGAGACCATTTCCGGGGTATGAAATACTAAAAATTTAGAGCTTGGAATAGTTTTATGCAAATAAAACGCTATTACACGTAAAATAAAATATTTTTTTTATGAACTAAGTGATCTTATTTCTTTTATTTTTAAGGGTTTTACGACAAGTTTTTTCCATCAATTAACAATTTCGGGGGGGGGGGGGGAGCTGCAGCCCCCTCAGTCCCCCCGTATATACGCCCATGTGGTTTATCTCTTCTTCATATGTTGTTTCAATTACTGAAGGAATATTTGATAAAATATCCACGTTTCAACCCTGTTGTCATAACCAGGCTTCGAATTGGGCATTCACTAGTAACACATTCGTATATAATGCTAAGACAATACAGACCCATATGCTTACAGTGTAATAAACATATAAAACACATACTGACAGACTGCAAAAGACGAGACAATTTACTCATTCCTCAAGATTTACACTCATTACTTCCAGAAAGTAGCCCTCACGTCTAAACCATATTACTTTACTTAAAAAAAGTCCAACTCGCAGGAACTGCATCATCTTAGCGAGGTTCCATTCATATCTCTAGTGTCATTTTGTATACTTAGAATAGAAACAGTTATTACTTTGTCTAGATCATTTTTAAAGTAAACACATATTCCAAAGAAAAGGAAGATTGTCGGCAAGGCACAAGAAACCAACCTTCTTTCAAATATTTGTATTTTTTTTTTTTTTTATTCATTTTCAAATGAATAGTGTTTTATATACATGTATGTAAATTTCATTTAAATTTAAATGCAAATTGAAAAAATGTTTACATAATGTAAATGAAGTATCTATTTTATATTTGGATTGGAGCTCATCGCTATAAATGCGAATCCCATCCCTTAAAATAAATAAATAATTATATATATTCTTTTTAAATACAAATCTCAAGGGAAGTTTTTAAAGACAAATGAGCGCAATTGTATTAATTTAGCAAGCTTGTAATAAAAAGCAATTGATTATTTGCTTATTACGTCTGCTTCATATAGTACTGTTCTTCAAGTAATATGTTGAAATATTGTGGAATTGGAAAGCGAGAAGTAATCCGTCTAATGTAGAGAAAGGGGTGATACATCATCGTCACATATCCTTTCAGCTATAGGACGTTCCGCCCTTAAGGACTCGATAAACATTCAACTTTTAGGACAAATTTATTATTAATTGAATGATTCTTAGCTATGGTGCGCTTTATGATTTTCAATCAGTACCCCATTGTTCTTAAATAGATTGAAAACTTTAAATTGATTTTAATAAATTATTAATCAGAAAATTTGTTTCATATTATCCTTTTAATGTTTGTGTTGGGATTCTTGTAAATGTTTGTGTATATTTGTTTTATATTTCATAGTGATCCAACCTTCTTTAATCCAATATTTTCCAAGCGGATTTTGGTTTTTGGAATCTATCGATTTTTGAGCTGACTTTTTGACGTGGCTTATGTCCGAGAAGGGTCGCCTTAATACAATTAGGCTGCATTTCTAGTTTAGTGAGTTTTTGGCCCTGAAGAGGCACCTAAGGTGTGAAACAAGTAGACCTTAAATTAAAAAAAATTGAATTGATTCTTTTATTGACCTTCCGCCTGGAAAATAATTGTTTTTTTTTTGGGGGGGGGGGGGTTAATACTGTGTCCTTTAGATTAAAATAAATCATGAAGAAGAATATAGCAGAAATAAATAATACATGCCACTTGATTCTGACAGCTTAAGATATTCCAAAACAATTTATTCAATAAAATATACTTAATTCCACGATTTCTGACCTTTATTTATGTATATTTATTTATTTTTTTATAAATATGGCACAGGTCGAAATAATAGTACTCCATTTTATAAAAAAATAAAATAGTACATAAAATGGAGTACTATTATTTCGACCTGTGCCATATTTATAAAAAAATAAATAAATATAATAAAATATACTTATAGTAATATATTTATTAAAAAAAAAAATCTTGGGCTCATCAATATGCTACAGCCGTAAGTGGTCATCCTTCGGCTTATGACCGGTTTTACTCCCATATCGTATTTACTCTCATATCGTATCCTTTAAATTGTACTACCTTAACCAGTCTGTTAAGATGTTCGAGCCTAAATCCAATTAAATGTGTCTAAAATTTAGTTGACTATTCTGAATTAAATGAATTAAAGTCGTTTGACAACAAAATTGTTTAAAATCTATGATATAAGCTAGAATGAATGAATAAGTTGTAGAACAAATTTTAGAAGAAAAATCATGAACCATATTCTTTCGAATGCTTATTATATAATTAATTAAAAGTCCAAATTGAAATATCTACCTCACAAAGCGGTTAAGGGAATATAAGAAGCTACATAGGAATTTCATTCAATTGATTTTTAATCAAATCAATCAAATCTGTAATGTTCTATCTAGGAAAATACTAATCCAAATATATTTCTTCTTTTCTAACCTTGTTTTACGAAAATAGTCATTTTGTTAAAAACCGTAAAATTTACGATTTTTTCACACGAATCTTGCCGAAATCATAGCGTTCCAGGAGATGAATTGCGCTAGTTAACGAACTAAGGGTGGGTTTACACTAGGATAGTTATTGCAGGATATTTATATCAGAGAGAAATTCTGACTAATGTAAACCATATAGAAATTATGTCAGACATAAATTTTACTTGGTTTTCATTAGTCGCAATTTCTCTCTGATATAAATATCCTGCAATAACTATCCTACTGTCAGCCCACCCTAACATTGGGTCGTAGCAACCGTTGTCTCATATAAATTCGATAGTTTTATTTAATTACTAGTTTGCTCTGAATGTCTTAAATACAAAAAATGTAAATACGATCAGCTCTAATGCTAGAAATAAAAAAAAATACCCAAAACCTAAGCAACAGTGTATTTTTTTTTAAAAAAAAACCTAAAATATAAAATATCTTAAAAACGGGTAACTTATGAATAAGGCAATACAGGCTTAAAATTATTTGTTTTGACCAAAACTTTCGCCTCGCGATAGATCTGGGTAGACTTACCAGTAACCCGGTATATATCCTATTTCGCCTCGCGATAGATCTGGGTAGACTTACCAGTAACCCGGTATATATCCTATTTCGCCTCGCGATAGATCTGGGTAGACTTACCAGTAACCCGGTATATATCCTATTTCGCCATACCGCTTACGGTTAAAAGCTTTTATCGCCAAAGCTGTGGAGAGATTCAATAAATAAAAATAAAATGACAATAACGATAAGAAGGGAAACGTGGTAAGGTGACACAGTTTCAGTTTTTTTAACTTGTTCCAGCTCTTTGTCCTTCCTAACAGCTGTTAGTCCTGCCTAAGCGCCACTCAATATGGGCTGTCCTATTATCCTAGTCACCATCATTCCGGGTTACTTTAGATATTCCCTATTCGCCATAGTGTCTTGAACCTTTCAGAGATTGTCTCGAAACACGTCCCCCGAGTCAATTTAAGATAATCGTAATCATATCAGATAAATCAAGATCTAGCTTAGCTCAACACTTTGGAGAAATTAAAATTACAAAGCCAAACATTTTTTTATAATACATTTACTGCCACTACTAGATAACTCATTGTTTGTTTAGCAAATTTTTATTAAATTTGCTCGATGCAAACTACGAACTCACGTTTGATTTCAAATCGATTTAAAAAAGGTATGGTTCCGTTCCTCCTCCTTTGTAACATTTTTTTTTATCTTTACAGAACTGCTATTGTATCACTAATTTCAGTCGAGGAATGCGTATCATTATCGAAATTACAGAAAATGTATATTATGCAATCATTCTGCTCGCTTCTTTGGAATAATCTCACAGTCTCACGCCTAATATTGTGAAATGTGGGTTTACAGAGCAACGACGCCCAATAAGACTGACTGTGTTTCATCCCCTTCACGCAATTTGTGAGAAACTCTCACATAAATAATTTGTATTTTTTTTTTTTTTTTTTTTACCGCAGAAAATGACAGAGGCGTCCCAGCTTCATTTTCTTGAATGATCACTATAGTCTGCTAACACGCAGACCGTACGAGTTCCCATTAAGGATGTGAAGCTCTGGAAGCTTGTATGTAATTATATAGGAAAAATAACGCAATAGAGAGTTTCATCCAATGCTACACGTGGCTAAAGCAGAAGCATCAAAATACAACTCCCGCGGAAAATTAGAATATTTTTTTTTTTTAATTTTTGTACAGAAATAATGCTATTGAATTTTTGAAATTATTTAAAAACAATATTTACTGTAGCCAAGAACCTCAATCGACGCTCTTATTTTATGAGCACCATACAAGGTTATTGAACAAATCCACCAGTTGTGGGCACACAATCAAATTTTTTAAAAATGTACTATGAATATCTAGAGTTCATTAAAAAAGTAATTTTTTTTTAAAACTTGTTCCACTCGAATTTTGCTGAAATCATAATGTTCCACTAGGCGGATTACCCCGGTTAATGAACTCGACCTTTCATATCATAAAAATGATTTTTGTACCTTTCATCAAAAGCGGACCATTTTTAAGATTGTGAGAGAGCGAACAGGCATATATACATACATATATATATATATATATATATATATATATATATATATATATATATATAAATATAATATTTATATACACATTACGAAATATTATGGGAATCTAAATGTGGTGTATTACGAACAAAGAGGGATCATTTAATAAAACAATTTTACTCCCATTATTTTAAATAAATGAAGTATATATAGATATTGAAAAAATGATATAGTACTCATTTTGTGAACATAATAACATAATGACAAAATAAATAGATCAATAGAAGAACCTGCCGAAAAATAAATTAAAGTTGCTTCACCTATATTTGTCACTTCATTTTCTATTGATAAGGAAAGCAATTTATTTGTGGCAGACAGTCAATATTCGCCCGAGGAACAACAATACATCAATAATTCTTCAGATAAGAACACTGTAAAATAGCATTACTTATTCAGATGGTTTGAATTCTTAAAGGGTTGACGGGATGATGCAAGCCGAGCAAGAGGGTCGCGATTGAGGTGTAGCAGCCACTCTCCATATAATATTAAAGGAGGCTGACTTCAACCTAGGTCAAGTTGCGTGATACAGCTGTCCTATACAACAGCTGTTCCGTCTGCCAACTATTCCTTGCAACATTACCACCATCATGGTGTTAATGACCTCAGTAGTCGGAGCAAAAAAATTACCACCATCATGACCAAAAATAATGATAATAAATAATAGGTCACATCATATTCGCTTTTACGAGCTTTTGGCAAATTCCAAAAGGCAATTTCTTTCTTAACTTTTAGCATAAATATGCTTTAGCGATGACTAAACTGAAAAAAACGCGTTACAAAATGTGTAAGAGATAGTGTGGTCAGTAATATGCTCCGGCAGCCTGATGTTCCCTTTTGTAGGTACCCATTAATTAATTAATTAAAGGATGGGTTGGCCTACGGACGGTCTGGGATGCCGAATCCATTCCATGAACGACGTCACTAGGAAATAAAAATCTTTAACGCTAGCTTGGGATTTGAACTGAGGTCCTCCAGCATATCAGTCCAGTGCTCTACCACTGAGCTAACCTCGCCCCCTCATACCAAGATATGTTGAACGGTCATTCCCGACCAGAAGAGCGAACTCGCCTAATGCAATTGTAGAGAAAAATGCGCGAGTTAGCCCTTCTGGTCTACGCAGCTATCGCTTAGACCAAAACCCTCGGTTTTTTTAACGTGGATTTCACGTATTGTACAATGGCAAACTTAACAAATTGTACCTACCACATTTTTAAAACGTAAAATAAAATGAAAACGTCAACTGGCTTAGTTCGCTCATCTGGTTGGGAGCGCCTCGTATATCAATCCTTGAGAGTTTCGTCTTTTGAGGATGTTTTCCTATCATGCATAATATATATATATATATATATATATATATATATATATATATTTGCTTTAGGGTTTCCATCTGCCAGGATAAGTGTCATTCTTAGTTTATTTTTAATTTAAAAAATAATAGAAACACATAATAATATATTTAATGTATCAACTTCTCGATGAAGAGTACTTTTGAAGTGCCTGCATGGAACTATTATATTTGACCTTCCATGTTTCTCGAGATACATCTGGATCGTCCTTGATTTAACGAAGGAGGACGTTAGAGGAACGAATCGTCCAGCCTTCATGGTGCCATTAGCATCTCGGTAAATCTGCAAAACCGGTAGCCTGGCTTCGGCAGAAAAACTTAAAGCATTCTGTCTGTTGTAGATGACCTTAGAATTTTTTTAAGGGCAAAACTAGAACGAAAAAAATATATCACGCTTCAAGTTCCATTCACTGTAGGCGTTTAGGATTTGCTTTGTGAGGTTCAATGACACACATGTATATTGTTTGATTGAAAGATCCCTTGGCGGAATTGAAAAACGATTCTTATTATGTGTCCTTAGCTTATCAAAGCGCGTAACAACCTTTGACAATACATGCACAGGTATTGAGGTTGATGGAGCCTTAACAGGTTGACGGAAAGGAACCTTTCACTTTGAAGCAAACCGAACAAGAGATTTTGATCATAAATATGACCTTGAAAATTATGAAAATCATAACAGTCTAAACTCTTAGGCCATTTTGCCGAAGATGCTTGATAGGACGGGGCAATTTAAAAAAAAAAACAAAAAAAAAAAAAACACAACATTTTTATGTTCAAATTTGGAATGTAATATTGCTAAAAGTTAAGCAAAGGGCACATTTCGTATCAGCGGTCTGAAAAGTAGTTTTAGTGATGAAATTTATGTTAAACTAGCTGACCCGGCGAACTTCGTACCGCCTAACAGTCGATTCTTTAATTATTATTTTTTTTAATACTTATTCTGCTATTTGGGACACCGGGTCAGCTAGTAAGATAAAAAGAAAAGAAAAAAGAAACTTAATTAGTCAACAAATACATTATGTCAAAAAATAAAAATTATAAAACACTTAAAATTATTTTAATAGTCACTAAAAATCACAATGAAAATTACAATATCAGATTTCTTATTATGATTCCTACTTATTATATTTCATTTTATATTTACTTATTCTTAATTAAGTATCATTTTTATTGTAGTACTTAATGGTACACGATATTTTTTGTTTCATTGCCTGTCGCGTAAACAAACAGAGCTGATGGTTTTCCAACACGGGAACAGGCAACGTACTATTGACCATGCGAGAAACTTGGGTTTTCTAGATTAATACCACAAACACTTAATGACTGCCCCTGGGATTTGTTTATAGGCAAACTTAGTTCGTATGTCCAATAGCAACACAGTTGTAGGCACTGTAATCAATTGACAGCAGCTCGATTCAACCTTGCACCATTATTAGTCGAATGTCGCGCTTCGCGGGTCTGTCTTAAGCGAATTCTTTCAGGATCATTGCGATCTTCACGTTCCTGGCCAGTACGATTAGATTGATAATTAATCTGATTCGTTGCATTTCGGGTTCTTCTGCCTAAATTTGTCCGCCGCCTTATAGGAGGCATATTTAGTAAGTCACAAACACACAACACTTTTGTAATTTTATAGAAATTTTTGGCTTATAGATTTAGTAATATTATAGATGCACAGCAAAGAGATGTTTACATTTCAAGAGACATTTACCACAGACAATTTACATTTTACCATAGACAATTTGTTTTAGAGTAATGTTAAAATCGTATAAATATTGACAAATACTGACATTAACATTTATACGATACTAATGTCACTCAATTGGTTTTCCTTCCCAAAACCCGTCAACTAACACTTAAACTTTATGGTATGGTATTAAAGTTCAAATTGACCTTTAAGTATTATTACGAATCTTTTGTATGGGAATATAGAAAAGTGGGGTCTATTTTACTTCGTTAACGGAAATATAAATTAATTTAAATTGCATTATTAACATCGGATTCTATTGTCACCTAGTGATTACATGTTCTTATTTATTTAAATTTTAACGTCTATTATTATTAACTGAGAATTTTAAGACGGGTTATCTATAGGTTACCACCCGGTTCTAGCTGGAATAGGGCTGATGTTTAAGCAATGAAAGGCAAGACTGGTATTACAATTGAAGGAGTCGATGCAAAATAGTGCCAAGCAACATTTTTAACAAAACATAACTGTAGCTGCTATATGTTGGATATTTTGTGGGGCTATCAGTTGAAATGGTTAGGGACAACAAGATTAAGTAGCATACAGAGCTTGTAGTCATATTTTAGTAGCATTTGCATGATGGACTGATAGTCCCACATAATATCCAACATATAACAGCTACAGTTAAGTTTTGTTAAAAATGTTGCTTGACACTATTTTGCACCGACCCACAGTGTCACGAGCAGTGTTCAAAAATAAGAAAAATGAAGATTCAAAAAAAAAATTTTGATGGTCAATATTAAAATTAGAACGTCAGAAGAGAAAGAAAACATCAAAATTAGATCATAATTACAAAGACTAAAAGCTAAGGATTAACTTGAATTGTTGATATTAATTCAAATATTAAAACTGGTTCGGTTAGTAAATATTTACTTTAGCTGTTCCAATCTTATTACTTGAACATTTTCATTCTTCTTTTAACATGTTCAAGTGTCAGTCCTAAGGTATTTGTCAATTGACTAATTTTGGCCAACAGTGCAAAAATGGGGAAATTATGGCGTTTTAAATATTTAAGAAATTCTCATCATTTTTTCAACTTTGGAGATGATTTTAAAAAAAACGTAAAATAACGGTTTTTTCATACTTTAACCATAAATAGTACATTGCTTTACGATTATTTCGATACCTAGTTTACCTGCTTTTGGCTGCTTCTTACAGAGATATTGTGGTTTTTAGATTTCATAACCAATGAAATCTTTACGACTTCTGGCACGGTAATGAATCAAACACTAGATACGATGCTTTATTTGATAGAATCGTCCAAGAATATAATTTATCTGAATGTTAGGATAAAGTTGAGGAGAATATAAGAAAATTGATTGAGATTGTTTTGCCTAGATATTCAACAGGATTGGGACCGCCGTTATAGGTTTTCAGGGGAAGTCCAAGCAAAATAGGAAGATTGGCTAGTATAAACATTAAAATTTCCGACGACGATTTTAAAATATGTTGACGAGATAATTATCAACCAGTTCCATCACGTGGAAGACCGCAAATAAGTTTCGTGGAAGCACCATACTCTACTAGAAAGAGGCAAGCTGCAGAAATAGTAACGACGAAATCTCCGGGCGAAATAGAGTTTTCCACTAAGCTTACTTCTAAGGACTTTCCAAGGAGAAAATGGACTTATTAATCGGTACGCCAAAGCTTTCTTTTGGTTCTACTAAAGACGGTAAAACCGCCCGCATATTTTTTGGCAATTCGAAATTAAGCAGCGAAATTACAGGACTGGAGATAACATTAACAATCAATTAGGGCAGCATTTTGAAAATGGTTTATAGTGGTAAATCGTTTAATATGCCGAAATTAACGGAATAAATTGGTGAGACTTATGAATTATATCTGAAGCATTATGCATGTTATTATATGCCAGTGTCTTTCATTAACTGCTTCTTGTATTGATACAAATTCTGTAACAATTGAAATTGAAATAAATAAGATTTAAGTAAAGTTAGCTCCACAATCGAAGACAAAATTGAAGCAAAAGTTTTATCACACTTAATTTTACATAAAAATTATAGTATTTGTTTACAATGAAGCGATTCTGAGAAGGAATAAGTTTTTTTATTAGTAAAATGTCTTTATATAATTTTTATAAGTTCGCAAATAGCATACGTAAGTACCCATATACATTTCATGTAAGTTAATAGAATAATAAATTATTTTCTTAAGTCAAAACTTCTTTTTTCTCTTATGTTCGACGTTTTTAATAACAGAAAAAAATAATAACCCAAGTCTAGAGAACAATACGATTTTTGATTTCTTTCCCCATATACTCGTGACACTGTGCGACCTATTCAATTCAAAACATGCAATGCTGGATGTGAGATATAATCTATTGTAAATCGAATTTTAGATATTTTATAATAGTAGCTTGGGGTTGTTTGTCATTTCCTTCTCTTCAATTGTTATAAATACACGATAAGATCAAAAGTACATTGGTAATGGGATCTTTTTCTTCCTAATCGTCGAAAGTATCAATACAACTTTACTTCCATGATCTATTTAATTTCATTTTGGTCTAATATATTTTTGTGACGATGGTAGTGGATTAAACAGCCGTTTCGACACACATCCTGATAGCTTCCTCAAAAGAACTTTTGAGAACCAGGGTCCATGTTTAAAGTACCTATAAGGGTCCACTTTCCAGAATTCTGGTTCTTTCGCCCTTTTAGAGCCGCTGTATCACGTGTATTCAACTGCATAATACAATTGAAAATGCGTTTTCAATGGGTAGCAAAAGCAGGGAACATCTTTTATGTAACAATAGGGTGCTACAATCCTTGAAGGACCTGGACCTCCGCCACCATCTTTGACCATTCACCTCGTTCTTGAGCCAGAGTCCGTCAGTTCCGAACTCCTAGCTTCTGTAAATCATCCTCCAGGCCATTTAGCCATCTTATTTTGGGCCTTCATCTCCTTCTAGCTCCTTCATGTCAACCCATAACCTCTTTTTCGGTAGTCTATCCGGTCCCATCCTTCCTATCTAGCCATCTTAACTTGCCTTTCTTATTAGTAGTTCAGAGACATCTTAACCTGCCTTTCTTAGTTCATTTATATTATCTTTTATACAATATAAATATATTTAACCCTAAGTCCTTATTACTCTCGTTCATAATATAAAGAAGCATGAAATTCATTTTGAAAGGCATATTTAATCTTTTCGGTACAGTTTTAAACAAATAAACCCTCGCCCTGTTTCCAAAAAGAGCTATTGACGGCCGAATATTGACACGACAAGAGTTGAAAAAAGAACCGGCTGTCCTAGAGGGTCCTATAAAAAGCATGGAATCCAATTAAGACTCCAAGGAGTTAATCATAATCGACCTTGCTATAACAATGGCAGACTCGTCGAGCTTTTGTTGAAGGTTCGTCTTCAAGCCGTCTGCAAGGAAGGAGTCCTTCGGCAGCATAGCTCTCTCGACAAATTCATGTTATACATAAAGGAAGGAGCAAATTTGAATTCAAAGTTCAGGGATTTCTTCGTCTAGAAAATATAAAGTCTATATCCATGTATGGTTCTGAATCGATGGACTTTAGCACCCCCAAGATGGTCAATATTATTGGCCTATATGCATTGATCGATACGTAGGCTAAATTGCTCGTTTAGGATATTTTCAAGCGCATTGAGAGAATATTGATAGACATTTATACTGAAGTGTATTGATAGAAGCTACATTTTCATATTGACGTTTATGAGATGTATTGAACAATATTTGCATCAGTATTGTATCAAATATCGAATTGTGAACATCTAAACAAGGCCGACGCCATTGAATAATCACACTCAGGATTTTGTTTTGCTGTATGTTACTGATTACCGCGAATCGCCGAAACTGTGGAAAGTCAAAGGATTATTTTAATCAAAATTAAAATTCGGTTCTGTGATTCGAAGATAGTTCAACAATCGGTCTTGTGCAAAATTATCTTTGAGATTGTACAATTATTTTTCCCAACGCATTTTTCTTCTCTTCTTTCCTTATTTTATTTCATACACAACCAAATTCAAGTTAAGAAACGCTGAATCTCTAAGATACACCAAATCTCTAAGATACGCCATTGCTCAAATTCGGAAAAATAGGCATTAAAACAAAAACTTGCACAACCGATCGCGAACATTCCAAGAACAACCAACAGTGAAAGTAATGTCGTCTAGTGATCGTATTGATAGAGCATTCATATTCAACCTACATTGAAGCGTATTCATGACACTTTCAATATAATTGATCAATGCAGTTTGTTCAATAATATTTACCGTCTGAGGGGGGGGGGGGCTCTTTAACCTACAAGTGTACACAAAGCTTAAAGGCATAAAATGTTGGCCTAAGAACAATCTAGACCTTTCAAATCAAACAAAGTATATTTGTACCAAATTTTATCAAAATTGAGGCTGCTAGAGAGTGAACATAAATATCCCATATTCGATGGAATAGGTACATATTTAAATTTGTATAATTGCAAAATTGGTTTATAAATTTAGGTTTCCAACAAAATATTGCAGAAGTATGAAAACCAAATATTAACCGTTTCTACCCCAGGCTTTGTACTGACAACAGGGAAAAAACTATATGAAATCTCGCCAAGATGACGCAGTTCCAACGTTCGGACGGCTTTCTAATTAATATATAGCAATTGATGGAAATTATAATGTGAAGCGTTATCAAATTCAATTTTAAAATTCTAAATATGTATACTAGAATTTATATCAAATGCACCGGGGAAAAATCGTCGCTTTGCATAAGCCTGAAGATTAAAGAGTTAAAAAAAATCCATTATTCAAAGATTTCTACTCATTTATATTCTGTTTCTAATTAGTATTTAATACGGAGGAAGCTGTATGCGTGCCTGGGTTGACATGTGGTTACTGTTCTCCATCAAGCTGTAGAAGCCCAGCTGTGTGCGTAGCCCAAGCATGTATAAACTGAGAAGTACTCAACAGCAGCCCCCTCTGTTTTATACTAAACTATTTATGAATAGGGTTTTAAGAAAGCTTTATTATAAAGAACATGAAAGTTATAAATATTTCCCATAAATATCCCATATTTAACATGAACATCCCATAAATATTTAATATTGTAATCAGTAATTTAATTTTTACTATGATTTCACTCTATCATGATTATTTAATATTGTAATCAGTAATTTAATTTTTACTATGATTTCACTCAATCATGATTATTCTTTGATCAAAACAGAATAACAAAAGTATGACACGCAGGAGGGCATAGATATACAAATAAAAAAAAAAAAAAAAAAAAAAAAGAATAGTTTTTACCTTTTTTTATATTTCTATTGAGCAACAGACTCAATTTTCTTAAAATTAATATTCTTCCGTGTTTGGGAGGTACTACACTGCTGAATATGCACACAAAAACGTTTTGTTTATTGATCTTGATGGATAGTAAAAGCGTCCACAGGTACGAAGAGAGGTACACCAGGAACTGGATATTGCTGTTATAGTGCCTCTACTGGTAGCATTGAGAACCAATCCACGAAATTTGACGGCTTATTAATTCAATTTGAACAGAATAAAAAGTAAACATCAACTTCTAATAACGTGATTTAGTTTATTTTTAAAATAGATCTTTCTCTTTAGATGCCCACGACGAATGCCGAGTTTTGTTTCAACATAACAAAAATTACGGCCACTATTGCCAAATTAGTAATTTGAGACCAAAGTAAACCCAAGTCAAGATAAACCAATTTTCCTGCTTAACGAACTCATTAAATCGTTTGCTTTGGGAATTTTATGCACCAAGTTTCGTGGTGAAAAACCGAAACCTATGGCGTAAATCAGTTAAACAGACATATATATATATATATATATATATATATATATATATATATACATATATATATATATATATATACATAGTTTATATGTATACATATACAAATAAATTTTAACGGGTTAATTTTCGACATCTACTAGGGAGGATTGATGGGGATTTGAAGATATTTTTCAAAAATTCTTTCATGAGTGCAACCTCAAGACCTACGGAAAGTTCTAAAAATCTGGAATATCTCCTGTGAAAAAATAAGTTAAACGTACAACGTAAAAGTACGCAATCATAGACTGTTTTTTTCAAAGAAAATGAGCCGTCCATGATATGGTGTAAATACTAAAGAAATATATTTTCAGATCATTTTTTGATATAAACCAAAAAAGAAAATATCGGAATTACGATTACTAATAAATTCAAATTAACAAATAAATAAAAATGCATTCTTAGGTGCAATGTGTACTGTCGTAGGTATTATTATTATTATTTGCGGTTATGTTTATTTTGCTAATAATTTAATTTAACATTTTTTTTATCATATATTTTCAATTCCGATATGATAGTATTGCTAAAAAAGTTTACAGTACATCTAAAAGAAGTATAATGATCACATTGTTTCTTGTTGCAATCAAAAGAACAGCCATTCCCTATTGTTGTTTCAAGGCACAGAATTAACTCCCAAGGAAGATTAAAAGTCTTTGTCATTCAAAGGAAATTGCATTGAAAAGATCTTAAAGATTTAAGTGTCACAGGATGTTTGCTTGCGCTCGAGTCTCATTGAATGTAAGATCAAAGAAACAAATTTATATTTAACCACAAGGGTGAAATCAAAGTAGACAATTCTAAATAGATGCTAGAATATGAAGTGTTTTTAAATTGAAATAAACTGTTCAAGGTACTTCAATCAAATTTAACATTGAAAGAGGATTACAGTAGACTGTCATGGATTGCACACATACAATAAACATCAAAGCATTCTTTGAGTACTTTACGTCATAGATATGTGAATGTTGGTGTACTTAAAAAGTAACCTTTCTTCACTGAAAAAAGTAATAGGAAAAATCCAACCAGCTGCAGCTGTTTGAAATAGGCGAACTCTTCATTGAGGTGGTTAGATACACCATGTTGCTGAGGAATTTGCTTAAATCAAGCGATCTTAATTTTGTTTTAAACCACCTGACTCAAAAAAAGTCTGCCAGTTAGGACAAATTACCTATTTGGTTGAACCCGTGAAAATCCCAACTCGCAATGGAATAATTATGCGTACTTTTACAACATATTTCTCCCATTAGTTCGACAGAATGTAAACCTATTCTTCTTCTTTACAAGTAATCAAACGTACGTGCAAATTAATAATTTTTTTAAGGGAAGTCCCTCATACTTATCGGCCTATTTTGCTGTCATCGAACCCCATCGGCCCTAACATTTGAAAAAAAGGCTACAGCCTATAAATCTTAACCGATTTTAATGGGTTTTTTTTTCAGATGAAAGCTAATATAATTTAGGACATCTTTGCTTAGTCAGATGTTTGTTTTTTGTTTCCCTTGTTTATTAAATTACGTGTAAAGAAGTTAAATTCAGGAATTCTTATATAATTAGTCTTCGTAATGAATGGAAGCTACTCCGATATACGTGGAAGCACAGCATTTACTAAAAGAATAATTTATAAAATAGTTTATATAAAAATTGAAAACGGTGATAATATTTCAGCATCTTATGTAATTTATTACAATTACTATCTATACTAAATATTATTTCAATTAATCTCATTGTTGAATTAAGAGAACTTTACGTTTTATGATGATTGTCAGTCTGAGTTTTTCCAAGTCTAATCAGGATTTGAATTTTTAATTTCTACGATATCATTGCTGATATTAATTTAGATGAAAAATGAAATGTTATTTTATGTTCAATTGTAAAACTTCCTGAATTTAACTTCTTTATGCGTCCTTTATTAAACAAGGGAAGCAAAAATCATGTTGCTCTAAATTTTATTTAAGAAAAAATGCATTGAAATCGGTTAAGATTTAGAGGTTGTATCTTTTTTTGAAACACGATTTGGTGTTTGGCCCCACGGTTCGACGTCTGGGTCATCAGCGCCAACATTTATAGTGTGCAGCTGGAGATTTTCTCAAAGCCCCCTGAAATGAGTTAATCCTTGCTGTCGGTGGGACTCGAACCCCCATCTCCCGCATGAGTATCTAATGCGTTAGCCACTAGACCCACTGGTATTAGTAATAAAATACTCCCAGGTAAAGAAACTTCAAACAGAATATATGTGTGCACATATAAACATTTATATTGCTAATTTTTGATGCCTCGTAAATGATTGAAATTTGAAAATGTTTTTAAAAAATTCTGCTATGAGTGCAACCTACCTTCCATTTCTGTTGGAATGTACTAAAAAGCACTGATCATTCAATCAGAATCATATCATTCACACTCGAGAATGATTGATCCCCTGATGCTACTGCTGGCGTATATCAAAACACTACATGCTTACGTATGAATGAGGAACGAATCATTTGATAAGCAGCGAGTTTTATCTCTGTTACTGAGGAAGGGCACAGTTATTTCATTCAGTTGAATATCTCCTGCAGTTATTGTCGTGTGGTTCAGGAAAAAAATATTATTTTCAATTGTCTCCAAAGAATAGTATTTCTTAATTTGGTGAGGAACAGAATTGCAGAGATTGGGATTAAAGAGTCAATCAAAGGTAGTGTAAGGGAAGTGATTTTATATATTTCTATTAGGTAAACATACCTACCCATGAAATAACATGTTTTTTTTGCAAAATATACTTCTTAATTAAAAGAAATAAAAAAGGGGCAAAATAACAATTGTTTAGAATCCCATTTAGTTATATTGATACTCGATAAATCACAATTTTCCATACTTAACATATCTTTTTCTTGATATAAATAAAGAATTTCTCTAAAATATTTCAATCTACGTCATTTGTATCGAACATATTTTCCAATTTATATAAATTTTATGTACATTTCTTTTTATTTGTAAACATTATTTTATTAAAAAGGCATTGTTTTGATCATCATCTCCAACCCAAAAAGTTCTTTATTTATTTACTAGCTGAATACCCGTGCTTCACCACGTCCGATAAGTATTTTTTTATATTGAGTTAAATAATATATGATCAAAATTAACGCTACTACGTAATTTTGTACAGCGTATTATTGCACAGAGTTAAAAGTTAAGCAGGAAACACCGTGCTTGTTGCTCCATGGGAGAGTTAAAATAAAAAGAAAAAAAATACATTAATCGCTTAAAAAGTTAGGTAAACAGAGCCAAATACACGTTGAAAACCATAAAACTAACAAATTTGAAGTTTTAAGCACTTATCTCTTCGATTGACATCACCCAACCGAACATACAACAGAATCTTATTGTAGAGAATTTAGTAACCTTTCGAATAGCCGCCTTCCACTTACTACGAGTGCCCAACCGTTTTCGAGATATTTTAGAAAATATGCTGTGATCTGAAAACTTTGTATCACCATTAATACAATTTTTTTCCATATACTTCGTTTCTGAATACCCTTTCTGAATACTTCTTTCTTTAAAGAATACATGTTTCATTCATTATTTTCTGCAATATATATATATATATATATATATATATATATATATATATATATATATATATATATATAGAATATTGAATATCAAATTAAAAATTTGATATGCATATAAAATAAATTTATATACTTTTTTAGCAAGGTGGTTGTAATAAAATTTGATTATTTTTAAAGGACTGTGCATAAATAAAAGTTCATAAATTTATTTTTTGAGGCTGCTCGTCTTTAGGGATAAGTTTGTTAATCACTGATTTGGATCATAGTTGCCCATAAACAACGATGCCATCTTATAACATGTGTGGGGAGGGGTCTCATAAACATAATTATATTAAAAAGAAAATAATAGAAATATATTTGACATTACGATATTAATAACAGTAGATTCGTCTAATGTAATATGCTGCATTACATCAAAATAACATATATGTATATATATATATATATATATATATATATATATATATATCTATATATATATATATATATATATATATATATATATATATATTGATACACCGAAATGACTTCGGATTATTTTCTTAGTAGGAGTAGTAGTATTGATAATGGTGACCTTTCCTTAACTCGAGCTCCGTCCTTCGTTGGAATTCTGCTATTTCATTGTCAGTAATTTGTAGGCGATTTGTTAACTTCTATTTTCGCCACTTGCCAGAGAATATTTCAACAGCTCCAGTTAAGGGGCTTATTATACTTGATTTTTTTTTTTTTTTTCTTTTTTTTTTAAATAAATAATAAAACATTCCTCATTGATCAAACCAGCAGTCAATAAAATGAATAATTCAAAAAAAACATTTTTTTTATTTATTGAGGCTCCGAATCTTAGTATATCAAAATTTTAATTACTGGGAGAGTTATTTTAAAAATGTAACAACATCAAATTGTTAGGAATTTATTTATAATTATTGGGATGGCAAATAAGTCCTTTCGGGCTTTCAGAGTGAAATCAAACCCACGCACGCTCATGAATATATATATATCGCACTGACTGATTCTCTTCTGTACGAGACCAGCCATGGCTTGTGATTGTTCCTTTTAGATTTTAGAAAAAACTTTTAATTTTTTTTTTTTTTTTTTTTGTTAGTTTTGGACTATACATATTAAATTAACATACATAGGTATAAGGTATTTTAAATAAAATTCATACTATTAAATATTTTAAGAATTCAAAATTGTAATGTTTTTAGGACCAAGTTTGCCACAAACTAGTCGACTTTAATAAAATGGTTTAAATGAATTTTTTCAGCATTTTTTTTTTTACCCATTAGGCCTTAATTAAAAGAAGAGGAAAAGTATATATGGAAGAGGTCAAGTTACGAGAGAATATATATATATATATATATATATATATATATATATATAAACTCCCTCTCTATAGGATTACTATATGCAGGGAATAGAGAAATAGAGAATTTATGCGGTTATGTAGAGCTCCTGAGTGACTTGGTGTTTGATTTATTAATTAACTTCGATGGATGGATTTATAATTATATTTACATAAATCGAACTGATTGCAGTTCTCATTTCATCCACTGAATGTTGTTTTCATAGTTTGGTCCCCTTCAAACACAGTGAACATTATTTGCCAAGGTAACTGACACTAAGTGGCCAATTTAGGTAGTGTAATCTAACAGATAATGGCCGAATCAGATGGAAATTAAGGTTTTAAGGATGTCGTTAAATTACTTAAGAAGGTTTTTAGTTTGGAACATGTGATGAATAATTGTCAGATGAAGGCAATCTTGTTTGACGACACGATCCTTCGTCTCGACAAGCTTTCAGAAGGAAAACATCACCTAGCCTAATCAGCTGTTATTGCGACGGTGGCCCTAATAATTCCTACAAAGGCTATTAATGTTTACACAATGAATTACTCTCTTTTTACTTCAAGCGTGAGACGTACAATTTCACAGAAACTGAATTACAAAAATTGTGGAGATGGCCTTGAACAAGATGTTTGACCTTAGACGATTAGGTTCTTAGAAGGCAAGAAAGCTGCATGGCGCTAACATGCCTACGTGTTTGAGCGCACATAACATATGTTGTAGCTTAAGTGGCAATGTTTTACGTCACGCAGGACAGAACTGCTCCAAATGAGAAATGCTGAAATATAAATATGTATCTAGTGCCCGTCATTTTTAGCACTTTCCTAAGGACTTAACTACTTTGGGTGCACTCATAATCGAATATTTGTTATCTTTAGTATATTTATATTATATATAGGGGAAGGTGTTGTACCTTTGACCAATTTGCAAAATTAAATTACATTTGGCTTGAATATTAAAGCTAAATTCATTTTTTTTATTTCATTGTAATTAGTATTCTATTGCTCATCATATTTAATTTTTTCAAGGTTCTAGCTTTACATTTAATATTTTTTATTATTTTTAAAAAAAATAATCGTTCAGTGGTAAAAGGTACAACATGTAGTTGTACCTTTGACCATGGGGTGTTGTACTTCTGACCACCTAAAAACAACACAGCAGTGCAGAAAAAAAATTGTATTCAGTAATATTGTAATTAATTTTATGTTAAATAAATACAGGACAAGGATATAAGTGTAATAAGAAAACTATTATTGATATTATGTTAAGCTTATTATGCTGAAAAATCCAGTCCAATCGATAAACGTTTTAACTGTCAAGCAGATCCACTAGCAATAGTAGGGTATGGAAGTTCAGTCACAATGTCTTCAACATCAATATCATACAAATTTTCATCTTCTATCGTAAACTTGTCACTTAAAGTTTGTTTCTTCAAATATTGGATCTTAGACATTCGACATTTAATACCACAGATCTCTTCGACTAAATATGTAATAGTCTTTTTACTTTTATTTTTAACAAGTATAAAATTTCCTTTTTCCAAATCATATTTTTCAAATTACTGGTTATATTTAAATATATCTATATATTTATATATATATATATATATATATATATATATATATATATATATGTGTGTGTGTGTGTGTGTGTAGATATATATAAATTTTAGCGGGGGTCATTTTCGGTGTCTACTAGGTAGGATCGATAAAGATTTGAAGAAATTTTCTAAAAATTCCGTCATGAGTGCAACCTCAATAGCTATTTTCCTTCGGAGGAAAGTGCTAAAAGACATAATACAAAAAATATTATAAGGCAAAACGTCATCAATAAATAACTTACATTTTTATGATAGAAATGGATAAGTATTTTTTGCAAGCATCCTCTTTGACTTGAATAATCCTAAGTAGGTTACACAAGCCCTCTAGTGAAGGAGCTAAACACTAATTACACCAAAATATATAAAATGTTGCTACATGCCGCCACAGCCTCGGTGGTTAAAGGTACAATATGGTCAGAGGTACAACACCTTCCCCTATAAATATTTGCCTGGATTTATATATATTCTGAATATGGACCTCATACTTCCAGCTTCTCACAATTTTTTTCCCCTATGTTTCTTAGATTTCATAAACAATAATTTGTTTAAAGGATAAGATTTATTAGAATACATAATGTACTGTCAGTTGGTCAAATTTGATTCTCATAATGCCGTGTAATTTTCCCTCCTTATAATGAATGACCTAATAAGGAAAATGTACTACTTTCCTGTATTGTGTTTACGTTATAATAATCAATCACTGATGAAACTCTTAAAAATGATGAAGCATTTCCCATCCTGTTACTCACGTTCTGCTAGCCGATTTCCTTTTCAAATAGAATTTGATAGTTGGAGTTCAATAATTTCGAATCATCATTCATTGCGAACTAACTACCCTGAAATACTTAGATAATGGTCAGATTATTAAAGATATACTTTACCCAATTAACATTTTTGTTAAAACTTCTTTTATTGTTTTCCGTCATCGAGAGATCGCTTTAAGAAACACAAAGAAGGAATTTATTAAATCTAGAATGGTGGCCTAAATCGCACCTATCTTCAATGTAACAAGCGCAGATTTGATGTCTAGCACCCTTAGACATGAAATTGCTTCTGTAGCAAAATAAGTGTTGTTTTATCCACAGATTCGATTACAAATATTAGACTTATGAAGCCATTAAAGCAACTACTTTCATGAAAGTCATGTTTGAGGGTTGTATACGTGAAATCTGCACTTGTGAAATTGAAATTCGACCGACTTTGGTCGTCAATATTCGCTAAATACTAAACGAAACAAAAATGCATGTTTTTTTATTATTTTTTGAGAAATTTTTATAATTGCATTAAAAATCGGGGGTAAAGACGGAATTATGCCCCTACTTTGAGGGCGCGCTTTATAATTTATAGTTTTTTTTTAATTACATTTTGTGATATCTTTGACAGTTTAAAAGTTATTGCTATTGTGGTTCGCGTATATGGAATCTATGCATTTATTGCATACGTTCGCTCTGTAGCTGCTTCAAAAATGGTCTGTTTCATGAAATTTCGTGAAAGATCAGGTTCGTTGGGGGAAACAAAGAAGGGGTTACGTTTTTACGATACTAGGCTTCGAGGGCCACGTTTTATAAGTTATTGGACGTGGAAAATCTAATAAAACCATTTTCTTATAAATATATATATAACCGGAAAATACTATTTTTTTTCCTTTTCTTTTTTTTTTTTTTTTTTAGATTTTTGGATATATTCTTATATCTAAATAGGTTGGGAAATCTTATATAATAATAATATTTATTTGTAGCATAATTCTAACAAATATTAAAGGGGTAAATATGTACTTTAAACTGAAACTAAAATAGAATACACTTTTGTAAAACATAAAGTAAAATAAAAAAAAAAGGTTTTATTATAAATTAAATAAAAACTGTTTGCAAGGTTCAGGCCTCTCTTTTCTTCATTGCCTTTTAGTCGAGGCTAAAGGCATTAACATCTTTCATGTTAGAGGTGGTTTGAGGATGGTAGATTAATGAATTGTTGGTGTGTCCTTCCAGAATATATATATATATATATATATATATATATATATATATATATATACATATATATATTGTGACGTGGCGCCCTGCGGGGAGTGAGAACCTGCTTTCTCTACCTCTTTGGACTGATAACATTTTATATTTTATTCGGAATTCGCACCACTTGTAAATGTTTACTATCCACAAAAGATAGTCAATTTTCTTCTCCGTTTTGGATGTAATAGTTTTTGTATACAATTTAAGATTTTTATTCTTCTGTTTTTTTCCCGTGGTCGGTAGGCCTTGGGGGAGTGGAGGCGTCGGTTCTAAGGGGAGTCTGTGAGAAAATGGCGTAGAAGCAGGTGCTAAAAAAACGAAGAGGTGGCATTTGTCTTCTCCGTTTATCGTTTTGGCCGAACATGTGATTGGAACTCCATTTGGTAGGCTTTTAGAGCATATTGTGGGACATATGAGTGAGTAACCCATACATTTTATCTTCTGCTGGACACCAGTCTCCACGTTTCATTTATCTCCAGGCCTCATTTAATTTTTTTTTTTTTTTTTTTTTTTTGCCGTTCAAGTACTGCCATGAGTGCAAGTAACTATATTGTGCTTAGTTTAAAAATTTGGGAAAAGTTAAGTTTACTATCGCTAAATAAGTTATTGGCAATGCCAGATTACCAAAATTTTGTGTTGTTGTAATTTGATATTGGTGGCCATGCCAGGTTTTGGAATTGTACATGTATTTGCAATTCAATAATTCTTCACTATGTGTTTACTATGCCAATTTATTGGATAGTTATGGACTTCAGTTTTATCGTCATGTATTATTCTCATGTAATTATTGGCCAGGCCAGACTATGGAATTTTATGAGTTTTTGAGAATTGTCTTTTCCCAAATTAAATATATTTGATATATATGTGTTTATGCCTCTATCGAAAGTCTATTTTTGGCTTCTTCCCAGATTACTGATTGTATCTGGTGTATGTTCATGATTTTATTCAAAGTCTATATTTTTGCTTCTTCCCAGTTTGATAATTATATCTGGTGTATGTGTATATATATATATATATATATATATATATATATATATATATATATATATGCTTTTATTAAGAGTCTAATTTTGTTCTTCCCAGATTACTGATAGTATCTGGTGTATATGCATATATGTTTATCTATCGATATCTTTTAATATATTATTCAATATTTGAATAATATTAATCCTTCTTGATATTTCTATGTATTAATGATATTTAAAATATATATATATATATATATATATATATATATACAAGCTTACCCTTTATTGGGAATTTTTTTTTTTTTTTGTATTTATAGATATTGATTGTGTTTGGGTATATGGGTTTGACTAATATTAATCCTTCTTGATATTTCTATGTATTAATGATATTTAAAATATATATATACAAGCTTACCCTTTATTGGGAATTTATTTTATTTTTTTTTGGTATTCATAGATATTGATTGTGTTTAGGTATATGGGTGTTTACATTTTTATTGGGAACTATTTGTGGTATTTCAAGATATTTACTATATTTAAGGTATATATATATATATATATATATATATATATATATATATATAGGTATATGTATTTGTTGTTTTTTTTGGGAACCTTTTGTACTTATCTCAATATAGTTACCAGCTCTGAGTATCTTGTTGTGTTCTCTTTTTTTTTTTTTTTTATTTGGATCACCTGGGTTTCATACCTCATTGAACCTGGCAATCCGTTGGTCTATCCGGATAAATTGTACCACCCCAGGTGTTGGTAAGTGAGTCTCGCTTTAAACTGTTTTTCCTTTTGTTTTAATATTCTTTCAAATTAAATTTATTTCGGGACAATTTAATGGCGCCCGAACATTGGACTTTTGGTTCCACTTTTATTTGGTAATTTAGCTTCTTATGTTATGTACAATATATATAATTGTTACAAATCGCTGTCTGTACGTGGAAGATATATGGAAAAAAATATTATTAGGGGCCTTTATGAACACAATAGTACCCAAAACAAAGATGGTTAGAACTTTTGTCTGTGCACGCTAATCTCAGAAACAGCTCATCCGATTTATATGTGGTTTTCACTAATATATTGTGGTAAGCTTCACTTAACATTTAGTGTTTTTTTTTTCATGTCAATCGGATCATAAATAACAAAGTTATGCCAATGTAAAGATCTAGATTCCAGATGCTCACTGCTGTCTGTCACTTACACTCTATGCACACCAGGGGTTAACAATCCCTACATAAAGCTGACCTTCTGTGGCTCTGTCACGTGTTAGCAATCCTAGCAGCCTGTAAGCTTGATCGCAGATGGCAATACCTCTAATATCGTGTATAGAGAAACATTACTGTAAAGTAGATTTTTTTTTTAAAATACCCAAACGATGGTGTTTATAAGCCAAAATAAACCAATAGATGTATTCATTAAATGCCGCCCTAAGTCACTATCCATGCGGTCGAAGTCGCGAGCACAGCTAGTATATATATATATATATATATATATATATATATATATATATATATATATATATATATATGTACATTGGACTATTGAGAGCGTGTATTAACCATAATTCCTAAATTTCATAAATAATACAAATTCAATGATGAATGTTAAGGAAAGAAAGACCACCCAGCAGTGGTCGAATCTGCTGAGTTTCTGAATTTGAACCAACTGGATCAGCCACTTAGCTATCATGAGAACTCGTAGTGGCTATATTAATATTTTAACGCTAACATTAAGTGAGACAAAGGCATTAGGAAGGCTGCATTCTACACCATCAATACTCAAAAGAGAATTTATTATTAAGAAAACAAAAATCGTAGTTTGTGTATTTTTTTTTTTTTATTTATTTAAATTATCCTGCCTCTGCCCATCATCAAGACTGTTGTGTGGCTTCATAAATTGGTGACCTTTAGTAATCTTATCAAGATCTGGACTGCTGTTTCCCCGTCATATATTCATGGCCTATTATCGAATATTTTGAAACCTATTGTTTAAAATCAATAAATGTTTCACAAGTCAGTTTATACATAGATTTCATGAGTTTGGGTAACCCCATTTTATCCCAGTTTAGTGTCGTGTTTTCCAGACAATTATTTTCTTTCCTCTTAGTACTTTTATTTATCTCGTCAAATCGTGCTAAATTCACATAGTTTTCATAGATAGTTTAATTAATGACAATGATTACTGAACAAATGAAATCTAAACCACAAATCTTCAAATAACAATAAATATTGAAAGTAATGTTGGAATTTTAATATACACTACGTAACATTTTTTTTTTTTTTTTTTTTTTTTTTTTTTTTTTTTTTGCACATACAAATTATATTCTTAATTCTGAGTCATGAAATTTGATTTTAGTTTTAAGTGTACTTATTCATTGTTTAGGGAAAGTTACAACACAAAGAGGGAAGGGTCAACACAATATTATTGCTGGAAAAGGATTTACGATGACGCGAAGCCACACTACAAAAAAAAAAAATAATATGTAAATACGATTAGTTTATTTAACTAAGATTACTAATAAACCATTTCAGCTTTTCAAAACATTAATTAACATAATATGTATCTATCATGGAGCTGCTTATGCACATAAAACCACAAACTCACAGTATCAGTGAATTATTTAACCAACGATTAGTCACTCCAAAATATTTTAACAGTCTAAACTATATTGCCATTGCCTTAAATATCAATTGAAGTTTATAATGTTTCTTGAGTCGGCCCTAAATTTAACGCTACAGCAGATGCCTCTAATTGATCTCTCTGATATGAGCTGCCCGGAAAAGTTGAGACTTGGAACGGGTCATTCCATGTCAAATCAACACACTTTTTGACCTCACCCTTTCCGATATTAATGAAAATTGGTACACCCAAAGTAGGTGTTGGGACAAATAAAAATACCAAATTTCAAATTTTTATCTAAAACGGTTTTCAAAATACGGCCACGTAAAGTTTTCAAAAAGCGGTCAAAATTTCGCTTTTTCAAAACATTTAAATATACATAACTCCTCTCCTGTTTACGTTACAAACAAGGAGAAGGTGTCATTGTTTAGCTCTTTATATTCCCTTTCAAATGACATGCAAACCTCATGATAGGTTATGAGAACATAATTTCTTTCAAAATTAAAAATAAAATTTTGAATTTAAATATTTTCAAAAAGTCCGTCACGCAGGAGCTGCATAACTAAGCACTTTCCTTAGAATTTGGGTAGTGTAGACTGCTTTCCAGAACAATTTGCTTAAAATATCCTACATAAATAAAATAAAAACATGAATAGTTCTCTTTTAAATTTGTAATGAGTAACTGATCAATTATTAATTTGCTTCCAGAGTTATGTTTACACATGGTACCTACTACACTACGTCATAAATACAAAAAACCTCATATTATCGTATTTTGATCTAACGCAGGAACAGGATACAGTCACTCTAGTGGTAGAAAGCGCTCCTTGCGGCGGCTTTGTGAACCTACGTCTGGCGGGCTTTTCTATTGAAATATATTACAAATTAAACCCCCGCTTTCCGATTGTCCGATTCAGCTCATTACAACACTTCTTTCTCATGAGTTACCCACGACGTATACCGCGTTTCGTTTCAATACAGCAGAAATTACGACTGGTATGAGTATATTAGGAATTTGGGTCCAGAGTAAACCCCCCCTTCTAATGAACCGATTTAGTTTATTTTTGCAACACATATTTACCTGTAGATTACCACTACGAATACCGAGTTTCGTCGAAATATACCAAAAATCACGGCTGGTAGTGGCGAGTTGGTATTGTGGGTCCGGAGTAAACCCCCCTCCTAATGAACCGATTTAGTTTATTTTTACAACACATATTTACCTGTAGATTACCACTACGAATACCGAGTTTCGTCGAAATATACCAAAAATCACGGCTGGTAGTGGCGAATTGGTATTGTGGGTCTGGAGTAAACCCCCCCCCCTTCTAATGAACCGATTTAGTTCATTTTTATATCTCACTTTTCTCTCTATATTACCACAACGAATACCAAGTTTCGTTGAAATATAACAAATATTACGGCTGACATAGTCAAATTAGTGTTTTGGGTTCGGGGTAAACCCCCCCTTCTGGTGGACCGACTTTGGTGGTTAACGAACTAGCTCAATCGTTTGCTAATTGAATGCTATATACCAAGTTTCGTGACGAAAAAACAAAAACTCTGGCCGCTATCGTGTTAACAGACGCATATATATATATATATATATATATATATATATATATATATATATATATATATACATGCATATATATAGATATAAATTTTAATGGGGGTCATTGTCGGTGTCTACTAGGTAGGATCGATAAAGATTTGAAGAAATGTTTCAAAAATTCCTTCATGAGTCCAACCTCAATAGCTACTTTCCTTCGGAGGAAAGTGCTAAAACGCATCTTCAAAAATTTTGAAAAATTACGTATAATAGGTCATATTATTACTAATTTGTATAGCAAATTTGGTTATGGGATGGAAATGGATTCTAAGTCAAAATAATTTAAACCGAAGGCGGCTTTGGACTAATTTTACGCATTTTTATATATAAAAGCTTTTTAATACATAATTGTATAATTTAATCCAAACTTTACTGTTGCATATATTTTATAGACACTTCAACTTCATTATCTTAATTGCAAAGCTTATTTAAAAAAATGTTATACATTAATAATTTATTGTTATTAGTTTAATTTAGAATATTTATCTAAAATTTAATGATATATTGTACTCAAAATATTTTAATTGACTAGGAACTTAAAAAAAACATTAATATCAACAATTTACATATTTATAAATGTTAAACTATTAAAATGGTTGAATATTTTACTGCGAAACTTACATATGGTCTAAAAGTGGTGAAAATTACATATTCGTTTACAACGTAATTTTTTCCTTTTGGAGTTATGGGATTCACAGTAGATAACACATTTGTGAATAGTACATAAGTGTAGTCTATGACTCTAACTGGTGCCTTGGTTATAAAATGGACAAAAACAAAGACGAAGATGAAGAAGACTAGATATATTACGGCTCCCATTTACAAATTTATTATCTACTGCGAATCCCATAACTCCAAAAGGAATATGAAATTTTCAACACTTGTAGACCATATGTAAGTTTCACAGTAAAATATTCAACCATTTTAATAGTTTAATATTTATAAATATGTAAATTATTGATATTTATGTTTTATTTAAGTTCCTAGTCAATTAAAATATTTTGAGTACAATATATCATTAAATTTTAGATAAATATTCTAAATTAAACTAATTACAACCAATTTTTAATGTATAATATTTTTTTTTTAAATAAGCTTTGCAATTAAGATAATGAAGTTGAAGTGTCTATAAAATATATACAACAGTAAAGTTTGATTAAATTATACAATTATGTATTAAAAAGCTTTTATATATAAAAAATACGTAAAATTAGTCCAAAGCCGCCTTCGGTTTTAAATTATTTTGACTTAGAACCCATTTCCATCCCATAACCAAATTTGCTATACAAATTAGTAATAATATGACCTAATATATATAATTTTTTCAAAATTGTTGAAGGTGCGTTTTTGAAAATATTTAGATTCAAAATTTTATTTTTGATTTTGAAGAAAATTATGTTCACAAAACCTATCATGTGTTGCATGTCGTTTAAAAGGGCATATAAAGAGCTAAACAATGCCACCTTCTCCATGTTTGCAACATTAACAGGAGGGGAGTTATGTCTATTTAAATGTTTTGAAAAAGCGAGATTTTGGCCGCTTTTTGAAAACTTTACGTGGCCGTATTTTGAAAACAGTTTTAGATAAAAATTTGAAATTTCGTATTTTTATTTGTTCCAACACCTAATTTGGGTGTACCAATTTTCATTAATATCGGAAAGGGTGAGGTCAAAAAGTGTGTTGATTTGACGTGGAATGACCCGAACTTAACAAATATTCCCGAGAGACTGAAGAATCTTTATTGGAAGGACCTTATGGCTCAGTTCAAACAATCCTAAAATTATTGTAGTCCGCCCGCAATAAAAGAACCAGGAGTGTGACTGGTGGGGAGCTAGGCCTTACCACACATAGGCTGGGTGCAGCGCATGTGCACTGCCTGTTTTGATTTTTTTTTCAGGTCTCTGCTTTTGGACATCAATGTCTAACTCTTCTAAGAGTGTGGGTGTATTCACTTCAAGTTTTGTTAAATTGTCATATCCGGAAATTCAATTGCCCAGAAGTTATTCTTACGGCCATTCCCGCATTCTTTTGAGTGCAGAATACCGCCTTTTCGGGTGCAATATATCCTAAGATTACTGGTCATTTGAATACTTTCAATCAGTATAGTAAAGGTTTTTTTTTTTTTTGTTTTTTTTTCAAGTCTTCAGAGACACCGAATACCAATCATCATTGCTTCACACATTATCTTGGGAGCACCTACACCTAGGAGCACATGTTTATGCGGAAGCAGTTTCGCCCCCATGTAGGAAATGGTTACTACGACCACCAAACAAAGGTGGCATTGGCCATGGCGACCTCCATTCTTCCACCTGGCCTCAGATTACCCTTTGTCTCTTTATCGGCCGTGTTTCCGTCTCATCGCTTTGGCTATCTATCTAATAGATCCGACAAAAGTCCATGTGGTTGGTGACAACACCATGTCTCATTTGCTTAAATTGGTTGTTCTACAATGGACAAATTATCAGATGTTCAATACACAAAAGGATGGTTTAAGTCGTTTGGTGACGCCTAAGCGTATGTCCTTTTTTATTATGTCACAGGCAGATACGATGTACTGCAATGTGCCTCATGCATACTGGTATAATAAATCGGTATATCAACACAAAACATTCTTTGGGACTCGGTCATTTTGACTAAAATCACCCCAAAATAATATATTCGACGTTAAAAAAAGTTTGATATTTTTTTTTTGGCCATAAACATAACCTAAAATACCCTGGACTACACTTGAATGACAATCATTTTTTTTGTATATATATATATATATATATATATATATATATATATATATATATATAAAAATCTATATCCAAAGTTTATGATAAATAATATTTATATTACTGGATTTTTTTTTTTTTTTTCACTAGTCTCTCTCTAGATGTCATCGTGTGTCCCAAGGATTAAGGTTGAATAACATAATTCGGAAGAATTACTTCAAGGTTTTTCCCATATTATCTGAAAATAACAACGAATTCAGTAGACCATAACATATCCTTATTTACGTTTCAATGACAATCCTCTTTCCTGGTGTAAAATACATAGAAAGAAGCCCAAAATTTCACACGTTATTTTTTAATGTTAATAAGGGCCCCAACGTCAGCAAGAGCAACAAATTTATTTTCTTCGTTTAGAAAAGGTCTCGAATATAAATCCCAATAAATTATTTTGAAACGATTTTTTATTGATCTTCAGGAAAATGTCTGCGAGTAGGTACCCAAAACATTTAAACGAATCTCCTGATTGAACGAATGCTATCTCGAAAAGGAGGGATAATTTGATGACACAGCATTTACTTTATAAAAATAATGTTATTTCATAAAGTTCTTTTTCCAAAATTAGAAATAAGAAATAGTTGTAAAATGAATCCCCCAAAAAACATAAATGTGAAATAGAGGCCAAGTTCCTGCCCCCACAAAGAAACACTCCCTTTCTCAAAAATATCCCCTCCTAAAACCCCCCAAAAACGCCTTACCATTCTACACTCCAAAAAAGTAGTATGAGTTGGTGTATTAATTCAACCAAAAATATTTGCCAATACAAGAGTTAATACAAGAAAGAAATGTCCAAGTTCATTACTTGGAAGACCTCATAGTTACCTAGTAAGAACAGTAAAGACACTTCAACTGATCTTTAAAAACAACAATAAAAATACTTATATCCAGTTACTAAAATATCACTTATTCACAGATTCTTTAAGTTCTTTGTTCTACCTCACAGACATTTATAACACTCATCCAATTGTCACAGATATTCTTGAACAGATAAACACATTACAACATAATAACATTGGGATCACTATGCTGTGGCTACCAGGGCATTATAATTTACTTAGAACGACTGACGTAGACATCCTAGCAAAGCTAGCTACAAGACGTCGCACTGAAGACTTTTTACTGGTTACAGAAGCCGACATGAAACAGGTTGTATGGACTCACGTACTCAATAAATGGCAGGCTGAATGGTTATCTTTGAATGATAACAAGCTTCGGGAGATAAAGCCATTCATAAAACAATGGAACTCCAGCTATAGAAGCTGCCGGAGAGAAGAAGTAGTCCTTACAAGACTTAGAATAGGACATACACTACTAACTCACTCTTACTTAATGACAAAACAAGACATACCACTATGTACAGAATGCAATAAGACATTAACAGTAAAACACTTACTAACAGACTGCAGGAAACGTGAAAACATCAACATGCCACATGATATGTACGAACTTTTGACAGATGGTAGCCCGCACATATCTATTATTTTAGACTTTTTAAAACACATACAAATTTACAAAGGAATATAGCAAAAACGTAAATTTTGAAGTATTTTAAAATTAATTTTATAATTCAATTTTGTTTGTACAAAATAAAGGGAAAAGATTTAGTTTATTAAAAATAATTTATTAATTATCTGTTTTTTATTTTATAGTTGACCTTTCTGTTTGGTATTTTTATTATTCTATTTTTTTTTAATTTATTTATTTTTTTTTCTCTTTTTGCCCTTTTTTTTTTGTCTTGTATAGTTGATAGATTCAGTTGTTTAATTTTTTCTGTAAATGTTTTATTTTTGATGTGCTAGACCTTTTATTTTGTTTGCACTCTACGTGTTTATAGAGCTAATCGCCTAGTTGCTAGCTCTTAAATCATATAAATAAATAAATAAAATATCACTTTCCTCAACCAGGTATATTCTTAAACTTGGCAATGTTTAGTTTTTCTCTAAAGATAATTTCGGCACAAAAAAAAAACATTGCCAAGTTTAAGAATATACCTGGTTGAGGAAAGTGATATTTTAGTAACTGGATATAAGTATTTTTCTTGTTGTTTTTAAGGTCAGTTGAAGTGTCTTTACTGTTCTTAGAAAGTAACTATGAGGTCTTCCAAGTAATGAACTTGGATATTTCTTTCTTGTATCATCTCTTGTATTGGCAATTATTTTTGGTTGAATTAATACACCAACTCATACTGCTTTTTTGGAGTGTAGAATGGTAAGGCGTTTTTGGGGGGTTTGAGGAGGGGATATTTTTGAGAAAGGGCGTGTTTCTTTGTGGGGACAGGAACTTGGCCTCTATTTCACATTTATGTTTTTTTTGGGATCTCATTACTTTTTTCTAAGTATTAAATAGAATTTAGTTGCCGCATGCCTACTGGCTTTTGTACTTCATATAAAACCAGGGTCTTTGGATTCTGCATAAGGTTCTCCTTACTGCTTGATATTTGATACCAATAATCAACCTTCATACATCTAATCACTAGACTAGAAAAGTTAGAAGCTCTTCCAAATGAGATTACTCTAGAGGACAAATTGATTGCTCTCTTAACTAAACTATTACACTGTAAAACACAGGAACCTTATCCCGAGGATAAAGATCACAATAGGGAAAGTGCAGAAGGCCTTCAAGAAAAATTTAAGAACAAAGACGATACATTTTTGGTTTGTGATCCTAAACTTTGTAATTTAGATGGCTCGACTTTGAAAAACTTAGTATTTGCTTTGAAGTATATTATGCAGTGAACCCCTACGACTTTATTTACTACATTTAAGAAATAAGTCACAACTGTTTCTTAAAACATCAAATATAGGTTCTCCTTACCAAGACGATTCATTTGATACCCCACATGATGGGTTTCAGAAGGAATGATGGCATTTCGATGGAACAAAAAGTAGAAAACGTCATAGGTAATATGACACTCCCGTATCAAGACCTACGTGCGTGCCAAGTTTGGTCAAAATAGGCCAAACGGTGTGAATTTGTATAAGGAACAAACATACAGACGGACAGCTGAAAGACCTTTTTTACCTAGCCTAGTACCATTCCCCGGACCAAGGCCTACCTGTGTGCCAAGTTTGGTCAAAATCGGTCAAATGGTGTGAATTTGTGTAAGGAATAAACATGCAGACAGACAGCTGATAGACGATTTTGACTAGCCTATGACACTACCCGGATAAAGACCGACATGTGTGTCAAATTTCGTCAAAATCGGTCAAACGGTGTGTATTTGTATAAGGAACAAACAGACAGACAGACAGATAGAAAATTTAACCTAGCCTATGATTCTCCCCGTATCAAGACCCATCTGTGTCCCAAGTTTGGTAAAAATCGGTCAAACGGTACGGATTTGTAAGAGGAACAAACATACAGACAAACAGCTGGTATAAGATTTTTACCGAGCCTAAATGCGTCTAATTGTTTCTTAAAACATCAAATATAGGTTCTTCATACCGAGACAATTCATTTGATACCCCACATCATGGGTTTCGGAGGGAATGATGGGTTTCCGAAGGAAGTACAAAACTGGCACGCCCCCGCTCCGGAAGCGAAGTCGAACACAACTTTTCGCGATTTTTGGATTTTTCCCTTTAATAACGTCTTCATATCTATCTTCATGCAAAATTTCAAGTCCCTAGCATCATGGGAAGTGCCTAATAATTTTGATGAGTCAGTGAGTGAGTCCTATAAATCCCGATTTTCGATCGCTTATATCTCAGAAACTATTCGATTAGAATTATGAAATTTTCCAGTTTTACTCACATCTACTGGTGTAATACCTGTGTAAAATTTCATAACTTTATCTTTGCCTGGTTGAAAGTTATGAGAGGGTAAAAATCGGCCCTAAGACCGCCTGTAATATACACACAGTATGCTTAGGCCGGAACTTGGCCTGGCGCACTACCGTGCGCCTAGATGTGAATGCCTAATTAGGGCATAAGATAGAAAGGAACTTACTTCATATAGGCATAACGCATTCTATAGAAACATACCGAAATCTCGTCACACAAATACAAGAACTACTGACTTATTAATTCCATTTTATATCACATTAACATTTTATTGGCCTTCAGAGTTAAGATGAAATATTCCCTTTAATATCAGTAGTCAACAGATTAAAAAAAAACATTTTTACAGCACAGTTATATTTTCAAAATAGAGTTTTAGGATTAAAACATGGATAAAAACTCTGTGAGTAAATGCACAATGCACAGGAAATTAATAGTGGACAACATCTGGTCAAAAATATGTGTATTTTATAATAGCCTAACAGACTTAAATGATATGATGTAATTAAGTGTTCCATTTCTTCTTAATTTTTTTTTTATTTTTTGTGCATAGAAATAAAGGCTCAAGATATATTCAAACAATTGAAATATAAAAGTAATTATTAATTTTTGATATGATTATTTTCTGAAAGAAACCCCAAATTCTAATGGCTCGATTTTGCTTTTTTTACAACGAAGTTTTCTTTCAATATAATAGTTCGTGAAAAAAAGTAAAATCGTTAATAATTTAATAATAAAGACCCTTTTCTAAAGGACTGATTTATTTGTTTTTACAAAACATCTTTCTCATAAGTGGAACTTGCGAAAGTGCCTAAAAAAGCAATTCCACTGTTAGTGGAATATTTTTTCTTCGAAATCTATATGGGAATCATCAATAACGGCAGATACCGTCCTATGTTTTATAAAGGTTTAGTAGAGTTGCACCAAAGGTTTTCGAATAATTTATACAATGTTTGAATTGAAGTCATTTTGTAATGTAATATTTATTAAAATTGAGAAACCTTAGATGCCCTTGTTGTGTTTTGGGTCCAATAGTAAAAATGTAGAGTGGTTCAGAGTTCTCTGATCCTATTTAATTAAAATGATTGTAAAAATGTGTAGAGCTAGGACCTTTTCTTTATGCTTTGATAAAGATACACTAAAATTCCTTAGTCTCGGTGGAATATTTTCCTCTATTTAATAAGCAGCCTACAGAACAATAAGTAAAACAGAAAGTTGTGCTTCACGCTAGACATAATACATATAATATGTTATCTGGCGTTTCAACGATAGGGAAAGTTACTACTTATAAAAATTACTAACTGAAATCACTAACTAAGTGGCGCTAATGGCCAAGAATTTTCGATGCACCGTAAAAAAAAAAAAAAAAAAAAAAAAAAAAAAAAAAAAAAAAAAAAAAAAAACTAACTAAGTGGTGATAACTGTAATACTTATAAAATATTCATCAGGCATTTCATTATCTTGGTATTTTGATACGAGAACCTATTGAAAGAAGCTGTAAATCAAAATGGATTAAAGTATTTTAGTGACATTTTAGCTAAGAAATTTGATGATTCGGATTTGATAAGATTTATGGTTATTTACATCCAATTTTTTTTTTAATTATTCTTCAACTGACCCTTTTTTCCAATCTTCTTATTTTCGTGATAGGCGGAAGGTCAATTAATAAAAACTTCACTATACAGTATCACCAACTTTATTCCGTCCCTACATGTTTCACACCTTTATTGGTGCCTCTTCAGGGGAAAAATTACATATATAAAACTTACAGCCTCAATCTGAGGAGGAAAACCTTCCACCAGTACGGCCACGTCTAGAATGATCATGGCCTGAAAGAATCCAAAATGGCGAAATATAATCAGCTGATCCATAATCGATTTGTCAAACATTTAAAATTTAAAATTAATTTCCAGAAGAAATATAGTCTTAAAAAGTAAAAACATCTTCCCACTTTCTAATTAAAATTTTAAATGTTTGACAAATCGATTATGGATCAGCTAATGGATCAGCTGATTATATTTCGCCATTTTGGATTCTTTCTGACCATGATCATTCTAGACGTGGCCGTACTGGTGGAAGGTTATCCTCCTCAGATTGAGGCTGTAAGTTTTATATATGTAATTTTTCCCCTGAAGAGGCACCAATAAAGGTGTGAAACATGTAGGGACGGAATAAAGTTGGGGATACTGTATAGTGAAGTTTTTATTAATTGACCTTTCGCCTACCACGAAAATAAGAATTTTTTTTTATTTTCGGACAGAGAATTTATTTATTTATGAGCATTCGCCGTGAATCCCTGTATCATGAAGTCAGTTATAGTCTGCTTAATTTGTCTGCTTAAAGTTTGTATTCTGGTGTACTCGACCAGTTTAGTTGCCATTTGTCTTTTACATCGATGTCAGTTTGTCATATTCGCCCACTCCGATAAAAAAAAGTCATGAGAGAAAATTGGTATAAAATATGGGAAGAAGTAGTAGACAATAAATTAATTAAAATAAAATACTCAATATGCTGGGAGTATTTATCAAGGGCTACCAGGAAGGATATATTCCTAGCCCCTGAAATGAGAATCGGACGCACAAAACTTTCGCATGGATTCCTCATGTCGAAAGAAGTCCCACCAAAATGTCCAAGATGAGATGATACTATGTCTATAGAGCTCATCTTAGTCCTCTGGGACCACTAAAGGAATTAGACAATTTGAAAATCCCTGCAAATGTCAGCAATGCGTTGGGTAACGGCCGTAAAAAAAATAGCCTTTCTGAAAAAAATCAATTTATACAAAAATTTGAAGGATAAAAAACATACAAAAAAAAGTAAAATTTGGAAGAAAATAACAAAAAACAAAATAAAAATAAAAATTATAAAATAAATAATAATAAAAAAAAAAGGGAGAGGAAAACATTCATAGAAATTGCACAAACATCACTCATACCTTATCATATTTAAACAAACATTGGCGACACCTAAAAAATGGAGCAATTATAACCTTGAGGTTGTTTCTCCTAAAACTCTACACAAACCAAAAACCAAAAGTTTGTCATTAACCTTTTTTTTGGGAAAAGTGAATTGATTTATCAAGAATTGAATTAAAAACTGAGATCCTATCAATTGTTAAAAATTTATATTTTTTATAATATCTTATTTACTTTTTGAGAAAGTCGATTCCCCCAGTTGTGCCGTGCCTTCCGTGACAATCTTTAGGTGCAACTAACTATAAACGTGCCTCCTTCCTCTAGCGATAAGATGGAAATACTAGTACTCCCTTCCAGCGACGTGACCACAGCTCTGGACTACCAACTCTACCGGGTCGTGATTAGTATGAGAAAATAACCAGAAAAAATAATTTATAATAATCTTAAGGAATGAATAAGGAAGAAGTGATTTCTACCTGTAAGATTAATATACCCTCTCAGATCTATACAATTTAAATTGGAAATACCTGGGAATAACATTTACCAATATTAATAATAGTATGCATTTTTCTAAAAATAATTTTGTTTCTGATAAATAATAGACAAAATATATCAATTCAGCAATATTTCAGAGATGTTTATTGTTACTTTTTTCTTTAATTATCATTAACATGCTTTAAAACCTAGATGTTTAGTATGTTGACAAGTGAAATGATGAACAAATGTATGTTTAAGCTTCAAGGTATTTTTAGGAAATTAAATTCTGGGGGGAAAAGTTCCTATAGACATGGGTCCGGAAATGCATTCTGGGGCCACTGGAGCAAAAAAACCTGCTAAAACACGTTTTTCAGACTCCAAATTCCGGTAACGTCTCAACAAGTAGGGTTAGAGGAAAAAGCTATATATAAATGTTTGAGGTGATTAAATTGTACACAATTTGGCACCAAGGAATATAGTCCTTGCATCACGGGATCTAGAGATTCGTTTGGTCTATCTTTAATTCTTAGCGATAAGACGAGTTTTTTTCCTGATAGTATAGTGTTATCACTAAATGGTGAAAAACTGAAATAAATAAATAATAATTAGTGTTTTTCCAGCGTTTATCACGGCTCCCTGTAGTGATTCGGTTACACTAATGTTCTGATTAGTAATAGCAACTTATTTATTTATAGGAAAATCAAGAATAAGTAAACAAGTTCGTAATCAACAAGATTCTGGAAATGCTTCCGGGAGGGTCTGGAGTATAAACGGCTAGGTTTTTCGACATTAAACCGCTCAGACTTATCAGTAACCTACATAGAAGGGAACAGATTGCTTCTTACTAAAATGTGCAGAATTTATTGGCCTACAAGTTGTAGCCAAAAAAGCTATTTTCTCTAACACCAGTAGTTGAAAGACAAGGTTTTAAAGCTCCGGCGCCTCCAGGAAGAATTTCCGGACCCAAGTTGGATGATTTTCAATCTTCATAGTATGAAGATTTAAAGACACTGCAAAAATCCTCTCTACAGGCGTACATGAACAGCTTCATTCATTCGGCACGTCCTGGAAAAAATAAACGAAATGAGCACTCCCCTCAAATCGACTCAAAATCTGGAAAAAATCAATTGTAATTGTAACTGTTATGACAAAAGTTACTTTAACATCAGTACGTCGAGCAAAATATGAAGTATTTGTCCTCTAAAATAAACATTTAACCTTTGATTTCAATTTTTAATTAGAGTGTTGTTTTCTTGTCACGCTATATAGTCCATGGTTCCTGTCCTCGAAGAAATCGAGTGATAATGGGTTCAATAACCAGACAATTAGATATGTATGGTTATTTATAAATGTTCATGTAATTGGACAAGTGTTTGAGTTTAAAATAAAAAGGAATCTAAAAATACAATTTTTCTATAAACATAATTACCTATTAAGGCCTATTAAGTTGAAGGCCATCCAGCGTAAGGGGCAACCGGAGGGAAGAGATAGTTTTAACGTTGAATCATAAATAAATAATTATTTAGAAACATGATTGTTCACTTGTATAACGATACTCAGGTTGAGGACAAATTAGTGCAAATTAAGTCATGTAATCAAGCGAATGTGCAGAAAGACGGATTGTAATATTTATCGGACGGCAAGGCTTCCCTTAATGTGAAGCCAATGAAATCCATGGGAATATAGGCGCTATATCCTCTGCTTAAAACATTTTATAAATCCCAAAACCCTAAATCAGCCCTGCAAAACTCAATAATTAAAATATCGAGTCAAGAAAATTATTCTAAATGAAAGTATTTAGATATATGCAAATACAGTAGAACTTCTTCGCAATTCGAAGCAATTCTACTGTAAATTCGAAAAGCAATTCGAACCCCTACGAGGGCCTGATGAAAAAGTTTGAATTATCCAAAATTCGAATTACAAAAGGTTTTTGAAAATAAAGGGATAAAAAATCGAACTTTATTTTTCACACAGTTTTTAGTTAAAAAAAAAATCATCTCTTTGAGTACATCGGCATCTTCATCAACATTAATGAAACTTTCGTGGGTTATCCGACAGTCTGGAAAGACGTCTTCCCATTCGTCGACTGGTTGAAAATCGTCAACAGAATCGATGCGACTTATTCCACTTTCGTTTGATTTTAAAAATGTTTTCTGCAGTATCTATTAATTAATATACTATTGTAGATCTCCTGAAGATGGACGAATAGTCCATTTCGAATTATGGAAGTTCGAATTATCCATGTCACACAGTAATTCAGATAATTCCCTGATACTAAGCAATTTTAGTATTAGTATATTTTTATCAAACCATAAGAAAAACTATCCTAGGTATAAACATGTTTACAATCATTTTAATAAAATAGTTTCAGAGAACCCTGAAGCACTCTGCATTTTTACTGACGGGTCCAAAACACAACGCGGTAGAGCAGCACTCATTGACAGCACAACATATCATTTAACATTAACACTAGAACTTTGACAGCAGAACAAAAAGGAATTGTTTTCGTCCACTCAAATAGTAGAAACACTACATCATTTTTACGAACTCTACAAATCTTTTAGGAAAATGAAGCCGGAAAACTGGCATTTCAACCAAGATTTTTCAATTTAACGCTAAGTTACGCTACCGGGCTTAATTTTAATGCATTCGTCTAACGCATCCAATGCTTCATACTGTCACATGGCGTAGGTCAAAAATAGTACTTATTTTTTCTTGTGTACCACTTTATGGCATGTTTATATGTGGGGCAAATATACAATAAAGTGGTATACACGAAAAATGAAGTACTAATTTCGACCTACGCCATATATATCCAAAAAAGACGCTGACTTATTTTTTAGAAAAATGAAGTCACCAGCCTGGTATATAACCCATTTTCACATATCTTACTTTAATAAACTTCTTTTAAATTTGCCTATAACCTAAATTTGTAAGTCCTTGATAGAATTCTAACGACGAGGGATCTTCCATCTCAAGGTAGCCTGTATTGGATAACCGAGAAGAGAAGAGAGATTATCATGCTGAGAGGTATAGAATCTAACTCGGGTATCTCCACCATCAGTCAAGGAGTGACAAGAACCTTGCAGCAGAGACGATCTCTATGATTGATAGGCTCCAAGGAGGTCGAGGTGATCTTATACACTACCAATTACTTAGTACTCTATTTATACATACATCATTACACAACTCTTTATGAAAACTCAAAGTATGTTAAAATATGCTTTATTTAGACTAATTCCCGGCGCTAATAGCCCAAATAGTTGATGCGCGGTTAGAAAAAAAAAAAAAAAAAAAAAAAAAAAAAAAAAAAAAAAAAAAAAAAAATTTAGTCTAATGCAAATAAAAAATTCGGTAGGGCACCATATATATTAGGTTGGAATATTTACAATGTGTGTATATGTATATATATATATATATATATATAATATCGTAAATTTACCTCTTAGGTCGAATAATGTTACATTTCTTTTTATGACATTCTTTATTTTTCTTGACGCGTTTTTCGCAACTGTGGTCTCTTTTCAATAGATTATATTTTATTTAGACTTTAAGAAATCTTGTCAAATATTAAATAGTAAGTGTTGAAACTAACAAAATATAAAGACTTTTTATTTATTGATGAGCATCCGCAATCAAGGCAATTTGCTCAAAATAAAAATAAAAACACATTATACTTTTAAAGAACAATCACCAGCTGACATATGGCTGGTATTGTCAAACCTTGTTCCTATAGGAAAAACTTCACAATTTGTATTAATGCCATGAGGTTATTCTTGGACCACATATGAATTGTTCTAATTTCTTTACTTTAATTCTGAAACCCAGTTGTAAAACACCTATTTTTTAGGCACTGCATCTAATGCTAATAATCTATTGAGGCACTTCTTTGGTAATCTAGTGCCAGGCATAAATTTAAGCGCTTTTTGAGGTCATTTTGTTTTAATGCTGTCCTTCCACACGCTGTCGAGTCTTATCATACAACTTGGGCTCCTGGAAAGTATAGGATCACCTGTGATCCCGTGTACTTTACTTCCGTACAGCAAACTTCCTGTATATAAAACTTCACTTCTGAAAGACACAGGGCTTCAAAGAGCCTAATTCTTGCATCCTTTTTTACGACGCACCGATATCTAGGCCATCCTAAACATCTTGGTCCAGCAGGGAATTTTCTCAACGGGCCCTGAAAGGAGAAAAGCCACTGCTGCAGGCGGGTATCAAGGCCGAAAGGATCTGATGAACGGTGTTTGTCGGCATACATGAGAAGCGGTAAGTCACTTCCTCCATCGATATTGATGTCTAAGCCCGATTCAATCTTACATCGTAGAAAGCACTCCAAGTCATTTATGAAAATTAAAAATATTTGTTTAATTTATTTAAATTTTAACGTCCATTAAATTAGACATGATGTAGGGTATAACGCGCCTTCCTGCAAAACTCGTCAAAGGGTCTGTCTTGTTAGATCCAATTTTCAACGAGATTTGTAAATTAGAATGAAAATCTAGGATTTCGGATATGAATTTTTTACTGATGCCACACCCTCTAAGCTTCTAAAATAAACGATTATGGTAATCAGGTTCAAATTATTCTTCAAAGTCAATAAAATTAGCGAAAACCTTCCAACCTTTCTTTATATCAACCGCATACAAGCCAATCATTAATTCCATTGTTTCAGAGATTTTTTTTTTTCTTTTTTTTGGGTGAAATCAACCACATGGGTCATGGTCACCGTTAAAGGAGAAAGAAAAAAAAAACTTTATGGTTTTATTTGAATAGTATGAATTGAATTTATTTTTTATAGTATGAATTGAATTTATAGTATGAATTGAATGTTTTTATAGTATGAATTGAATTTATTTTTTATTTGAATAGTATGAATTGAATTTATTGAAATATGCGTTTATTATGGATTAAGAGAATTTAGAAAAAATAATAATTAGTATTTTATATTGACTAACATTACCACTCTCAGCTGATGCGAGGCAACCCCAGCTTCACAAGGCTACTCGTATACTTTGTTACAATTACATATGTTGTGGACAAGTCCGGAGAGGATCTATATCCTCCTAAATTAATAATTAAATTTGTTATTTATTATTAAATAGTCCGGTTTCCTTCATAAAATTGATTAATTTGGTTATTGCAGTTTTGGTATCACCCCAGGTTTCATCTAATGTTCCTGAAATATCGTGAGTTCTTCTTTCAAGTTCATAATTTCTACACTCTGTCAGTGTATGCTTAACACTTAATAGTGTTCCACAGGTGATGCACAAAGTTGGTGGATCTTTTGTCATTAAGTGTGAGTGTGTAAGCCTCGTGTGTCCGATTCTGAGGCGTGTAAGAACTACCTCTTCCCTTCTAGCCGCACGTATTGAAGTGTCCCAGGTAGCTGTAGATGCTTTGATTTCTCATAGCTTGTTTTCTCTAATTTGCCGCCATTCCCCATCCCAGGTAGAGCGAACTTTCTTCTTCATCGAGGAAATTAAATCCTCCCTAGGTACATGATTTATGGTCGAACCTTCTTTAATAGCCAATTTTGCATGAACATCTGCTATTTCATTCCCTGTTATACCGCAATGACTTGGTATCCATGTGAATATAACTTGTGTATTATTTTTCTGCAAATTATCTAGGATAGTTCGAAGTTCAACTATGAATGGATGTGTGGAAGCCAGCTTAGGTATTGACAATAATGTTGAAAGAGAGTCAGAGAATACATAAAGTTTTGTACCGTTTGGAATAATGATATTTAGTGATTTGAGAATGGCGAGCAACTCAGCAGTATAGATGGACCATTCATGGTTTAATGAAAATTTATTAATTCTTGAATCGCAAACTACAGCTGCTCCTACACCATCTTCGGTTTTTGAGCCATGAGTATAAACCTGACTAGCTAGTGGAATTCCTTCCGTAATTTTGTTAAATTCTGAGATAAATATGAGCGGGCTGGTGTCTTTTTTTAAATATTTAGTCAGTTTTATGTTTATGAAAGGAACCGGCAGTGTCCAGGGAGGTTTGGTGTAATTAGTCTTTAAGAATTAGATTCTTGTCCATGATGTGATGGTTAGAAAGTTCTGTAGCTCTATGATAGAATGATTTCCTACAGTTGTTATGATTTTGTGGAAGAAAGTTGTCCAAAACAATTTGAAGTGGATGGGAATAAGAGGCAAAAAGAGAAATGTAATAACTAAGTGTTAGTTGTTTTCTTCTAAATTGAAGTGGAGGCTCCCCGGACTTTCAGAGATTGATGTGCAACTTTGTTATTGTATTTATTAACGCAATTCCCCTGTAGTTATGTGGATTATCTGTGTGTCCCATTCAGCGCGGTTCCTCCAACCCTCCTTAGGGAGGAACCCCGCTTATAAGGTTGTCCTCATGACGCAATCCGGAAGTGCCGACCAGAAAATTTTGCGTTTCAGAACCCCTAGAGAACGAAAATAACGGTGGTTCAAATTTGTGTATATTTATATATACGTATATACACACACACACACACACACACACACACACACACACACACACATATATATATATATATATATATATATATATATATATATATATATATGTATATATATACATATATATATATATATATATATATATATATATATATATATATATATATATATATATATATAATGGCCCAAGTTTGATGAAATTTGGTAAAAAAATCTTTCGTCTAATTTGAAAGGTCAAGTTCGTTAACCAGCAGAATCCGCCCACCGTAACATGGGTTTTGACGCGAAATTCGCGCAAAAAAAATCGTAACGCTTACGTTTTTGAGTTCATAAGCTTGTAAGTACTCGTTTTATAGGCTTCTTCGCCTAGGAAATGAATGAAACCATTTTTAAGGCGATAGTTTCAACCGTTTTCGAGAAAATTGGAAAAATAGTTGTTGAATAACGTTTTTGGTTTGGGTACTTAGAATCATGGGATTCTGTTGTAACATTTTCTGCACGTTCGAATTTCATCAAAACTAATATGTTGAAAATTTAATTACGTTTGGGGCTAAGGAAGGGTTAGAATAAAATATTTTATTAACAGACATGAAAAGCATTGGGAACTTCGTACACTTTCCTTAATATCTCGAAAACGGTTGAGAATCTTGGTAAACGGAAGGTTACCATTCGAAGGCTTACTAAATTCTCCACAAAAAAAGGTTTTGGAGAAAGTTTTGATTAGGCGTTGTCAATCGGAGAAATAAGTGCTTAAACTTTGTAGTAATTAATTTCGTTTATTCCAACGGTTCTTCTTGTCTGTTATTATTCCTTTCTTTTTTTTTTTTTTTAACGGCGCGTCGACAACTAGGCCATTAGGGCCGACATCCAGGGTGGAGCGAGGAATTTTCCCAACGAGCCGTGGGATTAGAAAATTCCTGCCCTGGGGATCGAACCCACCATCTCCCGCTTATGAATTTAAGGCGCTAGCCATTAGACCACGGGACACCCCTTTATTCCTTGTTATTTTCTAATTGCTTATAGTTGGATAATGTAGTTGACAATTTATTGTAATAAGTATAGAGAGAGATTCGAGGACCTTGTGACGGGGGCCTTTCTGGGATTGGGTGACCCATAATGGTAAGATCATAAATCTAGACCTTCTGGAAATTAATTAATTTTAAATTTTAAATGTTTGACAAATCGATTATGGATCAGCTGATTATATTTCACCATTTTGGATTCAGACCATGATCATTCTAGACGTGGCCGTACTGGTGGAAGGTTATCCTCCTCGGATTGAGGCTGTAAGTTTTTTATATATGTAATTTTTCCCCTGAAGAGGCACCAAAAAAGGTGTGAAACATGTAGGGACGGAATAAAGTTGGTGATACTGTATGGTGAAGTTTTTATTAATTGACCTTCCGCCTACCACGAAAATAAGAAGATTGAAAAAAGGGTCAGTTGAAGAATAATAACTGTTTCTATTTTAATCTTTCTAACTGAGACGAGGGATAAGAACGGAACCGCGCTAAGATGATGCAGTTCCTGCGCGTCGGACTCTTTTCTTTCTGTGACAGTCGCAACCAAAACTAGATACCTCTTACAGTTTCATATTAATCTTTTACAGGCTTTTCAGAAATCATTCTCCTAACCATGTGTGAGTGTGATACTAACAAATGCTTCTGTATAAATGTATCTATCAGATACAGTAATAATGACTTTTAGAAGACATAATAAGAAAAAAGGGACACCCGGTTGTTATTTAATGTGTGTACTAATCGGTTTGCAATTGTAGGTTTAATGAAATATTGTAAACATATAACAGTTACAACACCTGTTTGTAAACTCTTGATGTAGCCAATTGTAAACAGAGCTCGACGCAGTAGACGATACGGCACACTGTAAATGGTGTAGTAAAATCATAAAAATGTTATGACCCATTCACTTTTTTTTATAAAGGAGACAACTGATAATATAGGAAGAGGCTCTGGCGACAGATAAACTGACCTCATTCTAATTTGAAATAATTAATGAATTACTCAAATATATTTTCATTACGAATTTTATTTTCTGATAGAGGTTTAATTGAATTACTGTAACTAATGTTGCTTCTGCTCAGAATTATACTAGCCTTTTTACCCAAGAAATTAATTTACTTTAAAATTTATCATTGACCTAACAAATCATAAAATAATCTTATTTTCGTGCAGACTCATTCTAGACGTGGCCGTACTGGTGGAAGGTTATCCTCCTCGAATTGAGGCTGTAAGTTTTATATATGTCACTTTTTCCCATGAAGAGGCACCAAAAAAAAGGTGTGAAACATGTAGGGAGGTAATAAAGTTGGTGAAACTTTGCGGTGAAGTTTTTATTATTTGACCTTCCGCCTAGCACGAAAATAAGACGATTAAGAAAAGGGGCAATTGAAGAATAATGATAAAATAATCGATTTTTAAGAAGAATCAGTTAATATTTGAAGGATGCAGTTTGAGGATAAAAACAACTGAACATAATTCGGAAAACTAAAAAGACTGGATAATTTTAATCCAGAATAAACGACCATACAATAGACCATTGAAATGAAAAGATCACCATAACTAGCCTACTTTGGTCAAATAAAAATAACAATAATTATTATCTAAACCTTAGTTAGAAATTTTCGAATAGATTACATGGTTGAGGTTATCTACTAAAGAACCAAAGACTTGGACAGGACTTCTAATGAACTTCACTGGCAATGTTAAAAAATAAGAAGAAAAATAATTTAAAAAGAAAAAACTTAACTAAAAAATACTTTTCAGAAGAATAAGCAGATCACTCCAACCTTCTTCATAATTAATTCTTGCTTAATCATTATCGCTTAATCATTAATCACTTCTTAATAAGCGGATAAGAAAACCGCTCCGTCAGTAAAAATTTGATGCGCAGTTGTTATCTGGTTTACTGTAAATCACTTCTTCCTTGGAAAAGTGTTCCTAGAAAAAATACAATTTAAATTTTAATTATTATCAGTAGCAGAGATTAGTCTTCCATCGTTCATTAATTGTAGGCACAGACATATGAGTCCCTCCAGGCTTATTTTATTGATTACTAGCTGTTACCCAGTGTGCCATGATGATCTACTTTCTTTCTATGACTCTCCCCGTATCAAGATCTACTTGATGCCAAGTTGTCTATACCCAGTTACGAAAGTCGGTCAAACAATGTGAATTTGTTTTAGTTCGTAATGATACCGGCAGAGGCCAGCACAACAGCACTTCATCTAACAGCCGACAGAGGCCAGTAGCAGGGCCTGCTGTCGATTCAAAATGGCCGTCGCAATCTGAATGGTTCAGTGTAGCCAATTTTTCTTTTGACCTTTCGACCAAATTTTGGCTATTTTGACCTTGCCTAGGAGATTTCTCGTATCAAGACCTGACTGTGTGCCAAGTTTGGTCAAACGGTATAGATTTGTATAGGATGGATGGATTGTGTGTTTAAGGGCAGAAAACATCTAGGCCCTCACCGCCCGTCATTTTTATATGTGTGTATCTATTTTTTTTTTTTTTTTTTTCAGATTTGTATAAGGAACAAATAAACAGAAAAACAGGCAGACACGTTATTTCTATATATGTAGATAGAATCTGCCTGTCAAATTGATAAGTATTATTGTACAAGTTTATTTTTTATCCAACCAGGATGTTTGTGTCTGCCATGGGCGTATATAGAAAATAATTTCGGAGGGGGAAAATTTCAGGGGGCTGAGACCATTTCCGGTGTATGGAATACTAATAATTTAGATCATAGAAGAGTTTTAGCCAACTAAAACACTATTATACCCAAAATAGAATTTGTTTCATGAACTAAATGATCTTATTTAATTTATTTTTAAGGGTTTTATGACATTTTTACAGATCAAATTTCGGGGGGAGGGGCTGCAGCCCCCATAGTGTTATACGCCCATGGTGTCTGCTAAAACTTAAAAACTTCCCCAACCAAAACAAAAAGAAATGTTTTGATGATTATCGAATTGGTCTTTTCTTTTATCCTGGGATTGGTTTTCATGCAGCTACTCAAGAGTTAGTTCGGCGCCATTAGGTAGGATCGATGAAGGTATAAAACGATTTTTTATTAGTCCTTTCATTTTTACAATCTGAAACTTCCACCGGAACGTTTGTTTGTTTGAAATATTTGTGACGACAAACCTCATGGTAGCCAATTTCTTAAGTAAACATCATATCGAAGAAATCGGTTGCTGGCAAAGAAGGAAGATTTTTAGTACAAATGAAATTAGTCCCTTCCTTCACAAGTTTTATTTTTAACACTAAACGCTTTCAGAAGCTACTGCTGCCATCCTCAAGCCTATATTGAAGACATTGTCAACAGAGTCAGAACACAGTGTCACAATCATAAAATATCCTCAATAATGTGCTCAGCTTCACAGTTCATGGTAGCAGGAGCTGTTTAGATCCCAAAATAAAACTTGTGAAGGAAGTGATTACTTTTATGTCTATTAAAGATCATACCATTTGAGTGATCATCATTGCTTCTCGACTGGGGTGTGCTAACAATAACTATTAATTTATCCAAATTTTATCGTAACCAAATACTGATACTTTTATTGCTATTATTTTTCTTCCCTTTCTTATCATTTTCATTGTTTTCTTATCAGTATTTTTTAATAAACGTGTTTTTTTTTTTAAACTTAATAAGAAAATAAGTAAATATCGCATCAAAAATATTCTGTAGAAGAATTATACTTATCTGATTTAATTCATAAAAGGTACTACGAAACTCAATAAAATCACTTTAAAAAAAAAAAAACAAACAATGTCATTTGGACCCATACAAACGTATTTTGCTCACCAAACATGATGATAATATCTTTAAACGTGATTTTTTTCCACTTTCAAAACACCTTTAACCGTTAAGGATGATATCTGGGGCGCATAAAGCTGTTTTGTATCAGTCATGCTAAAAAGAGGACTTGATTACCAAAGGTTTTTCATTACATTTAGAGAAGAAAGACAAGCAGAATATTTGTATCTCATTAACATGGATTTGTTTGGGGCTTTTCGAGTATTTCGTTGTTATTCTTTTTAAACAATGACGTTATAATGATTTTATAATGTTTTTTTTTTTTTTTTTTTCTTAACTGAAAAGACAAGAACTGAACAAAAGATACGGACTACTTAGACGACTCCTTGAACCCTCATCTAAATTATCGATTCATAACAAACTTACAATACATAAAACAATTATTCGACCCATATAGACATACGGACTTGAACTCTGGGGATGTGCAAAAACATCCAACATCAACAGAATACAGGCATTCCAGTCAAAAGTTCTTCGTAAAATTGTAAATGCACCTTTATACGTATCCAACAAAACCCTTCACAATGACCTCAACATCCCATTTGTCCTTGACCTTGCTAAAACCCGATTCCAAATGTTCCACTCCAATTTGTCTTACCATCCTAATCCTGAAGGTCTTATCATCCCAAACCCATCCAGACAATCCTCCCAGGTGGCTCAAGAGGCAGTGGCCCCGAGACAATTTAATCATCTGATCTTATAGTGACCATTAAAACATTTACTGAGACATCTCTAACAGTGGTTGTCTTCTTCCATATTTTTTATGTTTTTTCTTTTATTTTACTTTTACTGTTTTTGTCAGCTTGTACATAATATCTGCATCAACAAACTTGATCATTGTACTCTTAATAATTTTTACAGATTTCAAATAAATAAATGAAGAAATTAAAAAATAAAAAAATAATGGTTTTTGCCCGTGAGACATTTTGAACGGTCTTTCTTTTTCTCCTCAATACCTTGAGATTACGTTTAGGATCAAGCCTTGGTTATAATTTCATAGGAGCCGATATAAATCTATTATCTCAAGAGCAATTACCTCATCTTTTCGTTTTTAAGTTCCTTTTTTATTCTTTGAGCTACAAATTGTACAATTAATGATCTATTTTAATCTCCCTTTTGATTATTTCGTTTTTCTCGAGGCTATTCTTTTGCGTTTTCCTGCCTTTCCAATCCCACGTCCAGAAGCTACTGTATGTGGCTGATAACAAAGAACATCCCAACCATGGGCGTATATAAGGGGGGGCTGAGGTGGCTGCAGCCCCCCCCCCCTGAAATTTAGATTTCTTCGATAAACATTTGTCATAAAACCCTTAAAAATAAAATAAGTAAGATCTCTTACTCGTAGTTCAGAAAAAATAATTTCTTTGTGTGTAAAAGCTTTTCGTTGGCTAAATATTCCAAGTTCTAAATGTTTAGTATTCTATACCCCCCATACGTCCGAAATTATTCTCTATATACGCCCATGATCCCAACACGATTCATATTGTGATCCCATAAAAAGTTTACACAGCATCATTAAAATAACATTTCAGTCAGTATAGTAACATACAAAACATACACGTTTCTTATTTACTTAGCTTGTTTTACTTGAAAATTCATTTAAGTGCTGAAAGCATTTAAAACACAAGACCAATGAAAAAACGAGGAAAACAGGCACAGAAACCTAAGTTTTTGAAATAATAAGCTCATATTTCTCCTTAAGACATGATCACATCGAAAATAGTACCTGCACCAAAATTCTATAAAAAATGATTAAGCTTTCGAATGGTCCCATTTACAACGATATGATTTTCGACTTATTTAAGAAAATATACGAAAACTGCAAAATTGCTTATAACACGGTTCCAGAAATTTCCTTGAAAGAGGTTTTATTCCTGTTTTCCACGTTGGAGGTACCCTCCATCGTTGGAGTTTATTTAAAGTACGAGTGCCATCCTTTTGGATACTGCACGTATTTTGATTACGTACATAGATGTATAAGACATTTTAATTTAATATTTAGCACAATATTGAATAATAATAAAAAAGAAAAACTAACAAAAAAACACAAAGAAAAAAAACAAAAGAGGTTTTATTCAATTCCAAATGTCCAGAAACGCAAACCTGTTAGCGAACATTTTTTTTTTCTTGGGATCTTCTCAAAATTTGAATAGAGTTTTTTTTTAATGTGCCAAATACAAATCTGACATCCTTTTTAAAAATTGTTTTACATATTAAACTCTATAGAAGTCATTATTTCGACGAAATATTCCATGTAAAAAGTTGTTCATTATCTCTATCCATTCTACAAACTTTCTCTCATGTGTAAATTCATTTTTCAGGGCCGATTTCGTCGTTCCTTTTTTGAAAATAATGTGTAAATAGTTTCAATCCTAATTAATTCATCTTCTTGTTACAAAAAAGTCATTTGATACTTCAAACGAACTGGCTTTTACTATTTCTCACTATTTTCCTGTTGCTGTTCTAAAATAGTGTACTCTCATTGAAGATGAATAAAAATTGTATCATGCAAAAATAGTGAAAACAAGAAAACCCAGTTCGTTTGAAGTTTCAATTTTTTTTTTTGTTTGTAAATTTGCTATTCTTATTGGAGTGAAAAAATGTATACTGCTAGTTTAACATATTTAGACATTTTCTTGACGAAATATTGTTTAAAAATTGTGTTTTGCCTTTAATCTCCTCTCTAAAACAAACGAATTCGTGAAAGAATCATGCCTATATCATTTTTTAAACTAGAGATATGAAATAAAGCATTTTCAACCTATTTTACAGTTATTTTTATTATTTGCAAAAAAAGGCGTAGTCTTGGGAACATAAAGTGGTTCGATTTCAGAGATGCTAAAAAGACAAATTGTCTAAGAAAGGTTTTGCACTTATTTCACAAATATTCAACCTTAGGTTTTGATTAAATTTTGGGGAAAGCGGACTATCAGAATATTTATATTTTATTTGATATTTCAGGTTTGGTACACGTGGGTGGGTTTGTTATTTAGCGTAAACAAAAGTGGAAGCGAGTAATAAAAAACAAATATGCATTGCTTTACAAATACTTTACACGTGGCAATGTCAGTTCAATTATTCACATGAAATTTAAATTACATATAATTTGTCTGTCAACGCATGATATTGCGTTGAATAATATATCAGTGTAAACAAAAACGACTTGAATTAATACAATGGCTTAATTGAATCGAACTTTTTGACAACTTGATGTAATGGCGCGACAAACAAACGTACGCTTCGGAATGTTTGAACTCAACAAGGTTTGATTATTTTACACAGCAGCACTACGCATTTAGTATGTGATATAAACAAGTGGTGAGAAAACAAAAAGGAAGAGAGTCGTTTCCTGATTAGTATAAGGGATCGGAGGAAAAAACGTGGAGCCCGACGTGAGGTTGTTGAACTTAGAGAATTTTTTTGTCTCCCTTTCTGGGTGAGTTGGGGAAGCAGAGGACAGCTGTGGGTCAGACAAAAGCTGCATTCCACGTCAACGTCAACATATTTAGACATTTTCTTGACGAAATATTGTTTAAAAATTGTGTTTTGCCTTTAATCTCCTCTCTAAAACAAACGAATTCGTGAAAGAATCATGCCTATATCATTTTTTAAACTAGAGATATGAAATAAAGCATTTTCAACCTATTTTACAGTTATTTTTATTATTTGCAAAAAAAGGCGTAGTCTTGGGAACATAAAGTGGTTCGATTTCAGAGATGCTAAAAAGACAAATTGTCTAAGAAAGGTTTTGCACTTATTTCACAAATATTCAACCTTAGGTTTTGATTAAATTTTGGGGAAAGCGGACTATCAGAATATTTATATTTTATTTGATATTTCAGGTTTGGTACACGTGGGTGGGTTTGTTATTTAGCGTAAACAAAAGTGGAAGCGAGTAATAAAAAACAAATATGCATTGCTTTACAAATACTTTACACGTGGCAATGTCAGTTCAATTATTCACATGAAATTTAAATTACATATAATTTGTCTGTCAACGCATGATATTGCGTTGAATAATATATCAGTGTAAACAAAAACGACTTGAATTAATACAATGGCTTAATTGAATCGAAAATATTGACAACTTGATGTAATGGCGCGACAAACAAACGTACGCTTCGGAATGTTTGAACTCAACAAGGTTTGATTATTTTACACAGCAGCACTACGCATTTAGTATGTGATATAAACAAGTGGTGAGAAAACAAAAAGGAAGAGAGTCGTTTCCTGATTAGTATAAGGGATCGGAGGAAAAAACGTGGAGCCCGACGTGAGGTTGTTGAACTTAGAGAATTTTTTTGTCTCCCTTTCTGGGTGAGTTGGGGAAGCAGAGGACAGCTGTGGGTCAGACAAAAGCTGCATTCCACGTCAACGTCAACAACCCCACAGGCTCTCACTGCATCCTGGAAACATTGACTCCCTAATAGTATTCGGCTATTTATAGCACGACCTGTGATATAAAAGTATGGCCGACACGCAGGAACTGCATTAATTAATAGCGTGTTTCAACATAGTGCTTATGATTGGCGTAGATCAGTTAGAAGAGATCGTTGACCGCGGAAAATCATTGAGTGTGGAAGTAGTCGGCCCATAATTGTAATTACAACTAGCTTCTAAAATAAAAATGTGTTTTTATTTGTCAATCTTTTTGACAATTTCAAGCCTTTATTCGTGCATTCAAATGGATGGATATAAATCCAGAGATGCAGAAACTTCAGAACGGATCTGTTCTTTCTTTTCTCATAGCCTCGATGAAGACTTGAAATTCAAGACAAAACGTTAGCAATAAAAACGCCGATTATGCTTTTTATTATTATTATTAGGCCACCGAATGACTATCTTCCACTCCAGGAGATCCCAGCCGTTTTCGAGATATTTTCCTCTTTTCTCGACAACGCGGAACGTTTTTTGCAGACTAATCAAATGTTTTGTTTAGAAAAGTATTTCTGTGTCAACTTTCATTATTTATTTATTCAATAGGTCGCCGTAAAAGCGGCAACTATCCATTTTTCAGGAACGCTCACAAGTACGCCATTTACAGATATTTAAAAAAAATGACTGTTGGAAAAATGATTTCGGAATCCAACAAAAAGGGAAAAGATAATATAAAATAAAATTAAGAACTTTTGGTGTAAAAATTGTATGCTATAAAATAAACAATTAAAATGAAACATTACTATTCGAATTTACAATGCTAAAATTCTGTTTTAAAATTATTGAAGTTATTCTCGATGTATGAATTTTTGTGATAGTTTTTTAATATTTAAGTTGTATGATACATGTTGATATTTCATTAAAATCGGAGAGAATCAACCAGCAAATATTCTATTAAATAAAAAAGAAAAAAGATTTTATCCAGCCTTCTATTTTTATAATACCCTGATAGTGGTTCCCTATACGACCGATGCCAATTTATAAAATTGGTGTAAATATAAATGATATGATTTATATAATAAAAGGTTAACAATAAAACGAAAAGTATACAATCTGCAATAAATAAATAAAAAGAAAAACGTATGACGGTTATTTCATCAAGATGAATAAATTACAGTAGTAGTGGCATTATTTATTGTGGCTCTCTAGCATTATTAAGAAAGGCTTGTCAAAATTTTTATATTAAGTCTTATATACACAATCGGGAGGCGAATACGTGTCCAAAAAAAGGTTTTGCAAAAATAAAACGCGGAAATATGTTTCCACTTTTATTTGGGAAACATGAAAAAAATCGTAAACAATGTAAAACGTAGTTTGGAAGGTTTGCGAGACATCGTCTCCAGTTATTCTTCGTGGGAGCCAAGAAGAATGCTTACACAGATATTTTGGTTTTGGTTTTATTATCAAGATTTAGGTAGATTTCAACGAATATTTTATTTGAAATAAAATTTCTATCCGCAGGATTGCGGTCCTTTAGATGTATTGACTACAGCAGGCAACTACAGCACTGTGCAGTTTTAGAAGGTCAGTTGGCTGACTTCCAGCTTTCTGTAAGTTTGGAAATCTTATGTTCTACCTTCATATGAAGATCCATAAGCAGACCCGTGGTCCTAAGAGTTGTTGATTGAACGCACCGTGTGTAGGATTTTGGTGATATTTTCCAGAAAAGGAAAGGGAAGAATAATATTATGCTCTTCGCCGTCTATCTTAAGTTTCTGATTCATTAGATGAATTAGCTTGCATATTACCCGCTGACAAGAAGCCAGGCAAAGAGCATATAACGCGAGGATCTGGGTTTATATATATATATATATATATATATATATATATATATATATATATATATATCGCGTTATATGTATGCTTGTCTGTTCGCGCTCTAGCAAGCTCAAAAATGGTCCGATTTTAACGAAATTTGGTACAAAAATCTGTCATCTAATTTGAAAGGTCAAGTTCGTTAACCAGCAGAATCCGCCCACTAGAAGATAGTGTTTGGGGTGAAATTAGCGCAAAAAAAATCGTAACGCTTACGTTTTTGAGTTTATATGCTTGCACGTACTTGTTTTATAGGTTTCGAATATCTCGATAAGGGTTGGGAAATCGTGCTAAGTGGAAGGTGACCATTCGAATGCTTGCTAAATTCTCTACAAAAAAGGTTCTGAAGCAATATTCGATGGGGTAACGTCAAGCAGAGATATAAGCGCTTAAAACATAAAAAATGTTTGTTTTGTTGTTTAAAAAGGGGGTTTATCTTTGTTTATCTCACTTTTTAATTGTTTTTTTTTCTTGTTTTAAATTGCATTTATCAGTAAAATTAGTATAGTAGTAAAATAAGCTAAAAAACGGTGAAAGGTATTGGTAATAATAAGTTTGGAGTGGCTGTGGTAATCAAGATGGCTGTGGCTAATCATGATGACGTAGTTTGTTTTGAATTCTGCTGTCTATATAACCTTCCTCATAGCCTCCAACTCAAGTTATCGTTATTTCTTATTTTATAGAAAGATTTAACCCACGACAGAATGGAATTTCATTCGCCATGAAGCACATATTTACAGTTGATTATAACAGTAAGACGAATTTGCTAGTAAAACAAGATACTTAAAATGACAACGAATTTTTGGTTGTTTAGAATAGAGCCTTCTCAGCAGTAGTCAAAAGTAAGTACGTTTTCAGTACATAATTGTATTGACTTATACAGATTAAGAATTATCCGCTTCTGTGTAAGTTGGCTACTGTCAGTTTCCTGTGATTTGTGATGCTAATCTATTCCATTTCTTCGAGATGTACGTAACTGCGCTAAGATGACGCAGTTCCTGCGAGTCGGATTTTTTTTTTCAATTTATGATTTGATAAGTTTGTTTTTTTTTTTAAACAAGGTATTATTATTAAACAAATATTTATTATTTTTTAAAAACTTGGAATTGTTAACAATGGTTAACAATATGTAAAAAAGAGTTTATTTTTTGGCACTTTATTATGGATTTTATCCACGTTTCCGACGCTGATTGGCTTATTAAAATTCAGTATTAAAACATCTTGCACACCCCTAACCCTTAGGAAGGTTCCTAACCCTGTCAGGCATTGAAGACCAAGCTTCGAGACCAATGGCTACCCCGAGCCTTATCTTCTTAGCCCTATTAATACTGAAGGGGTATTTCAGTGAACTTAGATCGTTCCTACTCTGCTCTTTCCAGATTACTGAAAAAAACAAAAATCTTTTTTTCTTCCTGCTGAGTGTATATGGAAAGCGTACCAGATTACACGAAAACGTGCAAAACACTGGCCCATTGAAGTCTCAGCACTTTAAGAAAGCGATGAAAGGTCTGATCATGGTAACAATGTTTGAATAATGCTTGTAGAAAGATGATCATGCTTGTACTTTTTCTCCCCAATAGCAAGGCTTTGGGAAAAAATCGCTGAACATTAAACTTCAACCACTTGATGTCAAGAACTGAAAACATTATTAACACAAAGTAGTAAGGGCTTACAATAATACTTCTTGCAATAACATGTTTATTCTTGTTACAAATACTTTATTATTAGCCTTTAGAAACAAAACTTTTTGGGAAAGGAAACTCCTGATCGCAAAAGTGTAAAAACACTTGTGCTGGTTTTTATTCACGGAAATCTGGTCTCCACGATCGGGGAATGTATAATGGCTGGGAGTGAACGCCGGAAGGAATGGCCCGAACTAGTCAGGTCGGCCGTCACAAATTTAGAATGTCTATTTTTCACTACGCAGGCTCTATTACAGATAGGAGGCCGTATGTCAGCTTCAACGACATTAGCTGCCAATAGTACTAGTCAGCTTGATGATATCAATTCTACACACATCCATAAGATAGTAAATCATGAATATCGACCAAACTTTACCGTGGCCAAGGACTCTAATAATAAGAAACAATTTATTCAATACATAACCGATTCAAAAGAAGAGACGAAATTTTAGTTCCGAATAAACCATTGCTAATTCTCGTGTAATGATACAAGATGAAGCTATCAGGCGAATTTGTAATGCGCCTTGAAAATAAACATACACTGGCTGATTCGAAGAATGGGACTGCTTGGACATACCACGCGGCGTGAGGGCATGGGCGTATATAAGGGGGGGGGGGGGGGGGGGGGGGTTGAGGGGGCTGCAGCCCCCCCCCCCCCCCGAAATTTTGATTTGATGGTAAAAACTTGTCGTAAACCCCTTACAAATAAATTAAATAAGATCTCTTAGTTCATAAGAAATATTTTATTTTACGTCTAATAACGTTTTAGTTGCCTAAAACTATTCCAAGCTCTAAAGTTTTAGTATTCCATACCCCGGAAATGGTCTAAGCCCCTCCGAAATTTTCCCAGCCCCTCCCGAAATTATTTACTATATACGCCCATGCGTGAGGGAGATACTGACTCAATCCTTTATTTAAGACAAAAAAAAATATATTAAAACGAAATTTTAATGACGAAACAAAATCATTTCCACAAAGAATTTTTCCTAATTTTATGGTATGGTATGTTAATGTGTATTCATATATATTTGCATCATACATCTATATTAAAATTCAATAATGTTTAGGTCAATGTATCTAATTTTATTTTCATTACTGGCTTGAAAAGAATAATGGTTAAACAAACGTAAGTTCCACAAATATAAGATGAAATCGCACCTCTGCAAGCTCTCAATGCCAATGAATAAATAAATTGTCACCATTGATATGTTTTGTAAAAACCTCCTGAAAACTGATTAAAATGTAGTTGTCATAAATCAAACTCACTATTTTACGAGGCAATAATAGATTGGTTAAAATTTGCTGATAGAAATTCTGGCTGTTAAGAAACAATAATATCAAGGCTTGGAATAGGATACACACGTTTCCCTCTTGAAAACTAATCCCATTGACAAGGGTATAATTCCAAGTGACTGTACCTAAAATAAAAATAGGCAGAATTTATGTAGTATGTATCGTGGTTTATTTACCTCCATCTTTACCACTGCGTGATCATTTCCCAAAACTATTATTACTTCAGATCCTGAGTTGCTAGATTGCCCCTGTCCAAAAGTTAACATCATGGGTATTATATTCGTATAATATTTGTATGCCTGGCTCCATGCTTCAACAAGAGGGTACTCATATCAATGGGTAGAATTCCCCAATCGGAGTAACTCAGAATTTTAAAATGTAATTATTGTTTATACCTTGGAGCTCCCTAAGGTATAAATATTGCTCAAGAAGCAACAGTTATCAGTGGACTCCCCATCTTAAAATACTTTTTGAGCCATATATTTTTTTTCGGGAACAATATTCTGCTATTTGGTCATCGGGGTGCAAAGGACTTTTCAAAGATAAGAACCACTGTTTTAACATCTACTAACAGGCTCTTCCCCCTGAAATGATATCATAGTGCTGACACAAATTACACTGTTCTGCAAAAAAAAACTTTTCTCCCCTCCCTTGAACAATTTTGCCTGTTTCTCATGTTTTCAGGTGTGCTGAGTCCGAATCTGAACTCAGAAAAATTCTATCACCCTCTGATTTTGAGAGAAAAGAGGAGAAACTTGGAAAAAATGAAAAATTGTATTTGAAAATTATTGTCTTTATTATAACAGATTTTTTTTTCTTTTTCAACGGTAAAATATAATTAATTGAATCCTGCATGCTATCAGGTATAATACTAGATATGACACAACTCAAAAAATATACACACATCGTCAATGAGTATTTTTTTTTTCTTTTGTACTCTTCCTCCTCTGTCTCCCGCTGCAGTGTCCAGCAGTAATCCGCCATCATCTTCTCATTCCATTTGCCAGTATAGCTTTTTTCCATTCTGGATATGTCTTGGTGGAATCGTTCTCCATGTTCGTCCGAAACTGCACCCAAATTTGGGGCGAAAAAGTCCAGGTGACTATGCAGGAAATGTATTTTTAAGGACATATTGCGTCCCAATGTTTTATATGAAGTAAGCAGTTCTTGGACTATTTTTCGGTAGTCTCTAGATTTTTCGTTTCCCAAAAACTTAGCACATACCTCTCGAAAAGCAATCCAAGCCTTTTTCTCAGTAGTATTTAACTTTGCTTCAAAAGTGAGGTCCTTGAGTAGATGTCGAATCAAGATCAAAAACTGAAAAAACACTTTTAGCCATATTTCTTCAACCACTTGTAATATTCCCATCAAATTTTTTTTCGTTCAAATATACTTCATTGCGCTCAAAATCATCGGGCTTTTGAATTTTTTTCACTATGTTTTGATGCCAAAAAAAATTCGTCAAATTTACATTTTGATACACATTTTTGGATAAAAAACTAGAATTTCTCAAGAAACTGTGCGTGATAGACAGAATCTGACTTCGAATTCGTGTTCAGCACATTTGAAAACAGTAAGAAAGCATGTTTTGGTTTGAAGGAGGATTTTCGTGCAGAACAGTGTTATTAATACACACTCAAAGAATAGAAACATTTGCACCAAAATTAATCATTCAACTCCCCCCTCACATTTCTATATTATTTTTTTATTTATTTACGTATTCTTTACTCTTATTGTATTGTTTTAGAGGAGAAACAAGCAGGAAGCAGAGCATCATAGAATAAATACAACCGCAATATTTAGATATTATGATATCCAATAAAAATGAACCCTTGGCAATTGGAGTAAAATAAGAAGGAAGGTCTGCAGGTATCAATAACTTTACAGATATCTTCCTTTAAATAAATATTATTGTTGTTGATTTTGCAAAATAAAAACAATATTGTAAATTTGTTATTGTTGTTTCGTTAGGCAAAAAGCATATTCAATAAATCAGAAAATAAAATGTACATACTTTAAAAGCATTATAATTTTTAATATATAACATGTAAACATGCATATAATTAAATATTAAATTTATGAATGCTTATACATTATTTACGTATATTTATTTATTTATTTTATTTTAGAAACATTTAATAAAATAGTAATTGAAGGGTTCATTACAACAACCAGACAAGTTCAAAACTTTGATATTTTGAGATAAATATATCTTCTTCCTCTCCAAAGTCAGCCCTACATATTGATATTATTGCTGTCCCCAAAAACAGATAGGTCACATTATATAAGTGTGTGAAGTATTCCAACGGCTTTCCAGCACAATCCAGACTAGTCCTTGGACCTGTCTCCTATTTTCAGAATGTTTATCATTCAAAAACGATTTGTAATTTGTCAGGATTATATAATAAATAATCTTATTTGAGGAATAAATTATTTCATGTTTCATTTAACTAAGATTTCTGCAAAAAACAGACAAGTCCAAACGATTTTTAAGATTACCTCAACTATCCTATTAAAATATATATTTATTTTTCCAAAGCTGTTAGCGGGACAATAGTCGGTATAAAAGTAATTTTCATTTCATCCAGCACAAATGTAGCTACGCATTTAGTTTTAAGTTTCTGAAAATATTAGTTTTTGGAATTTCTGGTTTTTGTTATGACCTCTTCAATTATAGATGATAGAATTCTCAATAAAACTGTTTGTTTCAGCTAAGGGAGGAAGAGGAACATGATGTGTTTTGGAAACGAGGCTGAGAGAGTGATAAGGAAAGATTACAGAATAGGACTTTTTAGCCAGAATGGATGCTTTCTAGAATACTGGATTGACAAATGATAAAGTTTAGAAGGCTTGTACCAAGGTGACAGTAAAAGGAAAATGTTCTCTCTAAAGAAATAAGTTGAAACGAGGACTGTATTGATACAACTTCTGTACTTTTGCCATGAAATGTCCATGAACACACATAATGTGTTTCTTGTAGCGATTAACGACATCTAACTGTAGGAAGGACACGGCGCACAGTGGACCCAAACGCCGGATTTAGAGGGAAACCCCTGTAGCTACTTGAATCTTTCTGATTTTGGTAACATTTCTAAAGCATTTGCTTGTGCAGAGTCAATGAGACAACTACCAATTCGATAGATTAATTATTTTGAAAGATTAACGGGTTTTATATTACGAAAATCCTGAAAACAGCAAAAATTAAATTTTAAAATGTCAATAGCTGGAGAGATTTATAATTCCAATTATTTTTTGGGGGGGCGCTGAGACGAATAAATTTACAACCAATTTACTGTTCTCGACGTATTCCTCTTTATTAAAATTTGCGCTTATAACGAATTCATTAAGCGAGAGTTTGTAGATATATCTCATCGTTTATGTTCAATTACTTGCTAGCAGAAAATGTTCAACAATTTTCTGCGGAAAGTAATAATTTTAGAGTCGTTTATCGTAAAATAATCGCATCGCTAATTGACACCTTCATTTTATTAGGGTGTGTAGAGAAATACGGCAGAATACGATTTCCTACTCCAAATAAAGTATTTTGCAAGTAATTGGGTTTAAAAAATTGCTACGCATAGTAGTGCCATTAGATTGAGAGAAAAAAAAACAAACCGAAAGTATTCAATCCTGTTTGAACTAACATTTTTGTATGCCTAATTACTCGTAGAATAGTGATATAATATTGTTTTTCATTTTATTAATCGTTCTGAATACAAAACGCCTTTTTATTTACCATATTCTTACAATTATTAGTGAAAAGTAAAACAACATTTTATACCACTTATTTTATTGCTGAAAAGTTGGTTTTACCCAGAAGGCCTCATGTGTATATGTAGGTTTTAGAAGGAATGTTTTGGTTGCCAAAATGTACTATGAACTTGGTTCATGGTAAAATTCAATTATTCTTAGTTTATTTGGGGTGAAAAGAAAGCGGTACTGAGCTATGGTCTCCCCTTGGTTTTAGCTACACGTGCATGTTGTTATCCTGTACATTTCATCGCCATACTCGGCCGTATTTGCACACTTTGCGACGTTTCTATGGTGTAATGCCAGGATTGTGTTACTCTCGCGAAGATACCCTCTTATGAAACCATATTCAATCCAGTGCATTCCATCTGCATTTACATTCTACATACATGCACTGCATGAGTGCATGCACCGGTCTAAGTTTAGTAACGAATTTACAGAAAATTAGTCAGGTATCATTCCTAAATATTTTTGAAGGTTTCGAGAATATATCTAGGAATTTCGTGGCCTTTTCAAATCCCCCCCCCCAAAAAAAACGAAGAGTTCCAGGATTAGAAAACATTAATCATATAATGAGAAAAACCAGCATTATTACCATCTAAAACGATACTTTTGTGCTTCTCGCCCATGATTAGATATCTGAACCTTTGAAACATAACGCTTTTTGGGCGTGATGTGATGTAAAATTGTGTTATATAATTTAAGGCCTCTCCCGGCTAAATTCTGTATCATTCAGTCCCGCAGTAAATCATGTTCTGTGCGCCACGGTCAAAACGTTCTCTAGAATTTGTGAAACATTAGATTCTGTTGTAGGATTCACTTTATTTTAAATTCTATTTCTTATTCTTCCAAAAGGTATGAAGATGGGATTTTCGATGGACCATTATAGCACAAAAAATCGAAAATAAATTTTGGAAAGACTTCTTTACGTGTTATCCTACATTAGACTTTCAAACCCGGGATTCTTGTTTTTAGCCGTCCTCGAGAAAATAATAGAAACTCGATTTAATAAAAAAAAACTTGATAGAAAAATACGGAAAGGCTAGATAATTGTTTTATTTCTCAACCCCTTAATATACCTCCAAAAAAGCTAGAAATGTAAACACAAGACCGACACGACAAATAATAAAATCTTGTTTAATTTTTGGAATTCGTTGAGAAGGAAGTTGTTTGGAAACCGTTTTATAATTCTTCATATTCTTGAGTGTTCGGCAGCTCTTGAAGGGTAATAAGGTAATGTATGATTCATTGGTAACCTAACTATGTGATTAAGCTCTTGAAGGGTAATAAGGTAATGTATGATTCATTGGTAGCCTAACTATGTGATTAAGCGTTTAAGTCCACTTTATATACATTATTAATTAGAGAAAACATTTTTAATATATTTGAACGATCATTTAGTGTTCCAAAACAAAAATTAGAAATGTTGAATGGTGGCCTTATTAAATCCTTATTTTAATTATTAATGAATATTTTATTGTTCTAAAAAATTTACAATATTATACCAAGGAGTCCACAACAATAAATTAAGATTTATAAACAGGAAAAAAAATAAATGTAAAAGTTAAGAGGGGGTCAATTGAGACACGAGAAAATTGAACCAGTTGACTTAAAAAATCGAACAAATTGAAAAAATGAATCATCCTCTTAGAATTAGATTCTAATACATTAACCCCTGATATGCCCAAAATTTGGAGTGATTGTGATAAATACATTATGGAAAACTCGGATTTTCGTATTTTTAGCAATACAAACTTTTTTTCGACTGGCGACAAAATATTTAATAGTGTTTGAATTTTTCAATAAAATTCCAAATATAATAGTTTCATATATTCATACTTTATACTTTCAAACTTCATTAAAAGTAAAATAATATTTAATTTATTTGTTATTTACTAATAATTTGGGGTATTTTTCTGAAGACCACATCCATTTACTTCACCAGTTATTTCATCAGTAGTAATTCAGCGCATGCGCATAACTCATTAGCATTTCTATTGGCCTATTCCTATAAGCAATTCTATTGGTTGTTGCTGGTTGTAAAGTACCAAAATCACTGTATAATATCACGACAGGTCCTTCAAAGTAACTGGATGTGGTCTTCGCAAAAAGACCCATAATTACAATAAAGTCATATAGGGTCAATTGAATCATCAATTAAGGGGCAGTTGAGCAAAGGAAAGCCTCACACTCTCACTCAGTACATGGAATAACAGGCATTGGGCTTCCCATGAATCTGTTCTACATCTTCTGATGATACGCAATACAGGTGCAGTTGCAATTATATTTTAATTAATAAATATGAGTTACTATTCATCCCTCTATTTTTTGCAGTATTTTTGGATATATCTTTTGGTTTATTTTGGATTATAAACACCGTTGTATGGGCATTTATATATATGTATATATATATATATATATATATATATATATATATATATATATATATATATATATTAATGCGAATGTGCATCTTGGCCATTAGCGCCTGATTAATGTGTATCATCATAAATGATTCATTGATATCAAAAATTTTATTCTTTTGACTTTGAAGTTTTTGTGGTATCGATGTTTAGTGTATGGGCTTTATCGACCAAAATCAGCTGACTGGTTGGTACTATATTTATCAGATTCAATCTTGAAGTGGCTCAGGTACTTGCATTCTTACTTGCTGTAAATTACTTAATAGATACTGATGCTGCACTAAAGATAGGCAACTAAGTAAATCATATTTGATAATTCGCATATATATATATCGCATATAAGGTTTCTTTTTTAATTTTTTTTTATCATCCGCCTGCTACACAATAAGAAAAAAAATTAATAAACATAGTTTTTACATTTGAATACACTTAAGATCCGCTCTGGCACAGCACTAGTGATTTATGATTTCTGACACATCAATGATTAAAGAACAGAAACAAATGTTGATATGTACATGTAGAACTGTATTATTGGACTAGTAATTTTTCTGTCTCATATTCAGAAGCCAACACATCATCTTGAATTAATGATTTGATGAAGATATTGAATGACGAGTGGGCCCTTAATTGACGCCAATTAATCCACTTAAGTGAAGGGAAGTTGAATAATCGAAATTACTCGAAGCGGTAAGGTGAGAGGGAGGCCCGCCATGTTGAGTCACATGTTTACTCGGGATCGTGTAGTAGCCTTGCTGAGTTGGCGGGCGCGGGAAAGTGACGTCAGAGCCGGTGAATGGAAAAAGCCGCCACGTGGTTCAGTCATTGAGCCAGAGGTCCGTGCAAGTTTGCATCACACGCATGGATCTATCTCTGCGAATTTATTTCGTCATGCGTTTGAGTTATCTTGGTTTTATTTTATTTTTTATTTATTCATGTTGTTTAGGGCTGATGTGCGTATTATCTTGCCCAGTATAGTTGTGGTGTTCCAACCACGTGCTCCGCTTCGACCACATGGTTTGCTTTTCATCACTTTAAATTATTTTACTATTTTGGAATTGTAGTAAAATTATTGATACTATTTTATCGGTTTCAAACCTTGTAATAATTATACTCATTTCTTAGCAATAAAAATAGTCAATATTACAATTACCAAAATGTTGAATGCATTATGAATTCATATTTTATTGTTATCTAAGGGATTTAAATTCATTCATGTCCTTTGTGTGTGTGTGTTTTTTTTTTTTATTTTTGGTGTTTGATTTTGCCCCGTATAGTAGCAGTTTAGTCCAACCACGTGCTCCGTTTTCACCGCGTGGTTTGCTTTGCAAGAGCATATAATTTGAGTATTTTATGCACTTTTATACTGTTCTATCAGTAACTTGTAATTTTGAAATTGTTACTATTGTGTTTTCAAAAATGTTTTCTTAAGGGGCATTTACTTTGGTATACTCGCATGAAGCTTTGCGAATTCATCTCGTCATGCGTTTGTTATCTTATTTTTTATTTCATTTTATTTATACATATTCTTTGAGATATTATATTTTTTATATTGTCTAGTATAGATTCAATTTGTTTATTATATAATTTGCGTATTTTATCGATTTTTTAACTATAATTTCGTTGCCTGTGAAAATTATATTTTCTGATTAAGAAAATGCTCAAAGCATAATAATTTATCAAGGAACTTAATTGTGCTTCAAAGTGGTCAAGGAATAATCGTAACTCTATTGTTTGTTTTCATGCAATGAAACTTGTGAACTAAAATGTACTGAGGGGGAGAATCTTCTCATTCCCCCATTTTAGATCTAGATATTTTACTTCTGGGACAGTAATTTTTAATTTCTCATAACACATTTGGCTGTATATTATTCATAGTGGGCTCATTTAGCAAGTTATAACACGATTGCGGATTTGCATAACACAAATATTTAAATGCGGCGTCCTTGACCGATTGTTTTATTCAATTCCTTTTTGCTCATTTGATAATGTAAAATATAAAATAGCTCCCCCCCCCAGGATGTTTGTTTAACAGTTGTCTCTCTAAGTCAAAAAAGCTTTAATCTTTTCGATACTGAATAAGGTAGAACAGCTATGTAACGTGGGTCGGGGGGATTATTTAGGCTGAATAAGGTAGAACAGCTATGTAACGTG